>JBAMJR010000189.1:3715000-4097500 GCA_038501785.1 Myoxocephalus aenaeus
GAAAACAGCATCAACTCAACACTGTTCTTGTTAGCAGGTTTGATATTCACTCGCTAAAGGATCAAATGTCTGAAAGGCACAACAGAGAGCATTGCATTCGACAGACTTATCTGTCTATTAGTTGTTTGTCAACAGCCCTGCTGTCATCCTCAAGCTACAACTTATTAATGAGAATGAAACATCTGTGTAAACATTCCACATGGCTGCACTCCTCCAAGGTGCACCACTTCTCAAATGTGGTGAGACTGTCCACTGCTCAGTTTAATTGATTCAAGAGACCCTCACGGAGTCCTGTAGCTCACACTAAGACGACAGATTTGCTTGCATATTAATCCACCATGTTCACACACAGGCAGATTTATGTGCACTCTTTGCACGGCCACCAACAATCTCCGACCCTTTTCAAAAACGCAACGGGCGTCTTCCATTCACCGCCAATGAGCCACAGCCGAGCTCTATTTAGCTGACGCAGTGCTAATGAGAATGAGGTCATGGGGATTTTGGCAGCCATTGTGACGGATGTGGAGAGAGACACATGCCACAACCATAACACCCCTTTTCTACAACACACATACTCCCCACACAGTGTGTCAACACATGCTGAGTGTTGGGCCAGTGTCAGCAGCTGACTGGGAAATAAGGCCAGCTTCTTGGCAACTGGTAGCCATGCTAGAGGCCAGTTCTAGTGATGGGATTTATGAGGGAAAGAGGAAGAAAGACAATGAAAAAAAGTTATCTTTATCTTTTTCATTTGACAATGAAAACCCCAGCAGAGCAACAAACCGTTGCAGAGATGAAGTACACAAACACACTCAATCAAAAATAGCCTTCAAGAGTACTTTTAATTTAAACCAATTAGACACCGGGTTCTTTTGCGTCTGAAATGCCGGTTACTGAAAGGGGCTGCGAGAAAGACGAGGTGTAACGGGGGGATGGGTTTAACGGAGAAGAATGTCCTCTACACAGGGACCACTGGGATAGGACTAACAGGGACAGAAACACATACAAGCATAGGCATCAAAGAGTTTTATCATCCAGGATACTTCCTGCTCTGATGTTACTCTGACTGAGCTGTAATGTACAGTGCACAGGCCCCTGGTTAACGAAACAAGATCAAGCCACACAGTGAACAAATATCGTACGAGATGATGTCCTTTAGAAAGCAGCGTTGCAGATTTCCTCAGAGAGAGACATACTTAGTTAGGTTGAATGGCATCAGACTCAGTACATAATATAGGCCTCCTGTTAAGGAAACAGGTCTAACAACTGTAACCTAGAAAGTGATGTTGCAGCCTCAAAGCCAGTGTACAAATGTTGCTTCACATTAGTTCCATAAACTATGGACATGCATCATTTCAAGAAGGCAGTATGGTTGATATTTGATAAGTGACCTTGTTTACTAACCATTCCTTAAACTGACTGGATAAATGTAAATATACACAAAGAATCCAAGGTTAATTTACCTTCAGTACATGTACTAGTATTTGATTATGTGTAGGCTGAACAACATCTCAATGTCTGGCTCAACCTATTCTAAATGTGGTCTAGATAATGTCTTAATGACGTTTCAATTACTATATTTGAGTATGAAGACAATATTTTCAATGTTCAATCAACTGACAACAATCCTAATTTATGGTCCACTTTTTCAGGGGCTTTTCACCCCATAGCATGATCTCCTTTATAATTTCATTCATACTATTTCCAAAGTTTTTAATGTTAGCAGCTACTGAGCTACAATGCTAAATGAAGACCATGTGATATTGTTGAAAGCACCAAACATGTTTGGGAATTAGCTTATTTAGAAGGTCATCTGTGAAAAGTATGGATGTCCAAATCGTTTTTCAAAATGTTTTGATATATATATGCCTCTGGTCTTGTAATGTGAGTGCTGGGAGAGAAAAACTGTTGTTCATTGTACATCATACCCTCCCAAAAAGGGTGTGTGTGTGTGTGTGTGTGTGTGTGTGTGTGTGTGTGTGTGTGTGTGTGTGTGTGTGTGTGTGTGTGTGTGTGTGTGTGTGTGTGTGTGTGTGTGTGTGTGTGTGTGTGTGTGTGAGGTTTCCTAGAAACAGGTTGCCACATGTGAATCTGTTAAGATTATTTGATAGTCAGACTTTTACCGTCTGACACCTGATCTTTATTGGATATATTTAGTTTTGACTGATTGGATGAGTCATACTATGGATTTATAGTTCCAGTGCATTACAACACAAAGACCTCGACATACAGAAATATACAGAAACATGTATAACAATGACCTCCAATCCTCCCACAAAGCAACATGACCTTTAGGGAAGTTTCACAGAGAAGAAAAGAAACACCACTCCGGAAATCAGCTTGTGTTTGGTGCTAAACTGTTTTTCAGAAGGAAATGAAAAGAAAAGGATGATAATGAAAAAGGGGATTAACCAGAGAAAGAGAGGAAAGAACCAGTTGGGCTTGTTGTTGAATACACACAATAAATTAAAAAAGGGCCAACAAGCCTTCCTCTGCCAGCTTCTGTTGCCCTACTGGAGGGTTGCTCACCTCAGCACGCCAGCTCTGAGTGTATGTGTGTGTGTGTGTGTGTGTGTGTGTGTGTGTGTGTGTGTGTGTGTGTGTGTGTGTGTGTGTGTGTGTGTGTGTGTGTGTGTGTGTGTGTGTGTGTGAACCGACATATTTGCATACAAACTACCTGTCCAAATACACGGAGGGGAGAAGGGGACAGAAAGGATAAAACAGGAAAACATGGCGAGGGAAAAAGTGTGTGTGTGTGTGTGTGTGTGTGTGTGTGTGTGTGTGTGTGTGTGTGTGTGTGTGTGTGTGTGTGTGTGTGTGTGTGTGTGTGTGTGTGTGTGTGTGTGACAAAAAGTGTTGGGAAGGGGTTTGTTTGTCCTCCTCAGGTGCTGAGAGGCTATGACTTAAGCAGAGGAGAATCTCATTACCTGAGTGATGCACTGCCTGTGTTTACATACATTATTCCAAAGAGGCTTCAACGCTCCATCACTCCTCCACCTTTCTCTCTCTACCTCTCTTTTTCTCTCGGGTGAGAAAATACAAGTTCCAATTGCAATAACAAACAAGCCGAATATCACAGAGGAGGCTAAGGCATCAAATAGCTCTTGTTGTCGCAGGCCGGATGTTTTGGTAGAATGACTTTGCCAACCAAGGTCAGCACTTGAGAAGCTGCTCAGGCATGAACAAGGAGTAGGACTGGTGGGGACTCTAGATGTTGTATATACCTACAGAATGTGTGTGTCCTTATCCTACACTGGATTCAGTGTTTCAAAGTCAACAAATTAGTCAAAAAATGATTTATTTTTTAAATTGTTTGTATTGTTTTCAGGCATGCTAGCTGGAGCTAGATATGACATGTGACATGTTAAATGATGTCTGCTGCAGCTACTGTCACATCACTAGTCTTTTAGCTGCAACATAAATGAAACCCAATCACTGCCATACCACTATTGCATTTCCTAAACCCCTCTTCCTCAGCCAGCATCCTCCTATAGGCTCTGCGTCTCAGAGTTCCCTGACTCATAAATCCCCACAAGAATGCACAAATTGGGGAGTCCACCCTAAAGAATCTATCTTGAATCTTAAAAAAGGATAATCGAGCGAGCAAGAAAATGGGAAAGAACATTCCTTCCCCCTCGGTTGTCCTGTGCTGTGGTTGGGATCAAACTTGCAGTAATTAATATCCAGTTATAGGAAACTAAAAGAATTGAAAACAGAGTTAGCTATTATGTACTTAACTATACATAGCCTTTATGAACTCAGATGTTCAAATATACTATATATATATATATATATATATATATATATATATATATATATATATATAGAGAGAGAGAGAGAGAGAGAGAGAGAGAGAGAGAGATAAATACAAGTATTCCTAAGACTAGGACTAGCATATCAAGTTGTTAATGGATGTGTCCTCTCTGTCCTCAGTAATGTGAATGATCGTAAAAACCACAAAGGTGGGGTTATAACACATTGAAGGGTCAGCCGTAACAGTTTGAGTGCCAGTGATTGACTAAAAGTCCGATCTTGAGTTTGTCCAGGCACATGGTAAAGTGTGAGCCTAACCACTCAGTAACCTATCGGTCAGGAGAGCAGTTCCTGAAAGAAGTGTATTAGTTGTGTCATAGACGTTTCAGTTTTATAATCTCTCGGTGGATGTCCGCTACATTACTAACCTGCATATTGAACACCACATAATATGCACGTTGGTTTGCATTTAAGTCTATTTTTAGCACCCCAGTGGATGCCTGTCACCTCGTCTTTGTAAGCCACTTTGTCTCTCTCCCTTTATACTGCAGAAGACCAAAATCACCTGACGCCACTGTTGTGACAAGCAGCACTCCAAACAATAATTCAATTTGTCACCGCTTTGCATCTCTATTCTCGCTCACAGGCACACGTCTACTTTCAATCAAGCAAGAGTAAACCACATGGAGAGGGCAGGAGACACAGAGGGAGTCAGCGAGAGAGAGAGAGGTGGAGGCAGGAACACTCTCGGAGCCCAGCAGCGTACATTACATTGATGGCAGCTTCAGATCACAGCCTTGTCTTTTTCATGTAAAACAACCGCTGTTTTTGACAGCACGTTTGTTAAAAACATAAACCGGAGTTCAGGTCGTAGAATGAGTTACATCTTTCCTTTTCTTTCCTCCCAATACACTTGAACGTTGCAACCTCTCTCCTGATTCTCTGGTGCTCTAATTGTGAGTCTGTCACGTCCGTCAACACATGCTAATGTCCATTATACTGCTTCCAGTTGCCTTGTGTGTGTAGGTGTGTGTGAGGTTGGCACTGCAACCAAGCACATCATTCCTGGTAGAACTTGGGGAGCAGCGCTACCCACAGGGCTTCCTTTGAGTCTGGGTTTGTGCTCCAAGACAAACTTCACCCAACTGGGAATAACTACAGCTTTTAAAAACAGGGTTCTCTAAATAAGTGAAAGGTTCTCTTCAGCACACTGCTCAAATGGATATGTGTACTGTAGCTACTTCTATATGGTAAAAATACAAAAGCTTGCAAGAGAAAAGTCATTCATCAGAATGAATAAAGTTTGGACAAAGGAATAAGAAATTATGACCATTATGAATATGGTAAATGGTCATGGTTAACAGAGCCACAGTGAAATGGGAAACAAATAGAGGTATATATACCGAGACAATTTGTCGACCCATCCAGCCCCTTTAATCACTTCCTACCTTTTTAAGGAGTATAACCATGTTCCACTGCTGTATGTGGTCCTAATTCACACTACAGGTTCTTCGGGAAAATGTAAACATTTGTGTATTAGGCTTTGGAACTGAAAGCAGAGGTTGCCGTTACACTTCACTATATGTCCCTTCCATGGATATTTTCCAGCACCTGCAAAGCACATATGCATATATGTATATATGGGAAAATACTTCTTGAGTGAAGTTAACTGAGTATATGCTATGATATTCTCTATAAATAAGCTGTGATGCAACCGCTTTGTGTTTGTGTGTTTACTGTGTATTTTTTTTACTTGCCTCAGCCAATCACAACCAAGGACACAGACACAATCTATTTTATACCTGTATCCTGTATTCCTGTTCTGACGCCTGCCTTCTGTGGAGGGCTCCATGCTGTTGTTGTGCAATTGGCTTAAGATGGAAACTTAAAATACCCTGGTCCCTGGTGAGAGGTTGGGTTCAGATGGGGGGTTTTGATAGAAATTGGGGACGGCTAAGCACGGAGCGAAGAAGATCCAATATCTAAATGTGTTGCTGTGAAGGTGAAATACTGGAGAAACCCTGCTGTGCCGCATTTCACAACTCTCAGAGGGGCTCTATAGGCAGAGCTTACCCACTGCTCCTATAGTGGGTGCAGGCAGACACACACACACATATCACACCACCCCCTCACACACATATCACTCAGACAAAAGCTTTTCCCCGAGCCAAATACTGCAAGCCCACACTAACGATATTGTCAGGTGGAATCTTCTCAACTCCAATCCTAGAAACTTTAATGTTTTATCTTCAGTTAAAGAATCTTTGTTTACATTCAGAAGTATGACAGAGATGAACAAAACAAATATTATAGAGTTCACCAGAATTATTCATCAATTATCTGGGTATCATAAATCCACATTCTAAATAGACTAATGTGTGGGCAAGTCGACCTTAGTCTGCTTCAATAACAGGGCAAACTAAATATATGAACAATGCAATTGGATGATGGTCAGCGAGGATTTCACCTGAATGTCATATATTAATGCCAGAGCAGAACCTGGGAGGAGTGTGAGGCGTGACGAGGGACCTCTGAACTCAGATCAGGAGCCAAACCACTGGAAGACCCCAACAAGATTCCAGTGTTTCAACCATGAGAGCCAAACTGCAGCTGACGAAGCCCTGTGTTTACGGGGACAACACTGGAAAAACAAGGAACGCATGCTGAGTGCATTTTAACAGCGTAACAAAAGAATGGAAGTTTGGAGAATGTCGGGGATGCTCAAGCAGATGAGGGGCTTTCTTGTGTGCCACAGCCTGCCAACTAGTTGTTTGGACTGTTGCTTGGTAACTAGTACCCCCTACCCAGCTGAATGTCACACACACACAAAGTGGAAACAGAATCGTAAAGAAGGTAGCACACACACACACACACACAGCACTGCAAGAACAAACAGAGACACCAATCTCTCAGTCCTGCTGCCAGAAGCCTCGGAACAATCTGTACGTCAAACGTGTCTTGATGCTTTTATTTAGCTGTCTGACAGCCGGCATTCATCTAGCACCACTAGACACTTAGTTAGCACCACTAGACACTTAGGTACTTAGACAGTGACAGTTGCATGCTGCTCTGTGTACCTTCCCAAGGTCTCATTAGCAAGCCAACCATAGCATCGAAGAGGCAAACGCTACCTACCGCCAAGTTTTAAGGAGCTGTCCCACGCCAGCACTAAGGCCAAACTAAGAGGAGACTTGTATGTTCCAATTAACTATTGTTTTCGGATTCATCTCTGCCAACAGTTCGGACATAAATGTCTTGCTTCACGGTCAGAACTATCAGTATTTACTGTGCCAGGTAGCCTGATTAGATTTCAGTGATATGGCTTATGGAAGCTGAGACTGGCAACTTGCTTTAAATTGGACAGTTTATACCTGAGTACGTTTGCAATTGATCTTCTTAATGGCTCAAATAACTAGGATTATGTTTTTTCTGACATTTTTTTCACTGTCTTGAATGTTTGACCGTCTGAAAAACTAGTTATCCGTTATGAAATACTAAAACTAAAACTTTGACGAGACGATTGCCATGCAATTCAATGCAGTTGGCAATGCAATATTTTGTTGCAGTATTCCTTTAACTGGAAATTAAACCAGCATCTTATTTTTTCAAAAGCCAATGTCGGCTGGATACGATATCTTTCAAGCCTTCATAATGACATTACGGATGGCTTCTTCAACAGCATCCTGATTGCCACCTGGATGTCAAACATGCTGTAGTGGCACTGTACCATGTGATTTCAAGAGAGAGAGGAGAACCAAGCAAACCCGTCTGATGATTTACAGTCTGGGTTTTTGAGTGTCTCTTTAAGCAGGATGAACGAGGACAGACAAGATAAATGATGAGAAAGCCTTTCTTCACATGTGCAAACAATTTTCCGCCGCAGAACAACCAGAGGCCAAATGAACTGTCTGTTTGGTATGCAGAGCGTGAACAAATGCCTTTCCCATTAAGTCAGGACCCTGAAGACCTAGATGGTGTGTGTGTGTGTGTGTGTGTGTGTGTGTGTGTGTGTGTGTGTGTGTGTGTGTGTGTGTGTGTGTGTGTGTGTGTGTGTGTGCTCATGTGCATGCACATGAGCACACAACTCTGTGTTGTTACATCGTCTATACAGTATGTGTGTGTACATACTTGCATGATCCATGATCTACCTTGCAAATAAAGGACCTTATTATAAAATATTATTGTTCATTCTGAAGACTCAATTTAAATTCAACCACTGCCATGTTTGGATCAGATGTATCCTATAGGCAGATTATTCTTTGACCTGATTGGCTAAAACAGTGCTTGCAATCTGAAGGTGGTGTTATTCAAGGTAACCTGAGTGATCAGTAGGAAGGAGGGGACGATGAGGGTTAAAGGTGGTCTCACCTGATATGGTCTAAAGACACAAAACTAAAAATAATCTGTAAAGAACCGTCAACCCAACAAAGGCAGAGAAAGATGGAAGGAGGAATGGTGATGACAAATATATTTAGAATAATGATTCCCGACCGTTCCTGTGTAATGTCTCAAAAACTACTGGATGGATTGGCACAACATTTGGAACATGATTCATTGAGGCCCTCACCTTTCATACCTGCATTGGCAGGTTGACTTGTTTGGTTCAAAGTAAGATTTCTCAGCAATAAGTAAATAGATTGCAATGGAATCGCCATCATTAGGTCAAAATTCCAGTTTGTCCAGTTTGTTTATGAGCAAATATCTGCAAAATTAAAGATATTACCATCCGCCTTCACTTTGTTAACATTGTCAGTGTGAGAATGTTAGCATGCTGACATTAGCATTTAACTCAAAGTGAACATAAATACAGTGTCAGCTAGTATAGCTGAGAGATTAGGGGCAAGACTCATCACACTCATCACAGGTTGATGTGCATCAGCTTTGTTACACAATGTGCTCTTCCTCATCAACGTGCATAAACTCTTAAGTTGCAATTGTATCACTTTAGCTCCCCAATCAGCCTCTAGACTATATCAAGATGACTCCTGTACACAAATGGCACATGCACGGTGTGGCTTCCAGGTCAGATGACACACAACGCAGCTTGCACTTTTGTTTTGTTATTTAATATGAATACTAAGATTGATATCATATTCTCACTACATTATTTCAGTATTCCAAACTATCTTTGGTCCTGATAAGATGCATGGTTGTATCTAATGATGCTTATACATACAGTGGTTGAGGGATTACCCTTTAGTTTTATAGTTTTTATATATTTAGAATCCTTGAACATTTATGGGTCAATGAATTCAGTGTTCTTCTTCTACTTCCACTTATTCCCACACAGGACGGCTCTTAACGTGGCAGGAATTACCCACAATTCACCTCTGGCATCAGAGGGTATGGCGAGAGTTTGGACTGTCAGAGCCCCTTTTGCCGCTCATTAATCACTTAGGCTACTGTGGGACAGCCCACCAGGGATCAGCAACACACACATGCAAACACCCACTCCAAATTTAACAGCAGTGTGAGCGCAATACAAATGTATAATCGGTCTTTCATGGAACAATCAATACATGCAAAATAGAGAAACCTTATAAAATGTGGAGTGCTGTTTCCACACTGATACAAATGCACACACACACACACACACACACACACACACACACACACACACACACACACACACACACACACACACACACACACACACAACAGACTGTTCATTACCATGGAGAGGAGCTAGAAACAGAGGAAAGACGAACAGCGCTCAGAGGTCCCTGAGGCTAATCAGAGAGAGAGGGGAGGAACAAAGGGTGTCCTTTTTAAATCTTCATTCAGAGTGCCTCATCTCAGGATGTCTTCTGGGACTCACAAAGTTTATATGCATGCATGGACAGTAAATAATTTCAGTGAATGTTTTTTTTTTTTTTTCTAATGGAAATATTAATTTCTTAAAATGTCGTTAGAACTATAATATTGAAATCAATGTTGAAGGTCCCATATGTAGAATTGTGTAACTATTTGTTTGTAAATAAACAAGACAATCCAAGTGGAAACTAGTGCAGTCTGTGGCCCAAGCCCCCTGCCCCCTAAACCCTGAACCCTCAGGGACCTAAATGATTGGGCACAAAATGGTACTATAGGAATAGGATTGGGGGAAAAACATTTAGACATTTCATGTTACATTGTCAATGGCAAAATATGTTACGGACAATTTTAGGTTTGGGACTTTTTTTTTCTTCTTTTTTTTTTCTTGCTTCACCACTACGACACTTAAGGGACGGACTTATTTGAACAGGGCTCTTATCTTGCTGAGTGGACAGAAGGTCATTGTCAAATAATCTATTTACACATTTTCCAAACAGCATATTTTTTAAGTGCGTTGGTTATTTGGGGATTTAATTAGTTAGAAGTGATACTAGTAATAGTGTTCATACTTAAACATCACAATAAGTCTGTAGCCCTTTGTGGCCCTTTTAGTTGAGTCCCCATTCAGACTTTACCGTAACGGTAAGTCTAGGAGGTGTTTTTCACTGGTGTTATTTACTGCTGCGCTTGTATTTTGATCTAGAGTCCACATCCACTTGTTTTTCTGTTTCCTTGAATTCCATGCTCTTACTCTAAAACCAAACACACACACACACACACACACACACACACACACACACACACACACACACACACACACACACACACACACACACACACACACACACACACACACTTCAACAGCTATCTCTTCTCTTCAAGGACACGTCTGGGGAGTGCCTGAGGGAAAGCTGTTTCATGCTCTAAGCCATCAATTGACCAATCAAGGCTTGTCTGTCGCCGTCTTTGCTACAGGGACAGAGGGGAGTGCACAAGAGCTATTTTCAATACCAGGACTTTTACTATAAAGCTAGATGAACAATTCATCCTCTTGTCAAACACTGTGTAGCCTGGCAAGAGATGGAGGTCGGCCGTCCTGTGTCCTACACACATACACATTTTACAACGATGATGGAATGATGTAGGGATTGGCCTGAATCACCTAAGGTAATCAACAAAAAACAAAGTTGAATGAGTGTTTTCAGAAAAGAATGCTATATTCAGGTGGTCTCTATCACACCCTTGACAACTCATCATCAAAGCAGATGTGAAAACAGAAGTCATATGCGCTGTGGACCCTCTAATTAGTGACGTACGTTTGGAACCTCAAAGACTCCAAAACAAAATGATGACGCGAGAGAGAGGCAGGGATTCATTTCCCCAGCAATCAATCTGTGTGCCACTCATAAATGTCAGCCTAAGGGAAAATGCATGGCATCATTCATCTGTGTTTATTAAGCTGGGATGAACTCGGTCTCATTGACCTTTCAGAGTACATGCCCATGACAAGTTTATTGAAGATAAGTCAAACTTTCTATGGCTGGCAGAGCCAGAGCTCTAGGAGAAGTCGACGGGTCCATTTAGAGAATTGCATGTTTTACTACTGTAATGGCCAGTCTTAAATGTACTAGAATCCCCACAAGTCAGTATTGTAGTGCTTTGTTCTCAAAAGTCACCTTGGGCATTTGGATCAAACTGAAATCAAAATGAACTTTTGTGAAATAAACCATGTTATTTGGTGTTTGGTGTGTAATTTTCTAGTTTGGTAGCCTAATTGTAATTGCCAAATAAAATTAAAAAAAGTTAGTCTTGACTTTTGCAACTAATGGAAGTGACCATATTTGGACGGTGGAGGTGTGACGTAGAGACACTATATATGGATCTGGTAGGGTCGTGACCTGTCAATCACCTTGTAGCCCCACCCTATAGCATACCCTGCTTAATGGTCTGACTGTAAATGGCCATAATCTACTAAATGAATATTATGCTGTTATGAAGAAAACTTTCAACTAGCGATTGAGACATAAGCTCATGTTTACCATGTTTACTGAGGGAATAAATCAAGAGAGAAGTAGAGTCAACAGACTTCTTTTTGCAACCAGAGAAGTTGCCCCCTGTTGGCTAATTGAAAGAATGCAAGTTTAAGACACTTCAGAAGTAGAGGTTGGACTCACGGCTACTCATGTTTTTGTTCCCGTTTGGTCTGCTTTTTCATAATTAAATTCACTTCTGAATTTCTGCGGGTATGAACCCAGCACCCTTACAGACCTCCCTCTGGTTCTCCAACATGCTCTGGGCCTATGCTTGACTCTTAGCTGCCTGGCTCTATCCCACAGCCCCTGTACCGCCAGGCTAGGGTCTCTCCCTTCCCGAAAGGCATAGTGGGTAGACCCGCCCTCACATGTATAGAATGGATCAAGCAGCTGGGAAGGATCGGGAACTGACATCGCCAACTCTTTTCTAATGAAAGTAGCTCGTACTAGTTCTAAAGGTCACTAAAAAAGTAGCCAGATGACGAAATGCACTCGTTTGCATATGGATGATAACATTATGCATTCAGTTGCATAAAACTTTGTGGTTGTGTTGGTTGCACAACCACAAAGACAAGCAAAAGAGAGACTGCCTGCACATAACGAGAGGAAAAGACCCCATGCTGGCTGAAGAGCCATTGATTGTGATTTGATCATCGGATATGAATTTGCCTTTGAATTTGAATTCTAACTCCAACTTCAGTTCAACTTCAAAGCTCCAGAGTTTAAAACGTGACAGTTACAAACTCCCTGACACTCCTTAAAGAGTGATCTTGGTTTAAATAAACCGATCTTCCGCCTCTCAGGGGCAGTAAATATGAGTATACTGTGCAAATCTACAAGATTTCTGGCTTCTGAAATTCAATTCAAGTTCTCCCTGCCACTTGGACCCACCAATGTGTGACGGTGCAGAGCAGCTTGAAATTAAATCTCTCTTGCCTCTGTTGCTAATCCAATAAATGTAATGTTACCTGCAAATGTCACATTCACATTATTTACCAAATAATTTGTCATGAAACTCCAGCAAATTTGATGCAAAATAGGTCCGATTATTTTCTCTCTCATGTCATTTTTTTTTTTTCAGAGCCATGCCAGTACGACAGCAATGTGTTGCTAACAAAAAAGGCTCTGATTGTAAGTGATGTCCCCACCAAGCACCACCAGACATCACAATGACTCCTCTTGTTCACATGGTGTAGCTGCCCTCAGGAAAATCCCTGTAATATTCATACACTGACCATATCAGATGTTGTATTATCACAAAAATATCCCTTTATAGGAGCTTCATTCAGTGTCTCGGGAATATTAGTAATGACTTCAATGAATGTATCAGATGTTGTGCTATTTTTGTCTCCACTGACATCACTGTTCATCCCAGTAGGACTGATATTGGTATCTGTCTGAAATCTGTCTGGTGTCACAAACAGTTATTAGCATAAGTACGTAGCATAGCATAGGCAGACACTGGCGGTTGAGGCATGAAAGTATACAGGCTACATCCATTTTCATTCGAGCCGAGTCGCGTTTCAAACCACAAATAAACAAGACATTGCAAAATGCATGAAGAATAAAGCTACATCAATATTTCAGCCATGGCTTTGTGTGACTGAATCAGCAGCAAGCTGTCTGCTCAGATCCTCTGTTGCTCTGTGGCTCCCAGGAGCTCCTGGACTTCTGGATGTCACAGTACTGTGACATGAGAGCTCTTATTGTGCTGCTTAGAGCGGCTCACTCCCCAGGACACCATTGATCATCAGCAAAACAGATTCAATATTGTGACAATATCAACACATACAATGGGAAGTTCAAACAAAACCTCAGCACCACGCTGTCCTATACACAGCATGCTCCAAACACACAACAACAACAAAGCCCGTGAGCCGGGCCCCATGTGAGGTCATGTGAGTGAAGCCCGCGGGTCTGATTGTGGAGCCGCTGACAGGAACACGTTTTGAAAGTCCGAATCAAAGCCCGACAACACGCACGGCGCGTGCAGCTCGACACACGCGTGTGTGTGCAAGCAGCGTGTGTGTGCGTGTGTGTGTGTGTGTGTGTGTGTGTGTGTGTGTGTGTGTGTGTGTGTGTGTGTGTGTGTGTGGTGTGTGTGTGTGCAGGCAGCGTGTGTGTGTCTGCAGCAGCCTGCTGCGAGGACAATAACGTGTTGTGGGTGCGCGCTGTGCTGCGTGATGAATGCTGGACGGGGACAAAGAGGGAATGTTGAGGATGGAGCATGACCCACTGGGTCGTGACGGGACGGGACCGTCAGGGCGCCTACTCACGCTGCTGTTCTCTCCTGTCCAGTGGACCATCGCCTGGTTGTGGGTTGCATCCCCTTTGAGTACGAACGAGCTGCTGAGGAGGGTCATTGGTTTTTCCCGGGACAGCGCTCTCCTGAAGCGGGGTGAGCTGTCCGCGCCGACGGCTTCCTCGTCCCCGTCCGTCGGTAAGCCCGGCGAGGATCCTCCGGCTCCTCCGCCCGTGTCAAACGGAGGGTCCTCCCCGCCGCGCCGGTTTAACACCCCGCTGTCACAGCGCACGGGTCCCGGCACGGCCATCCAGGCCGAGCTGATCAACAGAAAGACGCAGAGGTGCACCGCGGCGCAGACCGGTTCTTCGGGGCGCAGGAATGCCATGTTAGCGCCACGGAGACTGATGGAGAGACTGCTGATGCCTGGGGAAGATAGGTGTACTGTAAGCCGACGGAGAGGGAGGAGGGAGTAGGGAGGGAAGGAGGGAGGAGGGAGGAGGGAGGAGGGAGGAGGGAGGAGGGAGGAGGGAGGAGGGAAGGAGGGAGGGAGGGAGGGAGGGAAAGAAAGAGAGCGGAGGCAGACAGTGGGACCAACGTGGACGAGTCTCGTGCAGTGGAGCCATCTGCTGTCCACTGCAGCTCCAAGACGTCCACCTTCATGAAGTGTCTCACGAGGAATTCCCACTGTAAATATGACATCTGACTGAGCCCGTTTCCAATCAGTTTCAGTCCTAACACACTGACACACAGTGTGTGCAACTGGAATAGTTGCTTTAGTACAATCTACAGTCATCGAATAGCTGGTGTCATTGGAAGAGTAAATCACAAGTTCATTCACAAAATGTATAGCTAACCCTAACCCCTATCTATCGTGTGGTCCCTTCCTTAAATATGTGTCCTCCATCCATCATGTTTGAGTAATAACTCATGGCATTTTTTTTCAAATTTGAGAAGGCCGTAATCTCTGACACAAGAGATTATGTGTCCTGTAACAGTGTAAAAATTTCTCCTTCAGGTAATGCAGTGGTTCTCAAACTGTGGGGCGCGACCCTCTAGTGGGGTGCGGAGGTATTACAGGTGGGGCGCGGTGATGCTGTTTTTTTATTTATTTATATAATCCTTTATTAATCACCGTGGGGAAATTATTCTCTGCATTTTACCCATCCTTAGTAATGAAGGAGCAGTGTGCTGCTGTGGAGCACTGGGGCTTCAGTGTCTTGCTCAAGGACACTTCAACATGAAACTATGGAGAACAGGGATGAACCGGACACCTTGTGGTTTCAGGATGACCACTCCCCATGAACATGATAACTTTACAAAGTACAACGTACACGGACATAAAACGTCATTAATAAATACATGGCAAAATGCCTGTACTTTCGTGGAAATGTTTACGTTACGCCGTTAACAGGTTACGCTTGTGCATGCGTGACTCGACGATTCTTGGAGTTTTGCTAAAAGCCCTCTGTGAAGTCTCTGTGAGATCAGCTTTTCTGCTGTTGCGTCTCTCAAAACAGAATACAGATCTCAGCTCAACATTGAGCATGAATTGAGAGCGGCCGTATCAAATCTACAACCCTCTTTAAAAAATATGTGTAGAGGAAAGCAGCTCACTGCAGCCACTAATACTGATACAACCTGATGGCTCACACATCTGCACTCATATTGTTTTGTACAGGTTGAACGTTATTGTTATTATCTTGAAAATATATTCAGTGCAAAATAGGTTATTTGGAGCCACAATAAGTTATTTTTATGCCAAATATTAGTTATTTTTTGCACAGATTGAACTTTATTTGCATTGTTCTAACAAAGTGATTGCACATGTTATTAGTTTTTGTCTGATGGAGTAATCTGGTTTACTTGAAAGGGATTTCAATTTTCTTTATTCTATTATTTGAAAAAGCACGGATGGAGCAGTCACAAAAAGTTGGACCATTTTGTTACAATTTTGTTGGGGCGGTGGGGGCCCGAACATTTTTCTGACAGAAAAATTACCACTGAGGTAATGTAAGGTACATTACATTTCATCCGAAAAATCCTTATCTGATATTTGCTGAATGAATACAGCTGCAGCACCGCCCCTGAAGCGCAAACACCATTTATCTTGCAGAAAGAGAGACTGAAAGATGAGGGTTAATGAATGTCATGAGACCCTCCACCCTTCAGCAGCAGCAGCCCATGGCATCATTACATCAACCAAACCGGGAACATTTAACTCAGCCATCTTAAATGCCAGTTTGAATCCCAAACGACATTAGGCTGTATAGAAAATTGAATTGGAAATTGAATCCGGGAGTCAGTGAAGTCTAATTTGTTGAAGCTTTTAGTCCATGTATTAGTATAACTACATTTGAGCAGAGGAAACAATGATCTGAGACTATAGGACATCATTATTGGGTTCTGGGGATAACTTGTAAATCCTATTGCCCACCAATCAATCAGTTTAGAGATAGTTGGACCTCATTTTTCCCTGGGTTGGTTTTTCTGACCGCTTTCTCATATATTCCAGTGTTTCTTTTTATTAATCTTTGCTCCCCATTTAAAAGATAAAAACAATCAGACAACCTAAAGCAGTTGGCAACATTCCTCATTTGCATGATATCAGTCCACTTCTCCTCCTCCTCCTCCTCCTCCTCCTCCTCCTCCTCCTCCTCCTCCTCCTCCTCCTCCTCCTCCTCCTCCTCCTCCTCGCTGCCTGTGTGCTGGTGGCCAGTTATCCCAGAGGTCAGAGTGTAGCTCCAACTCAGTAGTAAAGTAGTAGCTCTCCTCTGCGTTGGTCCTCCTATCCAACTACAGCTCCAGGCTGGATTCCTCCATGAGTCGGTGGGTCAAGATGTGAAGGGTCGAAAGTCTTTTCAGGTCAAACAACACAGAACATCAGAATCAGAATCAGAAAGGTTTTTTTGCACACACAAG
This sequence comes from Myoxocephalus aenaeus, assembly GCA_038501785.1. NCBI lineage: Eukaryota > Metazoa > Chordata > Actinopteri > Perciformes > Cottidae > Myoxocephalus > Myoxocephalus aenaeus. The sequence goes on from JBAMJR010000189.1 coordinate 3,731,765, forward strand.
GATTTTTACTTGGTGGTTGGTGCATTATAATACACACATTGAACTGCAGCCACAAAATCCCAATGATATTTTCTGTATTCTAATATATGGATTATTTGTTGTATTTGTCATTAAGTAAAGCTCATGAACAGCTGTATTTCTTAAGGAAACTTCTAAGGCCGCCTTCCTGTACCACGTTCTTGTAAACTTTGACTGAGGGGCAATAGAAAGCATCCTGCTGGAAACATTACAAACAGGACGTGCACGATGCAGGACAGGAGGGGGACTAAAGCCCAGAACGTCATGAGTACCATCTCCTGAGCAGCAGTGATGCTGGTGAGAAGAGGAGCCTGTGAAGAGCTAAAAGGATACTAGAAGACGACGCCCACCCAGACACAACCTGTTCACCTGCTGCCGTCTGGAGAGAGATACACAGCTGATGAACCAGCAGACCTCAAAACCTTCTTTCCCCATCCTCCACCCTCCATGTATCATACAAGTGTGTGTGTGTGTGTGTGTGTGTGTGTGTGTGTGTGTGTGTGTGTGTGTGTGTGTGTGTGTGTGTGTGTGTGTGTGTGTGTGTGTGTGTGTGTGTGTGTGTGTGTGTGTGTGTGTGTGTGTGTGTGTTTTGCTGTGTATCAAAATGGGACTACAATCCAGGAGGAGCAAGCTCAAATCGTGGCACGATGTATTTAAACAGCTCCCTAGGAAGCATTGTTCTGGTGTATGTTTCTGGGGCTTTTATTGTGAAGGGGAAAACGGAAGAAGAGGAGAGGAGGAAATGTTCGAGTGAAGAGTGAGAGGAGAATAAAAGTGGTTGCCGTCTTGTGCAAACTAACAGAGTATCGTGTTGTTCTTTTATTATTATTGTACAGTATAGGCGCAAGATAAACCCTCGGCTACATTAATATAAACGAGTAGCCATACTATTACAACTCGGCATATTTTTTTTTTTACAACTACCAACAAATATAGGCTAGCTGGTACACAAACTGCCGTCAACTGTCGCGGCACCTCTCAAACAGAACCTTAATGTATTGTCACATATTGTCAAATAACGAAACATAGGGTAAACTGTGCCGGCACCTCTCAAACAGAGGCAGCTACCACAGCAAGTCGCAGCACCTCGCTCCCAAACAGAGGCAGCTGCAGCGGGAAGTAGTGGCAGCTGCCTCGAACAGCAAAAACTAGTAACAGCTCGTATGAGCTGCCGCGCCACCTGAGCGGTGCCACAGGAAGTGCCTCTACGAGCTGCCGGTGCCACAATTTGAGCTTGCCCTTTCTCCTACAATCTGCATTTGTTGTACTCTGTTGTACAATGATAATAAATTAGGGTGACCAGACGTCCTCTTTTTCCCGGACATGTCCTCTTTTCGAGACCTAAAAAAAGCGTCCGGCAGGGATTCCAAAAACGTCCGGGATTTTGCTACGTCGGGGAAAATAGTTATTACCCCCTTATGCCGTGTTCACACCAAAAGAGTTGCGAAATATTCGCGCGTCCAGATTACATGTTAAGTCAATGCACAGCCGCGTTAGGTTGCGAAAAAGCGGATTTTTCGCCGGGCGGCGCGATACTGGCGAAATGGCGTTGCGAATATTCGCAACTCCGCTTTTTCGCTTTTTCGCCTTTTCGCTGGCGATGAAATAATTCATCGCCAGCGAAAAATTCGCCCGGCGCGGAGTTGCGAAAGCCAATCAGCGTTGAGAAGCTCCGCCCGGCATCACCGCCGTTCTGCCGTCACTGAATCAAACTGCGGGTCCGCTGAAGGAGCGCTGGAAGCGGCTTCATTCAGACACTCGTCCCGGAGGAGTCGGAGCTGTGTGCGACTACGGATAATATTATGAACCCAGACACGACTACGGATAATATTATGAACCCAGACACGGGGGCGTTTGATGTTCCGACGTTTGTGGGATTTTCTCAACAAGTATAAAGCAGAACTAGTGGTTATTTCAATGGTCAATGGCGGAAATAGTAAATGTTTTCACTGACATGGAGATAAGCCCCGTCCCCTTTCCCCAGCGATGGTTGCGAAAAACGAATTAACCACTGGAGCGAGTTTTTTGCCGGGCGGCGCGATATAGGCGAAGTGGCGTTGCGAATATTCGCAACTGTTTTGGTGTGAACACGGCATTACACGTTTTGGAAATGGTATCTCCCTCACGTTCCACCTTCTTGCGCAAGCTCTGACTGTAGAGAGAACTGTCATTGGTCGACGGATCTCAACGTAAATGTAAGTTCACGGCATGCTACACACTACTGCTACCCCCCCCCCCCCCCCCCCCCCCCCCCCCCCCCCCGGAACGAAGTGTCCTCCTCCTCTCTCTCCTTCTCCACCCCCGGAACGAAGTGTCCTCTTTTTCACAAACTCAAATCTGGTCACCCTAAATAAATAACATTGTAACCTTGTAAGTACTTTATACTGACAGGATTAACCTGCAGTACCAGGGATTGCTTGTACGACTGCAGGAACTTTCACTATGGGAACATTTTGTAAAAGCACTGCACCTCTTACAAACAGAGGAGGAGCCAGTTCCATGCACCACACACTGCATTATACTATTCATGCAATGAATTAATGTCCAATAATTTGATTAATATTAACTGCATTAAAAAGGGCTTTGAGGTATTGTAACTCCTGCTTCTGCTCCATTTAGAGGCCGTGTCCGGTACGGGCCCTATGTCACAATCTACTTTCAGTAGTTTATGTTTGTAGATATTTTTGCTAAAACGATGATCAATTTACATTTAATGATTAAGTTCAGAAAACGCAGGGGCCGGATGGGGCCGGATGGGGCCCACAACTCACTTTGTAAATACCAGCAGGTTGCTCCGGCCCTGTATAGGGTTGATGAGTGAGTTTGATGTTATCCTTTTGTTGCATCAATGTGCTGGCGCATCAATGTGCTGGCGCATCAATGGTGCGCTGAGCCAAAAATACTCACAAATATATTTGGAAGCCGTTACTTATAGATTCACTATACAGGATTCAGAGCACTGAAATAGCATCAAACTACTTTTGTAAAGATAGAGTGGAGTTATGTCATGCAGAGCAGAGCATGAAGCTCATGTTCCCCTCTGCACTGCTCTCCACGGCGGCCACAGCTGATGGCAGCGACAGCCCCGAGCCTCCAGCTCCACTCAGCTACCCACCGTGTTCGCACTGATACCATCCGTGTTTAATGTGATAAGGCAGCATTGGGTTTAAGGCACACTTGCACTGGTCACAAGGTGCCAAAAAATCAATTGCTGTAGTGCAAATACAACATTCTAAATAATGTATTGCATGACACAATTAAGAAGTTCGTATGGAGATCTTGATTATTTTGATTCTCAGCATGAAAGCTGTATTAATACTAATAAAGACAGTTATCATCACTGTATTAATAAATTATAAAGACACAGTTATCATCACTGTATTAATACTAATAAAGACAGTTATCATCACTGTATTAAAGCATACAATCTAAAGAGGGTGAGTATTTGATACCTAAAACAACAAACAACAACACCTCCATGTTAATTTAAACAGCGACACAGAGTTGCCCGTGGGCAATGCCGGGTGAATAAAACATTGTATGGCAGCCTGACCTGGCAAAAACATATTTGATGATGTTTAATTATGAGTTATGCTGCAAACAGATGCTGCAGAAAAATATGTCAGGATACAGCAGGAAGATGGTTTAAACATTATCTAGTAGACAGGATCAGCCATTATTATTTCAGTGCCACCTCATCTTAAAGACACATTCTGCTCTTCTTGAATCACGAGCTGGATCCGTGTTGAAAAGGTGATATGTGTATATTATTTGTCTGAGTCCTTCTGTTGGTGCTGCATGTTGGGAATAAATGAGAGAGTGATGTTGTTGGCTCAACTGGTCTCAGATCAGTGCACTCAGGTGTCCCGAGTGGCAGAACAGGAGCAGAGTCAGTTTGAATATTTTATGTCTGAGGGCAGAAGGTGCATCAGTGTTACAGAAAAGTGAGAGACAGAACACAAGAACACACTCACACACTATCTTACAGATTGTGTGAATATGTTGCACCCTTCTCCAAGTCTTTTATAGTGTAGGGTTTTTAGAACCTAGTTTGTCAAATTTGGACTTTGCACAATGTAAAATGAGAAGTTGTTTATGTGTACATTACAATGCATGGAATATGATAATTAATAAGGGATATTATTATGAAGGATTTGTAATTGTATGCATATGATACATAGTCACTTTAATTTACTGTGAAATGATTAATGTATGAATGGATGTTAGAAGCTGCACGCTGCATGTACTGTCGCTTTAAGGAATAGTAGTTCTCTTGTTCGCCTGAGGTGGCGGAGCTGAAGAATTGACTTTCGAGACTTGACCGGTCTGAAGAACAGGAAGTGCAGAAGAAGAAGGGGCTCCGTCACTTTAGTTGCGGGCCAATAGCGAGTAAAAGCGACAACCAGAGGTGTGAACGCCGGACTGTTAATGAGAAGGAAGGGCTCTAGGCTCCATGAACGAGATAAAGTTAACTGTATGAGGTACGAGCGGTCTCTTTTTCCGGCCACTAGCGACGGAGTAGGACCTGCGTGCCCTGGGAGATCGCTGGTGGAGAAAAGGGAGCTCGATCGAAAGCATAAGCTGTCTGTCTATCACTTTTTATTAAATATTCTTTTATCATAACTTCTTTGGACCCTGGACCTTATTTTCCTGCATCCCCTCCCAGAATTTAAACCCAACAATAGTTTATATGTCTCTCCATCCACCTTGATATCCACTTTTTAGTGAAGTTTAGAAATAGACATGCTGTATTAGGCAGAGATAAGTCGGAGAACCACGGCTGGCTAAGTAATGTGAGAGGAAAGGGCACGGCATCAAATATTTATGGGATACTTAAAATTATTCTTGTTAATTATTTTTTTAATTATTTATTCATTTTTAACAAAATATATTTCAACTGACAGCACTTTACATAATGCATGTGCTTGGAAAATGTTGAATCCTTCAATATGAATGTTTCAAAAAGAAAACTACCTATACGTTATGCCTACAAAACTCAGAACATAGCCTGATTGTCTCATTGAGCTGGCAAACTTCAAATTAACTTGTGATCTTGAAAACAGGTCTATTTTCTGCCTTCAATCTAGAGCTCCATGCATAAGTCAGGCAGGCCGGATGATGGCAGAGTGTGCACCCTCCATGACCTCCACTACCAGCACACTGCCTGTAATTGCACCATCTAAACTGGAGCTACCATTTAAATATTTCATATCGCAGTGGAAATGTGTGTGTGTGTGTGTGTGTGTGTGTGTGTGTGTGTGTGTGTGTGTGTGTGTGTGTGTGTGCGTGTGTGTGTGTGTGTGTGTGTGTAAAACTTTTCTCTATACTGTGTATGTCATTTTACTTCAGGAAATGCCATATATGGAAGGTTGGTATGTGGTTGATTCATTATTTAGTATATTATAGTCCATATTATAGTGAGCGAAATAATAGTGATGAGAGTGAAACACGATCAGAGTCGCTCCAATGCATTCTCTAAGTGGAGTAATTTGTAGAAAATGATATTGAACTGCAGATCATCCGTGATGCATAAGAGCACAGTTTGGTAGATTGTACAGAACCATCGGCACAAAAGAACTGAATGATTGAAATAAATCAGTTAATCAGCTGATCAATCAATAATCACTAGACGTCGAGGGACCAATACTATGACACCTATCACCACTAAAGAGGCCAGAGACGGCTGTTGAGTTAAAGTGTTATGCAGTTCACCTGCGGCTCTATAAAACTAATGCACATTAATCTTCATAACATCCAATTATCCGGGAACATTTCATGGTGAACAAAGCTGCGTTCAGCAGCCGCTCTGCAGCCGCTCTGCAGCATGCTAACAAGCTGGTCCAAGGAGGGCCTCGCCCTGAGCCATCTCAGATGATGCAAGCAGTGGTTCTTTCATCAATACTGTGATCTGCAATCACACGCACACAAACAGGGCGATACCACCTGCAGCGCTCAGCGAGGCCGTGGATATTAGTTTGCTCCGGGCTTCTGCTGTGGAGATGCTCTGTGGTTTCTCTCCTCAGGTTCCATGGACCGGGGTCACACCTAGACCGGGGCTGTGCCTCCTGCCATGGCCCACTGACCCACTGCTACTATCATTATTATTAGTCACATTAGTATTATTATAACCGATATCATTACTGCTTTTATTCTCATTATTAGTCTACTATATCCACTACTGTTAGTATTGGTAGTCCTCATTTTTTTTCCATCAATATTCTGCGTACTGCTCTCATTATATGAATAATTTCTGTCATATTCATTGAATGTGCTGTAACTCTTACGTTGTTCATTCTGGTCACATGACATTTATTGCTTCTGTCCATCCGGGTAGAGGGATCCTCCTCTGTTGTTCTCCTGAAGGTGTCTTCCTTTTTTTTTCCCTGTGAAAGTTTTTTTTGGGGAGTTTGGGGAGTTTTTCCTGATCTGATGTGAGGTCCCGGGACAGAGGATGTCGTATGTGTACAGATTGTAAAGGTCTCTGAGGATAACTTGTAATTTTGGGCTATACAAAATAAATTGAATTTAATTAATTGTGTCTCCGGCTTTGCTTTGATCAACTTTGCTGAGCAAAGCTGATCTCTCCTGCTCCAGAACCCTGCCGGCCAAACTGACACGAGAGCGGACGCAGAGCCTCATAGTTTGAAGCGTAGGGCCACTGACCAAGTGCAGTACTGATGAGTTGGACCTGACAGTGTGTTCAGGTTTAGGGTTCTTTTAGCTCATTGTTTGGGTTGGCAAGTTTTCCTGCTAACACATTTTTCAAATGAACATTAAGATAGTAATGTTCATTTGACCTATGCAATTTAAAAATGGCTATATATAGTACAGATCAGATGTAGATCATACATAACGTGGTGGCTATCCACTGTGTCTGTGGGAGTGAACCAAAACTGTAACATTGTGGACTTAAAAACAATGAGCTGATCTGACGGGAACTGCAGAATCAAGTAATAATTCTCAGAGGTCATTCCCACAGTTAAAATACATTAAGCATGATCCTGCTAGGCCCCTCATGGTGAAGCATAAACACACACTGTGATCCATTGCAAGGCATACTTCAAACAGTTTGATGGGATGTTCCACCCCAATAATGAGGCAGCCAACAATTGACCTCACTGAACTCCTGAGGGGTAATTACCGTGGTTCAGGATCCTTAAAGCACTTGTACACGCTAACACACACACACACACACACACACACACACACACACACACACACACACACACACACACACACACACACACACACACTCCCCCAAGTGTTTCATATCTCCTCTTGCATGGTCTGAAAGGTGTGACCATCTATTAGGAGCCACCCGGGAGCCGTCCCCCCGCTGCAGACGAGTCCCGGTGCCCCCACAGTCATGCTCTGTCATCCCAGATTAAAAGCGGCAAGGTTGATAACTCACCCTGTCTGCTGGATACACACTCCGACTGGAGGAAACAAGGATCTTTGGATGCCCTGTGTCCCTTGGTGCCACTAGCCCATGAACAAACAATGCTGCAGGTACTCCTGCTTGTGCAAATGTATTATTTTCATGTTCTCGACTCCATAGCGACGTATACATTCGGCTCTACCCATATTGAAAACATTAATACTAATGCATTGAGGGTGATTCATTTACTTGAATAGCATACAAATTCAACAATGGATAGCATTTTGATTTTCATAGAAAGGGTGAAATAATGAAAGACATAATTCAAGGTAGCGTCAGCCATGTTAATATAATTGAATAGAAAATTACATCTGTAGTTCACAGTCGAAATATCAACATTTGAAATTTTGTGGTGAATTGAAGGACTAATCAGGGCCTCAAGGAGCGCGTGAGACATCCTTCCATAGCTTGAGACAAATCAAGCTAACGTGCTAACGTGAAGTCGCACAGCAGATGCACACTGCACACTGCTGGTGTGCATCTCTGTGTAGTCTGCCTGTCTTTAACCGAGCTGTACAGTGCATCTCTTGGTCTATCTCGTGCTTGCACTCGCCGCTGTCATGTTGTTAAAATGGGTGGCGCCTCGAGAGACTAGCCCTGACGAGAATGAGAGACGGGAACGCAAGTCTTTTTTAGGACGCTGATTGGCTAAATAGTATGTCACTCATTTATATCTTTAATCAGTGATTGGCTAAACTGCTTATTAGACCCGTCTTTCTTGGGCCAAATCGATTCGGCCCCAGCACGTGCACTAGCAGCAGAGACGTGCACACGGGGCAGCTGAGAGGTGCACGGGCGGTGAGGGCGAGCACGAAAAGCATATATTTTGCGCAGATATCCTATTTTACAAATGTTACTGGGTATATTCCATATCTCCAAAAACACAAATACTGACAATTTGTATAATTAATTAATATTAGTATAATTTGTATAATTAATAATATTATAAATATATTTGTTTCTCTCTTTTTCTTTTGGTGGCTCAAGGTGGGGTCAGGCCCTCTATTGGCCGGCCGCCACTGGTGTTTATTAATTTGGAAAAGTAAGCATTGTCACCCGTGAAGCTCCAAAAGCTGCCTCCATAGAGACCAGTCCAGATGATATATGGGTCATCATAGGAGCACCTTGTTTTATAACAAGACAATGATCAACCAGTATCTCAGTCCAGGTTTAGTTACAACTCTGGACTAATGGAAGATGGAAGGAACTGGAGTTCAAATGTTTTTTAGCATACTGCAAGGCGATACGGATGCATGCACATCTCTCTGTAAAAAAACAACCATCAGTAGCCGATTCAGCCAAGCAACAATATAAATAGTTGAATGTATTAAAGGAAACCGTTTCAACAATTTAGTATTACTTGTTAATACTAATTAATATTTACTAACCTTAACGCATAGTACATATTCTATTCAATAAATGTTTGTTCATACCTTGTTCTGTTATGTTGAGGTCTTCTTATTCTTAGATCATGAGATGGAGCAAACCGTTTCATAGGAGGGAGGATTTTAGGGGGAGCACTCGGGTGTCAGGTTCGACTGTGTGGCAACAGCTGATGGTTTACATGACTCACGGGTCAGGTGGGACGGCTTCTTGGCAGAATTAAGCTTTAGGCCCCAGGGAGGTCAGGGCCCTGCTTTCAATGAGGATGAGCTAATCAGAGTTATGGGTGCTAGTTTTGGTTGCCTTAACACTTATGAGGACAGAAGGAGATGTATGTTCCTCTTTTGGTCTGAATTCATGACTGGTAATTGTTGATCAGAATCACACACATGGAATTTGACTCCGGTTACACGTTGCGCTTACACACAATATATAATAAACAAGATCAATATAAAAAAATACATTAAAGACAACAGAGACAAAAGACAATTAAAGACAACGATTGATTTATGTGGTATGATCATTCTTTTAGTTTGGTAGATCAGGAGCTACAAGGGGACTTTCTGCAGACCTCCAGAGAGTCCGCTTGTGTTGCAGACTTCACCAGACTTTACTGATCATCTAAATGTGGCTCATGTCGTCGTCTGATACCCATCTCTTCCAGTCGGTATGTTGAAGTGTCCTTGGGCAAGATACTGAACCCCAAATTGTTCCGCTGTCATCGCTGCGTAAATGTGTGTGAATGATTAGATTAGATCCGAATGGTCTAACCGCCAACACAAGACAAAAGTGGGAAATCAAAATGCATTTTATTTTTGCAGCCTACCCTGTTCAAATTGTACAGTGTGATTCCAAATATAAAGGATATGTATATGAATTGTAAAATAACCCATTGGAATGTGAAAATGTATATTTGATTGTGGAAAAGACTGCCGCGGCTGTCAGACAACATCACTTTAATTTATTAAAAATGAAATGTTAAGTTAGATCAAGCTGATCGAAGGATAATTCAACAACAACCTTAATGATGGCAGATAATTCAGCAGCAGAGAGACACTGCCCAACAGCAAGACCACGTACCCATCAGCTGTGTGCTCTAGACGTAACCACTTCAAAGATTGGTGAGTAGTACTTAATATCTTCCGACGTTTGTATTTTTTTAACAGAAGAGACTTGTTATATATTGTCATATTTACTGGAAATAACATGAAATATAGCCACCAGCAAGTAGGAACCTTTCAGGTGAACTCCCTCCAGCAGCTGCCATATTGTAGGTTTTTGTAGTTCAAATAGTCAGCTGTTCCTCTCCCATTGCCACGTTTTTTTAAAGCAAGCAACCAGAATAATAGACACACAGGGCTTATGATAAAAGGGGACACAACATAACCTACCTGTTTTACAGTCTTTATTTCTGTAATTGTTACTTTTTGCCTTTGTGTGTTTATAATATTGCAATAGGTTTAAATACATTTTTCAAATATAAAAACTCTATAAACTTCTTCACATACTATGGTTATATGTAACATAGATGTATGTCAATTCATCCAAATCTAGGCTGAACACTGCTGTATACTCGTTGTTTTTCTTTCGTTTTCATGAATAACAAATTTTATACGGTAATGTGTGTAATATCGAAAATGGCCAGTATGTGTCGTCATCTCACCACTAGGGGGATTGTCTGCATTGTATTCACGCTTCTTTGTCAAGTTTCTCAGAAGAAAAACGGTAACTCAAGACAAAACAGTGTAACATAGTGAACAGACACCATCATTAAAACGTTATTTAAACTATTTAAGGTGAGATTTCTAATTTAATTTGTTCAAGGAAACTGTTACACATGTTAGCTAAGGTTAGGGAGAGATTGTAAATCATTGTCGAAACTGTTGATAGTGCCGTTATTAGTATTAGCCTAACAAGCGGACTTGCTGACTAACGTTACAGTTATGTATAAGCATGTTTATTTCAGTATTATTGTGTAGTTTGGACGTTATTAAAGTTTCTCAGAAAAAGAAAGACAAAAGAAGAGTGTAACGCAGGGGTGTCAACTTCATTTTCACCCCGGGCCACATCAGCATCATGGTCGCCCTCAAAGGGCCGGTTGTAACTGTAACACTGTATAAACTACTCCCTAACATATTGTTAAATAACTGTCTTTGCATTTGATTATTGTTTATTCAAGTGTAAAAATATTGTACATGCATTTATATAAATGTAAAAATATAAGTAAGCATAAAGCTTAAATCCATTTAATTTATGGTTAAGAAACCCACATTACTCTACTAAAGATCAAACTGAAGAAAAAAAGACAATGCACGTTTATTAACTTTGCTCAAGGCTTTTTTGTCACAGTTCAGGACATATACCAACTCATAATTGTGAGTTGCTAAGATTATGCATGACAGATGTGGTCTGGGGCACACCTGCTCACATTACGTTGTTTATTCTGTACACATGACATCTATTGCTTCTGTCCATCCGGGGAGAGGGATCCTCCTCTGTTGCTCTCCTGAAGGTTTCTTCCCTTTTTTCCCTGTGAAAGGGATTTTTCTATTTTTTAGGGGGAGTTTTTCTTGATCCGATGTGAGGTCACGGGACAGGGATGTCATATGTGTACAGATTGTAAAGCCCTCCGAGGCAAATTTGTGATTTTGGGCTATACAAAATAAACTGAATTGAATTGAATTAAATACCTGTATGTGGTCTGGGGCACACCTGCTCACATACCTTTAGCTTGCACTGCTTGGAAGCTTTTGTGAATATATTCTGCTGCGATTGCAGTCTGCCTTTTATTCTTGGACAATTTATGTCTTTCTTGGAGGCTAAATTTAGCGTACTTGAAACGTCGACGTGAATTGTACTCCATCACCGACACTGCCTCATAACACAGAAGACTTACCGGTTTGTCTCCTTGAAGCACAAACATGTATTCGCTTTCCCATCTTCTTTAACTTTCCTTCCCTCTGCATCAATGGGAAGGAGGTCAATCAGTGTCTGGCCAGGGTAAGAGGTGGACACAGCCCTCCTGATCACCTGGTCACTGCACAACACTTCCAGGTGCTGGACTTCCTTCCTGTAGGGCGACTCTTCGTTATTGTTGATGATGCCAACCACCACTGTGTCGTCTGCAAATTTGATAATGGTGTTGGAACCATGTACAGGCATGCAGTTGTAGGTGAAGAGGGAGTAGAAAGAAAAAATAATTCATTACACAGCCCTGTAGGACATTGGTGGTCATGGTGAGGTTAGAGGAGGTTTGGTGTCTAACCTATCAGACCAGGGCCCTATTTTTTGTACCTGGCTAAACAAAGTCAGGCAAATGTCCTAATCTCCAGCTTAAATTAGCGAGATGATTGACATCAGGCTATCTGGGTTTCTTCACGGCTGATCCGCGCTGAAACGGTCTCGTTAATTCTAGCCAGACGTCAATTCTCTGGATAAATGCGCGTGTCCGTTCCTCTTCAGAAGGGATCATAATCGAGCACTGACACCACGATGTTCTAACAGTACAATAGCAAATAAACTCAGAGGAACCTCTTTTTATTTCTCCGATGAGAAGCAGGAGATGATCATGAAGACATATGAGGAAGTCAATACCTTAATCATTCACAGCAAACGCGTTGTGAATATTCCAACGTTTTTGTAACATTGTTGCCGTGAACGCAGCTTAACATCGCCACCGCTGTGAGACATAAGCAAATATATCAGACAAGTTAAATGTGTCAGTGTTGGGAAAATGTATCCGCAAATTTTAAGTGCTTCATCACCCAGATCAATCAGATTATATTTACGAATAAATATATACTTATGAGGATATATGTACTGTATGAGCGTATGAATCATGTACTATATGTATATACATGTATGTGTATATTTCTATATAACTAGGAGTTTGAATATGCGTATGGGCGGATCAGTATATATGTATTATTTATAATCAGAAATTCAATCAATTGAAGCAGTGAAAAGAAATTGTGTGATTCTCTGTATTCTTATCATGAGTCCACCTTAATCACGTTCTACAATAATGATATGTATGGTGTACTAATAACACTGTCATATAATTATGAGTGCTTTCAACACATCCATAAGTTTCTTAAGCGCTAAATAAACTTAAGAACAGCGCGGCATGCAGCGGGTGACAGTCTCTGTCTGTGAGACGGGCAATGGGCTGCGCCGTGTGGTGATCAATGTCCGCGGCTCGAGAAGCTCTCATAAATAAATGATTCCTTGAAAGCAGAATCTATTGCGCCGCGTACAGGAAGTCATGATGATGTGAGGACGGATCTTGGCGATCTCAAAGAACTCTCTCCCAATACAACTAATATAACTAATATCGCTCCTTCATCAATGAGGAAGTGAGCTGCCTTGTTTGCCCCGTGGGAGTGGCCAGCTTATCCAGTGAATTTCAGTTAACCTGCCCGGGAGCAGGTTTACATTTTTATTTTTTTTGCTGTGTTGCTATGGTGATTTATCTAAGCTTGCTTCGAGAAACTGAATAAGCCTGACCTACGTCATCTTATCCTGACAATTAGCCCGCTAACTCAGTAAGCCAGGTACGAAAAATAGGGCCCTGCACACTAAGGCACACACCGGGGGCTTATCATCACAGAAAATGCATCATGTTTTTTGTTTGCTTTGAAAAGAAAAGGGTAGGGACCGGAAGTCAGAAATCGGGCCCATGAGGAATTGTTGCACTGTTTTCTATATGCATCCCCTTCAGTTCTACCTCTCTTCTCTTCATGAAAAGAATGTTACATCCAGTACAAATGTGATTGATTCTTGTTGGCAACGAAGTGCAGTGTCCAGTTGCTGAGGGAGGAGTTGATGCCCAGGTCACTGAGTTTGATGATCAGTTTGGAAGGTATAATGCTCAACTTTAGTTGATGAACAGCATTCTCGTGGAGGTGTTCTTGTTGTCTAGCGCCATGGAGATGGTTTCCTCCGTACACCTGATTCAGCAGTAGGCAAATTAAAGGGGGAGGTAAGGCCGGACCAGCCTCTCAAAGAACTTTATGATGGTGTGGGGGGGGTGAATTTAACAGGACAAAGTCCATAAGACTCCCTGTGTCAGTGTTTTGGCACCAGCATTCGAAGAATGCATAAAACATGCTGGCATCTAGGCATTTTGATAGAAAGAGAAAATAAAATAAAACCCCTCAGACTCAAACAACATTTAAAGATGCCACAACAATGAGGGATTGAGATACCAACGCAAGCCGAGTTCGCCATCTGGGAGCCGACAGTGACCGAAAATGCACTGGAAGATGCTCCAGTGTACCTTCTCATCTGGCTATAGTACATTTACCGAGTAGCAGTTGTGCAAATAATGTCCTCATTTCCTCAACCAAGGCTAAGAGGAACCTCATGGCGTGCTACTGACACAACTGCTTCCTTTTTCTCACAACTGGAGGCATTTACAGTCCTTTTGGTGACAAACTGGATGCTATAAATCACCTCATGAAGTTCTTCTCCAACATATCCTTCTGCTTTGTCAATAAAGATCAGATCATGCTGTCATTGTTTAGCAGGGGGAGGCAGCGAGGGAAAGACTCAAACGCAGATGAGGACAAGCAGACTGGTGCAGTTCAACGACTTAACACAAAAAAAGGCTTACAGGCAGAGTACAGGCAGATAAGAGCAGGTGGGTAAAAGGAAGTGGTCCGGTATGTGTCGTGAGTGACAGCCGATAAGGGGGTGGGTGTGGAACAGTGGCAGCTGGGAGGACAGGAGGAAAACCAACCCACTGTGTCAAGTTATTTTTTCTTTTTCTTATTTCTCTTATTTTGTGTAGAGGAAAAGTTATCACTGAACTTCTACTGAACTGATCACACATGACTCTCGTCCCGCTTAGGGACATAATAGAACTTGTTTAACGCTACCTACCCTCTGCATTAAACTGTTCTGATGACTTGAGGGAAAGCATGACCGGCCCTCTTCCTCTGATGAACCCCAACTGAACCACTGACGTCTTGTCTGTATCCACTGAACTCTTACTGAACCGCCGTCATCTGAACTCCCTCGGCGCCTTGGGGCATACTACAACTATTGCCTAACGAACTGTGTTGGTCGTAGCAAAGCCTGATCTGTATACCACATTGATCAAAAATGGAAATGACCTAGTCTACACTTTCCCCGTCTGTCCAAACCAAGAGTGTGCCTTCAAATTGGAAAGTCCCATAGAAAAATCCCATAAGCTTTAATAAGTGAAGTGATACACGATTGGACACATCTAATTATATCATAAATGTCTGTATCATGAAATGACTGTATTGACCCTTTGTCTTTATGCGATTCCAGGGCAGTTGCTTGTTTGTAAACTGTTGATTTCCATGATTTTGTGACTCTCTCCCCTCTCTCTCCCCATCTCTCCCCCTATTGGCACTTATAACAGCAATCAGAAAAAGAAAAAAAACTTTTAGGGGACATAAATTGACGCTGCCAAATTTCTCGATTATGTTGCAGCTTGTTTAGTGGATGCAGTTTGCAGTGCTCTCGCTCAATACTGGACCTATTTCATAAATTGTTATCCCCATTAGTCAGTTCGACACATACACATGATAATAGGGTCCAGGTTAAAGAAAACTGAAGTTTCCCTTTGAGATGAATTTTAAGTGTGTACTTTTGCATTTCACATCCATACTAGAGTACTCGCCCTCTCCATGGCAGACAGTGGTAGTGATGGCTGGCCTATGGGTGTCACCAACACTGGCTCTGTTGTGTATTGCATGTATTCCTCCTGCCATGTCTCACATCAGCTCAACCAAGTCCATTCATCAAAAAGTGTGTTTGAACGCCCTCTGCTGGCGGCCTGTTTACTCGCCCGTCAAAAACTGTGGCAATCATCTCACCCCAGTGAGCTATTTTCCTGCTCTGATTCATATCCATGAAAACAAACTGTGGAGGTCTTGTTAGTCTTGTTGGCTGAAGGGAAAGGGCTCCAGGAAGATCCCCAAGCATGAATAATTGAACAACCTTGAATAAGTTGTCTTCTAGTTTGCGTGAAAAGAAACAACAACTTTCAAACAATCTGTATCCACCCACCCACTCTCGACCTTTCTTCCATTACAAGCCGGCTTTGATGTGAGGTTTATTTTCTCTCCATGGGTGTCTATGCCCCCCATTCATTTGTATGTGCCTTCCATCAGCTCTCCTCCTCTGGTAAACAAACAGACAGCTCTGTCGGCCGCTCCATCCCCAAGGCTGAGTGCTCCAAATGACTATTCATAAGGACTAAATCCTTAACCCAGATGAGCCCACAGCAAACACACTCATCATGTGTCACCGCTCCTCGTCAAACTTTGGAGAGGAAAAGGGAAATAATTGAGGGTAGGGTCAATGAAGGGTCAATAATATATGTCTAACTCTTTTTGATAATAAGCTGTAATTATTGACAACATGAGAAATACAAATAGGAACAGGTCCCATGTGAAGTTAAGCAACTAACTCACTCCATGTAATGTAGGTGGGTGAACACCTTTTAATGGAGATTACCTACAGAGATCCTGACGAGCCAATTCGGGTTAACTCCCGTCTCCTCCTGACCCATTCCAGAGCAGCTGAAACGCCATCCTGCAACGTCCAAGCTGTAGTTAGACAGCAGGTCCAGTTGAGTCCTCCTGCCTTGCTGTCCTGTGGGCTTCTGAGGCTTTCCTTTGATCTGTGCGTTCTTCAATTCAATTCTGTTTATTTTGTATAGCCCAAAATCACAAATTACAAATTATCCTCAGAGGGCTTTACAATCTGTACACATACGACATCTCTGTCCCAGGACCTCACTTCGGATCAGGAAAAACTCAGGAAAACATTTCACATGGAAAAAAGGAAGAAACCTTCAGGAGAGCAACAGACAGAAACAATATATGCCATGTGACCAGAATGAACAACGTAACAGAGTTACAGCACATTCAATAAATATGACAGTAATTATTCATATAATGAGTAGTAGGCATGGACCACGATCCAGATAACCACGATCCATGTCAGCAGAAAGAGGTAGAGAGGAGGGGCATCAGCAGGGCCACCATGGCAGGAGGCAGGAGGCAGGAGGCAGGAGGTAGGAGGCAGGACCGGCTCCAGACAGCCACCATCCATGGAAACTTGAGAGGTGAGAAAGCACAGAGGCTCCGGGGAAGAAGTAGAGTTAGTAATGTGCATTGAAGAGACATGACTTCATCCAGAAGGAGAGAGAGAAGAGGAGAGAGGAGCTCAGTGTATCTAAGATGTCCTCCAGCAGTCTAGGCCTATAGCAGCATATCTAGGGGCTGGACCAGGGCAAACCTGAGTCAGCCCTAACTATAAGCTATCAAAGGAAAGTCTTAAGTCTACTCTTAAGTGAGGTGACTGTGTCTGCCCCCTGGACTGAAAGTGGAAGCTGGTTCCATAGAAGAGGAGCTTGATAACTGAAAGCTCTAGCCCCCATCCTACTTTTTAAGACTCTAGGAACCACAAGTAACCCTGCATTCAGTGAGCGCAGCTCTCTAGTGGGGTAATATGGTACTATGAGCGCTCTAGTGGGGTAATATGGTACTATGAGCGCTCTACTGGTGAGGTAATATGGTACTATGAGCTCTCTAGTGGGGTAATATGGTACTATGAGCGCTCTACTGGTGAGGTAATATGGTACTATGAGCTCTCTAGTGGGGTACTATGAGCTCCTTAAGATATGATGGTGCATCACCAATTAAGGCTTTGTAGGTGAGGAGAAGGATTTTATTGTAATTTTTGATCTTACAGGAAGCCAGTGGAGAGCAGATCTCTTTTCTTAGTTTTTGTTAGTACACGAGCTGCAGCATTCTGGATCTACCAAGAGACTTACCGGAGAAGCCTGATAATAAGGAGTTACAATAATCCAGTCTAGAAGTAACAAATGCTTGAATATATTTTTCTGCATCGCTTTGAGACAAGATGTGCCTGATTTTTTTAAATGTTACGTAGGTGAAAAAAGGCAGTCCTTGAGATTTGTTTTATGTAGGAGTTAAAGGACAGGTCCTGATCAAAGATAACTCTGAGATTCTTTACACTTCTTATGACATTTCTCATTTGTTTTTCCTCCTCTTCTAAGCAGGAGCTGCCGACTCCTGCTATGATACTTTTGGAGTCTTTGTCATTATCAACCTTAGTTTTGAGGAGGCAATGACGGCCTCAAACGGCCCCCTTAATTCTTTAGCTTGGACATTAATGAATAAAACCGTGGCCATATGGTGTCACATGAACGCCGCTATTTGCTTGTGCATGTGGGCCTTGTGGTAATTGTATGCGTGTGTTATTGTAATAAAAGTGTTATTGTAATAAAGCATCACAGAGAGAGTGACTGAAAAAAGAAATGTATGTGTCCAGCCGCTGTGTCTGGACACATTCGTTCTGATGTCAGGGGAGTTGGGCCACCCAGGCAGACACATTCTTTTTCTGTGCAGTTGTAATATTTAATGCTTGCTTGTTTTCTATTAGTCATGTTTAATCTAAAAACATATCTTGTGTGATTGATAATAATAGAGCTTAATTATATAACACATATCAAAACGAACAGCAAAGTGTTTCACAGACAGACGTAAAAAAGAACAAAAGATGCCATACAATGCAGATACACGCCCATTTCTACATAAATACAAACACGTGAATAAATCCGAACGAGGTCTGGAAACTACAAGTAGCCTACAGATCGGATTTAATAGGAAGTAACTGTTTCTGTGACGTCCTGTGTATTCTTTAAAGGCAGCCAGTTTTCAGCTGCCTTTAAAGAATACACAGGAAGTAACTGTTTCTGTGACTTTCTTAAAGGCAGCTGAAAACTGTCCGACTCAACCACAGTTTTCTGTCAGCAGCCCTGATGCTGCCGCTGCTCTGTCCACTTTCCAGGCGACAAGCAGCTCATCTCGAGCGACTATTATGAGATACTAAGGCTGCAGCAGTCCAATAGTCCTTTTTGGTTAGGAACCTTCCTAACTGAGTGAAATGACCCGGAAGTACCTAAGTGGCCGCCATGATCAGTGCCGGTCGAATTCTCTAAATGCAAAGGAAAGGAGCTTCATGCTTCCTAACTCAGCTCCTTTAGCATAGGAACCACTGGACCTGCCTTTACGAAAGGAAAGGGGATAATGCCGACCCACAATTCCTCGGCCGTTCACAAGAACAAAAGATTATGACCGAGAAACGCAGATCATAAACATTAGCATAACTTGGAAATACTTTCACTAATCTGTTAAACTGGCTGGCAAACTACGGGCGTTAAAAAGTTGCTGCAAAGTGATCAAACTGACGGATATTCTCTTTCTGGTGTTGAACTGCAGCCTCAGCCCTCATTCTTTTATTTGACTTCAGTTACAGAAGCTTTGATAAAAGTGTTAAACTGGACGAGCTCTTCAGTCTGAGTCATGTTTCTGATTATCATCTTTGGAATCAACTATTTTTTCACATAAAACAATAAAACATATCAAGTCAACACTTCTAGGTTAAACTGAGTTGTGTGATGTTTCATAAACTGTTGTCTGCATAGATTTATGATCAGATTATAATCTGCATATAAACCATAACAACATAAAGGGATATGAGACACTGTTAGTGGAAGAACGTATCTAATTCAGCATGTTTGAAACTGAACAAAGAGACAGTTTAGTAGCTTTGCACTGTGTGAAAAATACGTTGGTTTCACTTTCATATTCCTTCTTTCATTTCTATTCCAACCTCGTTAATAAAGTAATACTCTGAACCGGGTTGTTTATGTTGTTAATAAAGTAATACTTTGAACCAGGTTGTTTATGTTGTTAATAAAGTAATACTATGAACCGGGTTGTTTAAATCGTCTGCATGACGCAACACTGTAAGAACACACAGACGAAGTATTTAAGATGATCTTTATTGTAGTCCATCTCGGACTACAACATTGTACTTTCACCGCTACAGACTGACGTCACTAACATGCGCCTGCTGTCGCGTCATAACTACGTCGCTTAGTGAAAGTAGAGTCGGATTTGCTAAATACCGTGGTTGTCTTTTCCTAACTCCTCATGAATTCTCATTCCCATCTTTCATTGACCCCGTGACGTTTTATACAGAGGTCAAGGAAAAGTGCTTAGGGTTAGATTTTAGGAGGTACTCTTTTGACTATTAGACTGCAGCCCCTGTCATAATTATATGATGCTCATTCATAATTATTAGATACTAAGTTATTATTTTTGAAAGTTTCTCGTTATAATGACTTATGGGATATTTATTTGTTCTCACAGTTGCAGAAATGGGTTTCCATAGTTTGATAAGGATTTTTTGTAACTGTCCTTGGTGGTCACATGAGGAGCCTTCACCTTTAACTTCAGCTCAACCAAACTACACCTTGTCGTAGCCTCTTTTCGGTATCTGATTGGTCAAATGTGAGCGGTGTTCTTCTTACTGACTCCTGATTGGCTCAAACCGCTCGCGGCTGTCATCACTGTGCGTGTCCCGTCAGCGTGTGCTGAAGGAGGTTTTACCACCAGTGCTTCACAGGGAAAATGGCGAGCTGGTGTGTGCGAGCAGTGAGACAGAGCTACTCACTTGTAGCTTCACCTGCGCTAATCAGGTAACACACTTAAACTCGACTTTGTTAACATAAATGTGCCAGTTCCAGCAAGGCTAAGCTTGGTTTGGCAGGATGGTGAGCTCATGGCTGCTCAGGACGGCGGAGCAGCAGCCCGGCTAGCAGACTTAGCTTTCCTAGACCATGGTCCTTAATGATGACCTTTACGTGGACATAGGTTTAAACTGACTGACCGGACAAGTGTTTGAGTGTGTTGGACATGACTTAATACAACTGTACCTAACCAGCGTATTTAGTGTAGGGTGTGGGGGTGTGTGTGTGTGTGTGTGTGTGTGTGTGTGTGTGTGTGTGTGTGTGTGTGTGTGTGTGTGTGTGTGTGTGTCATTGTTAGCATGTCATCGCTCGAAGAAGGATGATGACATAACTTGGTATATACTAGCTAAACTGTGTGTGTGTGTGTGTGTGTGTGTGTGTGTGTGTGTGTGTGTGTGAGAGAGAGAGATCGATCGTTATTTAATCAGATAATTTTAGTGCGTTCTACCATTTTGTGTGTCGACTTTCTTGAATGAAGAAAATGCCAAACCGAATTCCTAAATCTGATAATTGAACGTGTAGCTTCACATGTTGTAGATGAATCATCTGTGAATGGTTGTCATGTCTGTACACTACTCTACAGGCCAGAGAACAATAATAACGTATGGTGAAATATAATATTCCACTCCTACTTATGGTTCCAACAAAATTCCACTTTTTAGGCTAGTAAGTTGTCATTGAATGACATAATGAAGTTGCACAACATTCTACGTCAGACCTACAACTGTTAGTTAAGCTGTCTGGTTCTCTCAATTCTGGACAAGGAACCAAAATACAAATCCTCTGGAGAAGAGAAATAACATATGCAGTACTTACCGATGGGTTCAAACTCTTCTTCTAAAAATCTATTTCACATCATTTTCACAATTCTCAAACCTTCCAGCAGGATCCTTTGTTCCCTGAATGGAAGCATACGCATTAGCTTGGTTTCTTCTGTATCTGCCTACAATACTGTTTATAATCCCACAATTTAGTGAGTCACTTTGTTGAGGACACTTAACTTTTAGTGAATTAATTAATGAATGGAGGATGTAACTAAGGGCTAGAACTAAGAATTATTTCCATGATTGAATAATCTACTAATTATTACCATGGTGATGTTTTAAGCTGTTTTGTTTGTCAAACCAGTGATCCCAAAACTCAAAGTGATCCAATTTACTATCATAGTTGACAAACAAAAATCTCCTTCTCCCATCCACACAGAGCATCTCCACGATTGCTGTGTACAGCCACCCAGCAGAAGAATGGCCCCGGGTCAGAGGAGGCTGAGAAGCCGGACCAGAGTGCAGCAGAGACTCTCCTGATGGAGGAGAAGACCCAGCTGCAGGACCAGCTGAAGGACATGACGGTGAGTACTGGCCCAGTGTAGGCCGGTCGTCAGACAGGTGTTATCTTATCTTGTACCTAGATAATTACTGCATCTATTTTGACTGCATCATTCTGAAATGACTGGTCTGAATAATTCTCCTTATTTTGCTAAGTGACCCTTATAATTTTACCTGACAACTATTTTAAAGTGGACTAACAACCTAAAGAGTGACATTCATTTGACTGAAAATACACCTGTGAAAAATAACTTTCAGTGATGTTCTGTAATATTTATGTTCCCTATGATTAATAAAAAAAATGGATTGACAGATTAGTCTTTTAATACAATAAATTAGTCACAGCCTTATTTTAAAGTCAGTGTGAGCACTGTGAACATAGGATTCCCCATTTGAGCCCTAAGTGTATGTAATGTTTAAACTTAACTACCAATAGCTCAAATGGAAGGTCTTGCAATAATATGTTGTATTAAATGGTATTTATTTGTGAATGGAGGACATGTTTACAACATTCTGTTCCATTTTCATCAATACCACTTCTCCAAAAATGCCTAATGCTGATTAAGTACAGATTATTCCTGAGCCTCTTTACATAATGTCATGTTCGCTTACTTTTTCTACCATGTTTTCAGGAAAAGTACAAGCGGGCGTTAGCGGACACAGAGAACCTCAGGACGAGGACACAGAAGATGATAGAAGATGCTAAATTATACGGTAAAGACTCCATTTTAGCTCTGCCAGTTTTCAATATTTCAACTGGATGGCTGGATGAATCCTGCAGAACGGTTGTATCTTTACTCTGCAGTTGCATGTTCTAACCATTAGATGTCACTCACAGTGACATCTAATGGTTAGAACATGCAACTGCAGAGTAAAGATGCTACTTTAGCCTTTTTGATTAAACTGTATGTCGTCATGAGGTGGTTGGCTGTGGATTTAGGTTACTTAAAACCTACACGTGCACTGTTTACATAATATAATGCACTTGATTTAGATTTAATTTTCTAATTTGAGTGTGCATACATGACTTACTATCTTTTGTATACCCGTTACAAGCTTTAAAGTGAGACTATACCTTTCAGATACTGAGGCACTCTAATTGTACTGTATTATGTATTGTAAAATTCAGATAGCAACTTGTCTGTGTAGTTTGGCATTTGGAAAATGTACATTCTTTGTCTATTTTATTTATTTTTAATTCTCCTTTTAAAAAGCTGTGATATCTCACGCTTCGCTAACGGGGGCAGATCTTCTACAGCCTTAAGTGGTCTGCTATGACGGCTAGTTAATGCTGACTTTTAACGTGTCACAACTATAACAACAAGTAAATGCTACGTACACCACCAGGAGACCAGTTGGGAGATTAAAGCATGTTGAATAATGTTCTAACTTCCTCCCATCACTAGGGATCCAGGGCTTCTGTAAGGACCTGCTGGAGGTGGCCGACATCTTGGAAAAGGCCACAGACTGTGTGCCCAAGGAGGAGGTGACGACCCAGAACCCTCACCTGAAGAACCTGTATGACGGCCTGGTGATGACAGAGGTCCAGATCCAGAAGGCCTTCACCAAGCATGGCCTGGTCAAACTCAACCCTGATGGCCAGAAGTTTGACCCCTACGAGCATGAGGCGCTCTTCCACGCCCCCGTGGAAGGCAAGGACCCTGGCACTGTAGCCATTGTAACCAAAGTGGGCTACAAGCTTCACGGCCGCACCCTCAGGCCAGCATTGGTGGGCGTGGCCAAAGCCCCCTAGAAAGGGGCCTGTAACTGTGACAAAGTGGGATTTGCTTTGCTGCCTGAGGGTCTGATGACCTCGGGTACAACGGACTAGTTGAGGGTCAAAGAGGCCAGAAGCCAACTGAGCTGGACTTCGTATCTGGACAATATCCACCATCTTTAACAGAAACATTTACACATACACATTATCTGGCACAGGACGGTCTTTACAGTAGAATTTCAGTTTGTCATGCGAGTCATTTCAGATCCCAAATGGAGGCTTTATGTCTCCTCCTGCAACCATCAATCCTAACTCTAATTGTAAGGCTTATTTGGGTGAGCTATGATGTAAAATCCATCCACAAATTGAGTAGTACTGATTCTGAACTGTAAATATAATTCTAGACTTTTGTTTAAAGCCCTAATAACCTTGAACCCTTTTCTTGTTTGTGAATTTTAAATTACTTTTGTGAATAAAGCGAGGAGCAGGAGGCTACTTGAGGGTCTGAAGAAAGCTTGCATGTTACTTTGTATTGAGTTGTTTCCTGAAGCCTTCATGGTACAAACCTCCTTCTCTTATTCATTGGACATGATCAGGCTCTGGTAAGCCAGCCTCAGTCATTGTGACGTTCTTATGAACAATCTGACAGTAATGTAACGGCTTTAACTGAAGACCACGAGAAGAATTCTGTAATACTTGTCCAAGCTGTCACAGCATGAGAATAAACTGATCAACTTCTTTGACACATCATGAAATTAAACCAACCTAAATCCTCACTTTGTGTCTTACAGTTTTAAAACCTTTTCACTGAGTGAGACTCATGAGGCAAATATACCGCAGAGGGGAAAGCCGGTATGGAGAAAACTCAGGAGGTTGTTGTAGTGTTCTCTCACAACACGCTCACCTGTACAGCTGCAGCACTGACTGACGGCTCATGGATCGGATTCAGATATTCAGTCAAACCCGAACACACAGCCATATTGTTTGATAAGTGTGACTTGCTCTTCTTAAGGATATCATTATCTCTGTGGTCCATCACAAGTATGCGTCCATGAAAGCCATTAGAAATCAGAAAGAAGACTTCTTTTATCTCCAGACCTGAAAATGATCATGTCTAATACACGTTTGCGCTGCAGTTGTTAGAACGAGGATTAAACTGAGTCGTCAGTTCATGTCCAGCTGATATTCTGTGATCCAGTTCTAATTGTGCTAACTCTACACCAGCCTTCTATTTGAATGTAAGCTTCCAGTTTCTTTCACCAATAATGTGGGGATTTCTGCTGTCCTCATGGCTCAGAGGGCTCTTTGTCTTGTTAGCGTGTACTAATTATTAGATGCCTGGAAGAACTCAGTTCGACAACTTCTCTCGTTCTCTAAATTTATTTCCTAAATGATCACACGT
Organism: Myoxocephalus aenaeus; assembly: GCA_038501785.1. NCBI lineage: Eukaryota > Metazoa > Chordata > Actinopteri > Perciformes > Cottidae > Myoxocephalus > Myoxocephalus aenaeus. The sequence continues at coordinate 3,756,650 of JBAMJR010000189.1, forward strand.
AAAGTAGCAAGCGCTGCAATTGCAAAAGCAGTGAGTGGTACAGCCAACACGCAGGTTGGGCAAAGAACAACTGCCCCACCACGGAAGTGGGGCCTTTCATACACAGTTTATCGTCACAGGTTCGTCTCGCCTCGTCCTAACATCTGATTCGCTCTGTCCTGTCAAGAGGAGGAGAATCCCGTGTTCTCATCTTTTCTCACAAGACTGGAACGTGCAACGACCAGTCTATTCCCTAATGTCAATATACTGATAAACAGGTGTGAGTGTTGTGGTGCAAAGCGTGGAACCTTGAGAAACAGACAACCGGACTGTTCTCACAGAAACTTCTCACAGAAAGTATTTGTTAAACTGACCTCGCACAACCTGAACTCTAATAGACAGAAGAATAATGAAATGAAGAATATCTACAGAATATAACGATTTATATTATCAGTCTCTCAGTCGGTCTGGTGTTCTGATTCTGAGCTCCACTTTATGTTTTACATAAGGAGCCATTACATTAGAAACTATCTTTGTCTTTTGATTTTGCTGGATTTTTTTGATGCATTTCACTGGCATCAGAAGTGATGAGAGCTGGTCAGGAGTCACTGTTCAGTGAGACTCCTTTTAAATTCTGCTCCAGTCACAGGACCATGAACCACCAGCCCAGTAGAGTTGTGACTGCAGATGGTCTTGATCTCTTCCCATGGTTCCATTAACTTTGAGGCGTTTGTGCCAATCAACAAATCAATATCAGCGTTATATGCGGGGAACATGTACATCTTTCAGCTACATCCACTGAGACGACTCTTCTTCGGTAATGCTATTGTTTGTTGACACGACTAGGAAATGTCCTTCTGAGTGAACATACCAGGAAGCTCAATTCAGAGATTTCCAAGCCTTTGACGATAAAACTTGGAACAGTTGACCCATTGTACGTTGATTCATCTTAGTTTCTCTTCCTTTGATGTTCTCTGATGCCCTTTCCATGAGACATCAGAACAGAAAGTGTCGGTACTTTCTGGATGCATACGTTTGAAGGATTTCCCTCCGGCCCACCTGCATGACCACAAGCAGAGACAGACATGCCACTAACCCACACCTTCTTTGGCTGATCGTCGCCTCTGCTTCTTTTTTTTCCCCTCAATGTGAAGGATGCTGGGATGACTTTGCTGGCAAAATTGGCAAGATATGTGTTTATGGACATCCTTGCTCATGTGTCCTATAGACACCCAGTTCTGTCCTGAGCCACCCCATCATTATTAACATTTGCAGCATTAAGGAAACTTTCATTGCAAGACAATTTTTTTTTGTATTCATTGACACTGAGCTTTTTTAATTTATACAACATTTCATGTTTTTCCACCTCACCTTTATTCACAATTTCAACAAACATTTTTCAAGCTTTTATCACCCATCAAATCAACAATTATCTCTGAGATTGTGTGCTCTTTGAAATGTCCCCTTTCTTTTTGCAGGTTGATCATTTTTTCCATAAGTGATTTTTCTGTTAAATTAACAGTCCACTCTTCAGAGCGTGTTCGTCCTTAGTCGGTTACGCAACTTTAGTTTTGTGACTACGCACTCAAATGGTTAATACAGTCGCCACCAATGCATTGGACTTTATGCGTCGTGTGTGCACACATTCACCAAAATGGCCGGTCTTTTGTTGGAGGTACTGCTCCACATACCTTGGCATAGGCCGGCTACAGGTTTTCTGACCGTTTTCCTCCGGGACTGAACCCCAGCTCCAGCAGCAGAGGATGAGGAGCCTGCAGCAGCTGGTCCCGGAACGCAATCAAATGACTAAAAAGTCCTATGTTGTCCTCAAAGAAGCAGTTTTTGACTTATTGTAGTGACCCTATTGCCCATAAAGCCACCACGGTTGCTGATTGCTTTATTTAGACACGTGCAATACATGATGAAATGTCTAGTTTTTTGGGGACCTCCGAATAGAGTCGCTGTTCTATGGCTTCATCAGACCATGGCCGTCATCATTCACCGGTCAGTCTACAGCAATAAGCAGTTGGGATGAGTCAGCAGCACCTCCAGGTCTGAGGCCGTGATTGCTCCCTCTGGGTTGGCAGTGAGTCGCTGTCCCAAGCGATGGAGCTCAAGCATCTGGAGGTCTTGTTAACAAATGGAGCATGAAATGAACAGGAGGTGGTACCGGACCGGTGTGGTGACGAGGAAGCTGAGCTGCAAGACAAAGCTTTTGATTTACCAGTTGATCTACAGTACGTTCCAACCCTCACCTATGATGACCGAAAGAACCAGAAAGTGGATCCTAACCCAAACCTAACCCTCCGTATGGTGCTGGGCTCATCCTTACAGATGAGGATATCCCAGAGGGAGCTTGGAGTAGAGCCGCCGTTCCTTCATCAAAAGGGATCATCTGAGGTGGTTCGGGCATCTGGTCTGGATGCCTACTGGGCCTCCAGTTCTACAGGCACGTCCAACTGGTAGGAGACACACAGGACTCACCGGAGGAATGCATATCTCATCTGGAAACCGTTGCTGGGGAGAGGGAAGTCTGGAACACCGAACTTAGCTGCTGCCAGCGCAAGCAGACTCCGGATAAGCAGAAAAAAAAGGAAACTTTCCCAAAAGATACAGTATTTATAGTTTATTTTCTCCAATCCTTTATGCTTTTTTTGGGGGGGGGCTGACAAACTCTTTGCTGTGATAAAGTGGTTGTCACTATCATGAATGGGTCTTTTTTTAATGAAATTAGTGATTGAATCTCCTGAGTTGTTTTAAAATTTAAATTTTTTATAATCCTTGTTTTTTACCACATTCTTTTTATTTATTTTTATTTCGATTTACATTGCTTCCTTTCTTAAATTCTGACGTTTATTTGTATAATAACAGTGAATGAAAACATTGTGACTATTGTAACCTTCACGTGCTCTTTCTCTTAATGGATATCAAAAGTTTACATTTTGTTTTTTAGGCGTAGTTTTCTCTTTCAGGGTCACAAGTACTGCAAATGAGGAAACAGGACTATGTAGAATTATAAAGTTTGCACTTTTAATACATCTCCATTCATACAATAACAAAATGTGCAATAACAAAAATAACGGGACAGCAAAAAGGCCCAATAGTATCAGACCGGTAACAACAGCATGCCATCACTATCAACCCTTCTCTGTATTCCAAAATCAGTTTGAGTTTTTATTACAAAAGCTATAAACATTTCCATGACACAAAATACTGTACATTTCACAGATCAGTAATTATAGTCTTTTTCCAATTTATCTTACAAAATTATCTACATTTGGGGACATACAAGTACGCGAAATGCCCCTGACAAATAATATTACCCCTGGGAAAATATAATCAAATTGTTGTTTTCCTTTGAGACAATTACACCGAAACACTCCGTTTTGGAACAATAAGGAACATGTGGTTGCACATGCAGAACGACACCACTGTCAAAATCTGAAAACGGTCCTCAAAAAGAATCCCAAACTATAAACTGTTGAAAGGGATTACCAAAAGTTGGCATTCAAACAAAAAGGGAACGCTCCGTTCTACATGGGGCTGTTTGGGTGGAGGTTGGATCCGAGCCTGCGTACACCAATTTGAAGCTGACCTGAAAAATCATATTATCCCCTTTTTACAATACCAATATGATGCTCGTACTCAGCCTGTTGCTCAATCAGTAACACAGTCAATGGTATAACTCCCATCAGACCTAGTTGATCATTAGCAGAAGAAAACACATCTATGTACCGGAGGTGATCCATTATGAATGTAAGAAAGATGACAAAACAGATGTTCCACATACTTTAGGTCAGTGGCACCACTAAGGCCCAGTATCAAGTCACAACACACGAGCTGAATTCATTGAAGATCACTCAGATGAAGAGGTTCTTATCATGAAATAAGGCGGGAAATATTATCAGTGTTCTCACTCTTCTCTAGAACCCATTTTCCAGGACTTGGTCAGGATCTTGGTGAGGATCTCTCTGTTATGACGAAGAGAGATTGCATCATAGCAGATATGTTCCATATGTGCTAGTCTGATTTAAAAGACGTGCAGCTATGGCTATAACTTCTCTTTAAAACCATCTCTTCGTTAGAAATGTTGACACATTGGTTCAAAGTTAACCTCCAACTATGCATGCAAATCCAGCTGACAAGCACGTCAACAACAGCAATGGAACCAAACATGCTGACCAATTTAACATTATTCAATGTTTAAAACACGTTGGCATGAGTCATCCAACCAGCCAGGTGTCTTCACAGCGCTTTTACAAACACACACAGCAGGTTAGTATTAAACTCTGGAGTCCAAACCTTACATTTCAATGTTAATATGATCCTGAACTATGAATGTTTGTATACAATACTTAACATGACAATGTGTTTCATCTCTTTCAGGTGGCCATGCTACAGAGCTCCGCTAGGTGAAGATGTTGAAGTTATTTTCCAGGACATTTTACTTTTTAAATGTGTTTTCAATGAGAGGGAAAGCGTTTTCCAGGTTTTCCAGGAAACGTGGGACGTGATTTAGTATTTTCCTTATTTACAACAAACCCCATGAACAGATCAGTCTACATCCTAATACTTCCAACTGCCCATTGATTTCTACAGAAGCTGAACATCTTCTGAAGAAGGGTTCATGAATATAAACATATATATTGTTAAGGGCTCATTCATCTCCTCAAACAGCCGGACAGCCGTTTTTAGGAACGTTCCTCCAACAGGAGGAAGCAGTGCACTGTTGTACACTATAAGCTAGCGTGAGTAAAGGAACACTAACCCAGTGCAATGTGCTCATTGATGCCTTTTGAAATGACAAGGGATGCTATAGCACACATAAGCTATGTCAGGCTTTGGATACAAACACAATATTTGATTAAAAAAATCAACTCATTGTTGATTTTAGTCTTTTCATGGGATTTGTTGGCAATAAGATAAATAGCAAATATCACTGTTTTGCACAGCTGGAGGGTGTGGACTGAGGGGAACACTGCCGACTAAATGTAAAAGATTAAACAGGAATGCATAATCACCTGTCAACAAAAAAAACTATAATTTTGGAATTGTATTTATCATCCTAACATTCCTCTTACTGGTTAAATTGGGCGGGGCTTATTTGGAATGACATCACATTTGAAATTCCACCCACAGTCCTGATGAAGCAGATTAGCTGGTTTATAAGCGTTAGACTATTCGCAAATAACACATAAAGATGTTTTTTTAGCATGAATATTTAATGTTATGGAGAAATACTTTAAGATCTGACGCCAAGTTTCCAGGCGCTTTAAAAGTTAAATACAATAAAGCAGTCAATGTATATTAATTTGCCATCTACACATAACAAATTGTATTATTAAAAGCCACAGTTCTCCCTCCAAAATCAGAAACACATATTTGTGTTGACCTTGTGATTTCTGGAAAGAGACATCATTGTTGACTTTTTCAAATGTTTGTTTTTTTGGCACAACAAGCCGAGTGCAGATATCTCCAACATTAAGCAACTCACGCCAAATTAAACTAGATTGATAAATAACACTAAAGGTAAGAGGAATAAATATGGAGTATTGATTTTGTGGTGAACTGCCCCTTTAAAGAATTGAGCAACCAATGTGCTGAGCGGGTTGTTTTAAACCCTGCCAGCTCTTTAGTGGACAGTTTGTGTAATGACAACAGTCTCTGAATCACCTTTTAATATTCTTTGGCATTTATTTACATACAGTTCTTGTTGCTTATTGTCTCACATGTATACCAATACTGAGATATATATATATATATATATATATATATATATATATATATATATATATATATAGATCTCAGTCTAGCTCTGTCACCGTTATCTGTGGGACCAGATAGAATCTGCTTCAGTAGCCAGCGCTCAGTAGAGCCAGAGGACGTCTTTTACTTCACTTGTTGGCAGTAAGAGGGAAAAAGGTCAGAGAAGATGAGTTTACTGGAGATGAAGGAGAACAATGTTTAAAATGTTCCAAGATGTGAACAGCTAGAAGTCCAGCTTTAACTGATAAACAGCTGACACGGTTGATCAAATTAGAATCGGAGAGATCCTGAAAAACATCTAAAACCTCAAATGGTGAGGAAATGGAATTATTCAGTCTCATGTCCCCTTCTTTCAGGTGCAAGTGGCTTTTCCAGTCAGTGTTTGGATCTAAAACCATCAATGAACCTGTTGCATTAACACCAACATTTCCCTGCAACTATGCAATACTTGTTAGCATTGTAGTTCTCATTTATGTAGTAACAATATGGACACAAAGTCATTTGAACCCACAGAGTTGATTTTTGTCCCGGTCCCTTTCCAAATGTAAAAATATAGGCTAGTTTTTGTTCCTAGACATGGTAGGAAAATAAACAGTTTTTTTCATCCTTTCTTTGCAATGTACATATTCACAAGGTCACCTTTGAAAAAAAAGCCAGTAGTTTTGTCCCGTCCAAGGAGCTTATAGCAAATCAGCTATCAGCAATGACCAGCGCATTACTTCCTGATCGGAGACGGGTCGCTAGGAGGCGTCTCGGGATATCCAGCCGCTTTCCGTGAGGAAGGTGAGAATGCGCTTCTTGAGGACCTTGTCCAGGTAGCTGGGCAGCCGGCTCTTGGCCGGGATGCCTTGCCTTTTCTGCAGGTGATCTTTGATGATGATGGTTTTGACAGTCAGGTATCGTGCAGGGCTGAGGTTCAGAGAGTTACACAGCACCTTCTCCCTGTCCGACAGCAGCTCAAAGCCCGCCAGATTCTCGATGGCGGCAAACTCCCCATCTTTGCTCTCTTCTTTGATCCCTCCTCCAACCCCCAACCCTCCAGCAAGGCCTCCTCCCCCTCCAGCTCCACCCCCAAGTCCCATCCCAGAGCCAAGCCCGCCTCCTCCTGCGCTGCCCCGTTTGGAGGTGACCACACTTTTGTTCTCCTTGCGTTTCTCCCGCTTGTGGCGCGCCGACTCATATTCAGCAGACTCTTCCAGGCGGGTGATGCCGTTGCGGCGAAAGCGCTGCAGCTCCCGCACCTTGGCCCTCAGCACGCGCTCTTTATGTATGTTCTCAAAGAAGTCTTCAAACTCCCGATGGGCCATGAACTGGCAGAGCCCCCGCAGTCTGACCCGTTGGTCCTTCTCTTCCTTGGTGATCTTTCTTTTGGGCGTACTGGGAACAGAACCTGATCCTGCTGCTGTGGTGGAACCGGATCCAAGTGTGCCACCACCTGCTCCTGCCCCCCCCACACCACCAGCAGAGCCTATGACTCCCAGCGCCGCTGGCTTCTCCTTCTCCTTGTCCTTCCTGTCTCGGCCCAGGAACACAGGCACCAGGTTGTAGTCTCGGGCGATGTTCTTACGCCGCTGGCGCTCCCGGAGCTTCCGCACATACATGTCCACGTGGGCCCGCTTCATTTCAATTTCCACATCCTCGTCGTCGTAGTTCACAGACAGCCCGCTGATGAGCTTCTCGGCGTCCTGGTCATATTCGATCTCGTAGTCGTCCCGTAGCGGCATGTAGCCCAGCTGCTGCTGCTCGGCCAGGCTGATCTCAAGCGGCGGGAGCGGCGTGGTGAGGCTCGGCGACAGGGGCCCGCCGCTCGGGCAGGTGTGGTCCGTCACTCGGTTGGGAATGCTGTCGGGGATGCAGGCTTTACCCAGGTTTCCGTGGATGTACATGGTGACGTAGTGCTCCATGACTTCCTGAGGAGTTCGGGATGCTCCAACGTGAGCGGCCATGTCCTCCTGAGAGACAGCACAAACAGGAAGTTGTTAATAACGAGCTTCGTGGAAGAAATACTGTTGTTATTTATGTCCATTATTTTCATTTACATGTTATTTTAAGGGTCCGTAATTTCCTGAAAATGTACAAGTACGTTTTCAGGAAAGAACTATGTGATACGCAAAAGTAAAGACATTATTCAGTAGAAACACATATTATTAATTCTAATGAATTGGGAATGTAACCAGGGAGCCTTTAAGCTAGGAATGATTCCACTCTTCAAATGGTAACAATTTAAGGTCAACTTTTATTTTAGCTTATGGAATTTTGTTGTAAATACTTTTGATATTTAGCATATTTCAATATGCAGTTATGCAAACCTGGAATTTAAACCATTTAGCAAGGTTTATCTTAGATATTTGTGGTACATTTGTGTATTTTAATGTTTCATTTGTATTTTTGATTTAGTTATACATTTGGAGCTTTTTAGTTAATTTGCTGTGAGCTGGCAAGTGCAGTTAGGTTAACTCAGTAATGATGCATTCACGGGAATCCAAGTTTCACTGAGAATGCAATATTACAACACAAAGACGTAATAGCGTAAGTTCCTTGTTTGTTACATTCTGGCTCCTGTGATCTCGTACGTTCCTCCTGGTGTGGATGTACTGCAGGTTCTTACAAAGTATTGCCATGTGATAATACATATGATCTAAACACCTGAAGTGAAGTCAGCACTCTATATTATGGGTAGTTTTAACTCAATCAGAAGCTCCTATCCTCAATGTGATATGTGAGAACGTCTTGTTGTGCCTTTAGTAACACATGTTACATGCAACATGTAACATGTTAGAACTAGAAGAGCCGAGCTGACGTCCACACAGTTGCCTCTCAGCCGTCCACAGTGTCCCGCAGTAGAAAAGAACACGGGTCATGAACGCCCCTTAATATCATCACGGTTACCCTGAACACGTCACTTATACTTAAACACAACTCTGGTGACGTATCTGCGCGTGGCGGAGGAAAAGTAACTTAAAAAGTGATGTACCCAGTTTCCAAAGCCGTATTGCTCGATGGCATCGAGCAGCGACTGCTCTTCCCTGCTGGTCCATCCTCCCGCTGCCTCGGGACCCCAGAGGGAGAACCGGCCGCCGTCGACCTGCTGGTAGCCGTGCCATCTCCGGTGATTACCGATTTCTGCACCGGCCGAGAAGCACTCCGGACACAGTTCAATATCGGGGCAGTCGGTGCAGCGGAGCCGTAGGTTAGTAACATCTGCGAGGCAGTTAACGCAGTACTTCTTCCCCAGGTCGGCCATGTTGCCTGGCTCCTGCTTCTTGTTGTTGGAGGCAGAACTGCGCGCCTGCGCACAACGAGCTTCGCAGCGCGACCTGCTCACATCCTGGTTGTTAATATTAATGAGGAAGCTCGGGGCGCCTCTGATTGGCTCCCGATCCCAGTTTCCAGGACGACCGAAACAAAACGAACCGTGTCATTGACTTGGGAAGTGCACGAGCCCTACAGCTATAGAGACATTAGTAATACTTTCTTTTTCTTTTTCTATTGCCAATGGAAAGAGAGACAGAACATGAGGAGAATGATGGGGTGCTGTCAGCAGAGGCCTCCAGTGAGGAGGTCCCAGCTGACATGGTTGCATCAGATCATGATGAAGACAACTCTGAAGGCCCTCAAGGGGCCCTTGTTGAAGAAGAGGCCCCTTGTGAACCAGAAGAGAACCGTGGAAACAATGACTACATCAACACAAGTGGATTGGATGTCAAGAAGAATGACCCGCCAATGTCCTCCGAGGAGAGTATTGTTTTTAAAATCAACAGCATTGATGACGATGGACCTCCCAGACTGCATCTGGATACCCTGGGGGAACGGAATACCAGCCCAACACAGGAGGAAGACGAGGCTGAAGAAGACGAGGCTGAAGAAGACAAATCCACTGCTGCTCCTGCAGACCAAGAAGCCGTCCGCCTCCTGCAGGAGCCGTGTGACAGAGATGGAGCCCTCCAGCAGCACCGCCTGCTGCAGATGAAGCTGGCCGTGTTCTTCCGCAAGAATGCCGGGGACTCCGCCCAGCTGGACCGGGCCGTACCGGTGCCAGAGCAGCTGCAGCAGTATGAGAAGTACATGAGCATCCTGACTGAGCTGAAGCAGCAGCTCGCCGCTGACTCCGAGGCAGCTCAGCAGCAGGCAGAGGGGCAGCGGTTCCAGTCCCGAGAGAAGCTGGACACGGTCGGTCTGGTCTTCTGAGCCTGTGCAGGTTTTCTACATTGTTCGCACACTTTAGCTGAATAGATCTGATCATGTTAAGGTTGGAAAATTTCTGTTAAAGTCAAATAGAATAGAACAAAATAAAGAACTAAAACAGATAAGCAATATTAGAACTGGAGAAATTGAATTAGGGCGAATGTCAATAAAAGGCTTTTAGATTATTTTGTATATAATATTTGTCCCAATTTCTAGTCCTACAACTGCATGGGTGAAAGAGTTGTGTAAAACCTTTAGTGTATTCAGAGAGCTGTGAATCTGAAATGCCCTCAAGTTCAATTACATTATGTGTATAGCCCAATATATAAATATCATAGATCACAAGTGTGTCTCAGAGTGCTCAACATACAACGTACAATCTGTTGTTAAGAAGGAGGATGAGTGTGTGAACAACACCATCAAGTTACAACGTAGTCAATCTATATGACAGAAATTATTCATATAATGAGAGTAGTCAAAGCAGAAATAATAGCAGAAATGATAACAGAAAAAACAATTATTACTAATGATAACAGCGGCAGTAAATCTAGAATATGATACTCATAATAATGATAGTAAAAGCAGTGATAATAAAACAAGTACTGTATAAGTCAAGAAATATAAATAGAAAATAGAGGAACATACAATTAAAAATATAAAAACTAAGTGAAAAAAGGTGTGCAGTGTTTCAAACAAAGAGGACGACTGCACTGAATATTGACCAAGGAGTGTGCAATAATGTGCCAAAAAACCCCAAAGATGTGCTGAGTGTTAAAGTAACAGGTTGAGACTGATGTGTAGGCTGTACCATAAAGCAACATGTGGTGTTTATGGAGCGAGATAAGAGGTCAGGGGTCGGTGGTGGTGGGGCAGCTTCTTGTGGTTTGTGGACTGCAGCCTTTCAAAAAGTTTGTGTCCACTAACTTTCTGGGATGACTTGCTACTTTCTGCTGAAGTCAAAAGCGATTTAGTTATTTCACATGAAAGAGTTTCTGTCTCACTGTCAAACCAGTGAGACAGAAACTCAGAAACCGGGGGGGAAGTAGGCGGGGCTCAGTTGGAACAAGGTGATCTGAACCATCAGAGTTTAGAAACATTTGAATCTAAATCTGAAGACAATTGTGGGGTTGTAAATGGTAATGGTCCTGTACTTGTAGAGATCTGTTCTCGTCTTCAGACCACTCAAAGCTGTTTCACACTACTTCATCATTCACCCTTTCACTAAGTGCCCCTGCCCATCAGGAGTAGCATTCACATTCACACACAGTAGGCGCAGCTACAAATGGAGTGATCGAGCTGCCGATCCTAATGGTGCTATCAATCAAATCTGACCAAACCACACCCACAGTCCTGATGGCGCAGGTTAGCTGAGCATTAAAGTGTTAATACATCAACTTTAATTGTTTCTTATTTAAATAAATCGTATTTATTGATCGAGAAATACTTCAGATTTGAAACCGAGTTTTCAGAGTTTGAAATGTAATGGAAATGAATTAACCTTATCAATCTCCTTTAGAGAAAACAAATGCGATGTGAAACACTTAAATGTCTTTAAGCATTTATTAAACAGAAACTTGGAATAATTCAATTGAATGGACAGAGCTCGTCACCACAGATGGTTCGGAGGTCTGACCCCGAAAAATGAGTTTTATACATCAACAATTATTATTGAAATGTTTGCCCTTTCCCCCCCTGCTCCTCCTCGCAGTTCTTCTGACAGGCCTTGGGAGCCTGTGTGGAGGATGTTGTTCGGCCGCGGCCCTGAGAGTCAAGAGTGAGAGGAAAGAAAGAAAACAAACGAAAAGAATCCCAAACACTACAGAGATCCACCTGTTATTGTTCCACCCGGATGGCACAGTTCAGACTGGGTCAAGATGAACTGAACTCTCCTTTCAGAGTTCAGCTACACATTTAAGAATAAAGCACTTATGATACATTTCCACCACAGAAACGGTCTCTATCCCTCCAGGGAGAAGGAGTACAAGGTGCTGGTGGAGCGGACGAACAAACAAAGAGTTAATACAATACAACTGGAAACCTGGAATAAATAGTGCCATCTGAACCCAGTGTACCCTTTTTAGAAGTTACAATTGAAACATTTAGCAAGAACTCTCAGAATAGTATAATAATAATAATAATTATACTATAATGAATGTATTTTCATTTGACTGCACAAAACACAATCTTGTTATCCAACATATGTTTCAGCCACCAAATCAGATGGCCTCTACAAGTGCCTCAAAGGGTCTGATACCGTGTTCCGGTGTACTGATCGGTGGCCAAACGGTCTCATCTTCATCCTCAGGTGGAAGATGAATGGCGAGCGTTGGTGGCACAGAAGCAGGAAGTAGCCGTGGCCGCACTGAGCCGGCGCCTGGGGAGGCACGCCGCTCAGGCCAAAGTGGAGGCAACCATAGCAACCGAGACGCTGCTGCAGCATGAGCTGATCAAGCGGCGCCTCAAGCACATCAAGCTGAGGATCAGGATTCACAGGCTGGAGGCGGAGCTCCGTGAGGAGGAGGAGCATGCCAGGGACCCTCGGCATCGCCAGTTTGAGCAGCTGCAGGCGGAGAGGCTGGAGCTGAAGAAACACACCGAAAGGCAACATGAGGACTCTTCAAAGATGCAGAAAAGTATCAGCAGCAGCTTGGAGGTAGGTGGGCCTAAAAGGTACAGATTGCGTCAAAGTCATTTGGTAATAAGTAATTGAGTGAGCAGTGTTTTTTTTTTTTCACAGCTCCTTTCAAACGTGAAGGAGAAGCTGTTCTGGAGCCAGATGGAGGTCCAGACCCAGCGAGAGCAGCTGGCCGTGGTGGAGGCCATGGTGGCCAGGAAGAGGGCACTCCTGACCAGGACCAGGCAGGCACGCAACGGCCTGCTGAGAGACAACCTGAGGCTGAAGGAGCACCGGGGGCTGCTGGGGAACAGGGTCCTGCTGCAAGACTTTGAGGACACTGTGGATGCCTCCGACCATCTAGAAGAACAATTGGAGGATCTGAAGTGCCGACGAGCCGGGGTTGTCTTCAGCTGTGGCCGGTGGAAGAAGAAGCTGGAGACAACTTCATGAAGGATGAAGGAACAACTGAATCAACCTCTTAAAGTAGATCATACACACATCAGGAGCGCTAATGAGCGTCAGACCGTATCTCTTAGTGCTTAACAGATACAATCCACTGAGACGGGGATCAGCAAAGTTAAATGTTGACACATGTCGATTTCATACATCCAATAAAACAAAACAGAGTAGACATGGATTTACACAGTAGTAGTATTAACAATAGTGTTTGATACTTATCAGTAAAAAGGCAACATGAAATAATAAAATGGTCCTGCAGCTGTTTCATTTAAAAACACAGATACATTGTGCATGTTTTTGATTAATATGGTCATTTTTAATGTAAAATGTTTAATTCTATATTTATGTTTCTTCTGTGTTACCAAACATCAAGGGAAATTACTTGTATGTAAAAAGAAACCTACTTTGCGAAACAAACTTGATTCTGACGTCTCCCTCTTCCCCGTGCAATGACCTCAGGCAAACACAAGAGGGCACTGTTCCCCTCCAGGAAGAGTTTACCTGGAACTACATTTCAGAGCTCCATCTTGTTTCTTTGTTAGAGACTTCCAAATCAGGGTGACTCCAACACTCACTGCTTTCTTCTTCAGTCGATGGTAGTAAAACAATGAAACAAGGCATTTGGTGTAATTTTAATGATAATAACTCTTCTGTACCTACTGTTTGGGAAAAAAAGCTCATCAATGGCTGTATTTCTTAAGGAAACTTCTAAGGCCGCCTTTCTGTACCACGTTCTTGTAAACTTTGACTGAGGGGCAATAGAAAGCATCCTGCTGGAAACATTACAAACAGGACGTGCACGACGCAGGACAGGAGGGGGACTAAAGCCCAGAACGTCATGAGTACCATCTCCTGAGCAGCAGTGATGCTGGTGAGAAGAGGAGCCTGTGAAGAGCTAAAAGGATACTAGAAGACGACACCTACCCAGACACAACCTGTTCACCTGCTGCCGTCTGGAGAGAGATACACAGCTGATGAACCAGCAGACCTCAAAACCTTCTTTCCTCTGGCTGAGACTCCGTACCCTATCCTCCACCCTCCTTCATTGCTTTTTGTATCTTTATTATGGAGAAAAATAGGACTTCAAACTGCATTTTGTTGCACAACCCTGTTGTACGATGACAGTAAATGAACCCTTGTCACCTTGTTGTAGCTGCTTTGCATTCTGCTCTGTGAGGAGAGAAAGCAACTTACCTCCAGTTGTATCTCTGATAGTTTTGGGTCCAGGATTTTCGCCACCTGTCTCTGATGTCTGCATCCGCCCCAATAAAATGACAGGGTAATAGAGTAATAGTTTAATAACAGTTTTGTTGGGGAAAAAGTCCCCATGGAAAGTATCCACAGTGAGGTATGTCATCTCTATTCATCTGACATGTAGAGGCTTCCTCCAACAGGAGTTTCCTATGTGATAAGGCACAAGAGGGAAAGTCAGGCAACGCACCCCGTGATTCCGTCAGAGAGATCCCTCCCCTCGAATTTTCAGAAGTGCTGCTATAGGCCTAGACTGCTGGGGGACATCTTAGGATACACTGAGCTCCTCTCTCCTCTTTGCTCTCTCCTTCTGGATGAATTCATGTATCTCCAATACACATATATGCATTACTAACTCCTTCCCCGGAGCCTCCGTGCTTTCTCACCTCAAGTTTCCATGGATCGTGGCTGTCTGGAGCCGGTCCTGCCTCCTTCCTCCTGTCTCCTGCGTCCTTGGCCCTCCCTTCTGCCTTCTAGGTCCTGCCTCCTGCCTCTTGCCATGGTGGCCCTGATGATGCCCCTCCTCTCTATCTCCTTCTGCTTCATGGATCGTGGTTATCTGGATCGTGGTCAATGCCTACTACTCATTATATGAATAATTTCTGTCATATTCATTGAATGTGCTGTAACTCTGTTACGTTGTTCATTCTGTACACATGACATCTATTGCTTCTGTCCATCCGGGGAGAGGGATCCTCCTCTGTTGCTCTCCTGAAGGGTTCTTCTTTTTTCCCCTCTGAAAGTTTTTTTTCAATTTTTTGGGGAGTTTTTCCTGACCCGATGTGAGGTCCTGGACAGGGATGTTATATGTGTACAGATTATAATTTGTGATTTTGGGCTATACAAAATAAACTGAATGGAAAGTAACTTTATGGTCTATTCATGTGTAATTGATGTTTTTATATGTGATATGCTAGAACTCACATGTGAAATAATAAAAATACAACATCACACTCACGAACAGAGAAGGAATTGTATTGAAGGTTTGTTTTTGTACCGATTCATTTGAAAATAAACTGTGGGTCGGTAATAATTAACGTGTGATATTAGTTTCACACGCGATATATCCAACTGACAAGGTCTCTGGAACAGCGTGTGGCTGCTCATTTGTTTTACATTCAATATGATTTAATGTGAGAAGGGTTTACGCTGATATCAGACAGCAGGAAATAACTCAATGTATTGTATGTATGTATCTCTAGAAGACAATCTCGCCACATGATCCATTAAGTAGCTGCTGAGCTTTCAATCAGAACATGATCTTCATTCAACACCATTATCCCGTCCCTGCTGCAGGACAAGCTCTCTCAGCTGCACGTGCCTGACTCCACCTGCAAGTGGATCACAGACTTCCTGTCTGACAGGAAGCAGCACGTGAGGCTGGGGAAACATGTCTCAGCCTCTCGGACCATCAGCACCGGTTCCCCTAAAGGCTGCGTTCTTTCCCCTCTGCTCTTCTCGCTGTACACCAACAGCTGCACCTCCAGTCACCAGTCCGTCAAGCTCCTGAAGTTTGCGGATGACACCACCCTCATTGGACTCATCTCTGGTGGGGACGAGTCCGCCTACAGGTGGGAGACTGACCACCTGGAGACCTGGTGCAGCCAGAACAACCTGGAGCTCAACGCTCTGAAG
Organism: Myoxocephalus aenaeus; assembly: GCA_038501785.1. NCBI lineage: Eukaryota > Metazoa > Chordata > Actinopteri > Perciformes > Cottidae > Myoxocephalus > Myoxocephalus aenaeus. Next base: position 3,772,542 of record JBAMJR010000189.1, read on the forward strand.
ACAGTGGAGATGGTTGTGGATTTCAGGAAGAACGCTGCCCCACCCGCCCCTCTCACCCTGTGTGACTCCCCCGTCGACACTGTGGAGTCCTTCCGTTTTCTGGGCTCCATCCTAACCCAGGACCTCAAGTGGGAGCTGAACATCAGCTCCATCACTATAGGCTCAGCAGAGGATGTTCTTCCTGAGGCAGCTGAAGAAATTCAACCTGCCAAAGACAATGATGGTGCACTTCTACACAGCCATCGTTGAGTCTATCCTCTGCTCCTCCATCACCGTCTAGCATCATCCGCTCTGCTGATACGGTGATTGGCTGCAATCTGCCGTTCCTCCAGGACTTGTTTGCTTCCAGGACTCTGAAGCGGGCAAGAAAGATTGTCGCTGACTCCTCACACCCTGGACATAACCTGTTTGTGTCGCTTCCATCTGGCAGGAGGCTGCGGTCCATCAGGACCAACACCTCACGCCACACCAACAGCTCCTTCCCGTCGGCAGTCGGGCTCATCAACAGGGCCCGGGTCCCCCACTGACTGACTCTGTCACCCCCAGACTATTTCCTACCGGTCACTCCTGCACATCCCTTCATACCTCATATTTAAATACATTACACTTTAACACACACTTACAGTACACTTGTTTACAGTACTGTTATCCGTTTGTCTGTGCACTTTATTTTATATTCTATTGTAAATTTAATGTTTCTATTGCACTGTGTTGATTGTTGTTGTTTTTCTAATGTATGCACCACCTGCCAAGACAAATTCTTCGTATGTGTAACACCTGGCAAATAAATGGTTCTGATTCTGATTCATTCCAAGATGGAGTTTGCCCACTTTGGACAAGTTCCAATTCTGTTGGGAGCACTCCAAGGACGCCTCAACTCAGTTTATCAGCCTCACTGGACGAGAAGTCCTTAACGTGCTCCGGTATGAGCTCACAGTTCAGAGGGAGAACACAGAAACATATTAAATAGGGTTATTAATATAAAACCAATGAATGAGATGTGGAAAGCAAACAAAGCAGGAAACTATGGGAGAGCTGAGAGAGACGGAGGGAGCCTGAACTGTCCAGTTTGAAAGGATCAGTAAACCCAGTAAAGACCTGCACCACCAGACCCCCTCCTGCAGACCCACAGGATCATCACAGCTCGGAAATGTATAATACATAACACATTTATACATTTCATTTGAATGAAAATTCATCACAACCCCACCAATAAAGCACACAATAGTCATTTGTTGGGAAGTTTATTAATATATGTACAAGCATGTCTGTCCCCAAGGCGGAGACTGTCTGAGATATACAACAGAGTAGAAAATGTATAAGGTGCCAAAACAAACACTGATTCCCCACACACACACACTATGTACAGCAGGTTCACATTAACTGACATCAGACATCAGTTCTAAGCCACGCTGAGCCAACAGGGAATGAGAATGAAGGAGATGCGTGGAGCGAGAACTCCCCATCGCTCCGGTCTGCATGCTCACATGAGGACTACACTCCGGCCTCTTGTGGGGTATCGAAGACAGGACAACGCGCCATCACTACTTCTGTCAACAACCCCAACTAAGAAGCAGCTATACGCACAGTAGCAACATGACAACGAGTGCCACACAGCGTAAGCTGAAAAGCACCATGGAAATGTGACACTGATGAGTGTGTGTGTGTGTGTGTGTGTGACAATTAAAGTCACAGTCTTTAATTTAGCAGAACACACAGCAATTTGAGTTTACAGCAAGTGTCTCTATTTCAGTCAGTGTAATGTTGATGGGTTTGGATGTGCCTTGGAACACGAACACACACACACACACACACACACACACACACACACACACACACACACACACACACACACACACACACACACATACACACACACACACACACACACACACACACAGCTGAACGCCATCAGCGTCAAACAAAGAGACAACTTCAAGAAGCACAATGACTCCACCCCTCTGAAACGACTCGGCTCTACCTGCACTGGGTGACTTTATAATAATATAATATTAATATTGAGGCTTCAGCAGTCAAACAGCCGTCATGAGAGGTGACTACAAGTGAGACGCAGTATCTTCATTCCATTGACTAGATTCCAAAGCTCTGTTAACCAGCCAGAACAATCTGTGGCTACGAGCATTTCACTTCATTTATTAGTCTGAGTAGTTCATAATAATAATAATAATAATAATAATAATAATAATAATAATCTGTAGAGGGACATATCCTTCTTACCATGGCCATTTTTTGTCAAAATATGACATTCTACGATTCAGTTACATCTGCAGATACAGAAAAACAGGTTGTAAAGTCCTTACACTGTCCTAACCATGACCAAGTAAAAAAGAATGAATGGCATGTGTGATTTTAATCAAAAATAGCGACTACACTGCTTTACATAAATCTGTCCTAGTTTATAGATTAACCTCCATAATTCATGGTGTTTGGATGATCTTGAGAATAATTGTGCTTCTTCAAATAGCCCTTAGAGGAGCTGGTGTGTGTTACGGTTGTTGTGATGCACTTTGTCAGCTGATGCTGACACACATGACGGTGGAGGAAACGGGATTCTGTGGAGCGCCACCAATTTATCAAAAAGAACTTTAAATACATCAACATAAATAAAAAAAGGGAAGCTAGTAATTCCTCGTAACATTTACAAATAAATACTTGGTTTTGACCTTTTTGAACCAACACTTTCAATCAAAAACAAAAGGTGACTGAAGAGAAGTAGAGCGGACAACACAGATGCTAGATGTCCAACAGTGATGGATGCTCCGTCTGCATGTCGGGGCGGACCGGATGGGAACGCGATGCTCGTCTGCTCCTCCACATTCTCAGACTCTATGGACAGTTTTAAATAAATATATGCACAATTTCGTAAAAAGAAACCAAAGACATGCCAGTAGAGTGGCGGAGGGTCTGGCTGCTTTATGTGCCAGTCTTCTGCTCCCATTCCTGCAAGACAAACACAGAGAACCACTAGTTTAACCACACGTCTTTCAGAGAGAATACCCCGTAACACCAGCACACGCGTGATCATTCTCAAGCAACTCCATCTGGTCTATTCTAGACTCACGGTCAGCAGATCCCACTACAGGGCCCACTAGGGAACAGGATCTGAACCCTGACCGTTCAGCTTCTCACACGGTCCTCATCCTCTGTGTGTGAACAGGTCTGTGTGTGTGTGTGTGTGTGTGTGTGTGTGTGTGTGTGTGTGTGTGTGTGTGTGTTATTGTGCGTTGCTTGTTTGATGTGGTTGCTGGTGTTGTGGCTCAGCAATAGTGTCTCTGACAAACAGCTCACGGAGGCCATCAAGGTCTTTTAAACCCTTTAGGCCGATATGTGTGTCAAACATCACACAGAAACACACACACACACCGCTGAGATTAGTGGTGACGAGGATATCACTCCAGGTTTGAACTTGTCTTCAGTATCAGAGCAATCGAGTTATACTATAATTTCCAGTCCGTAGTCTGATCCATGACGACAGACCTACCGAGCCCTGGTGTCTACATGTAAATGATGAAACGGTCCTACATGCTGTAGCCCCGGTCTGCATCGTGAGCTCTGACCTTGGCCTTCCTGAGGACGTGTCCCCGGACTGGAGAGGCCTTCAGGCCCCCCTGATGCCGGCGGAGCAGCGAGGCGCTGTTCACCGGCAGGGAGCAGGACTCTGTGTCACTGGTGTCACAGCTGGAGAAGGAAGAAGACTCCTGGGCCCGGCGCAGCGTCGCTGGGGACTACACATACAGACACACACACAGACACACAGTTAGTTGCTTAGTTTAACCTAGCAACCTGTGAACTAGCTGCAGCATTAGCATTGGGTCAGACGGTCCAGGGGTTCAGACCTGGATTCCAGAGGATCCAGCTTTTGGTTCGATGGTGAGGCCCAGGGTGACCCCTCCGCTCAGGGCTTTCTTCAGGCTCTCCTTCACCTCAGTCAGCTCCAGTTCCAGGTTGACCCCCTCCTCCTCCCTCTGCTTGCAGTCCTCCTCCACCTTCTTCAGGCGCTCCGACAGCGAGGCATGTGAACGTTTGCCTGATGAGGGAGGAGAGGTTCTCTGTGAATGTTCATCCCTTTCAAACATGGCTACCTGCCAAGCTGTTGAGTGGAGAGGTGGAGAGCATTTTCCCAAACACTTTTCAGACATAACCTCCTCAATGACGAGCTGTATTGCTCCTACCAGCAGCAGCTTCCACTGCAGTGCGCAGGTCTCTCCTCTCCTTCTTCAGCTGGGTCAGACGGTTCCTGATCTCCTGCTTCTTCTTCATCAGCTCTTCCTCCTTGGCCTGCAGCCGCTTGGCGTCGGCCTCCACGCGGTTCTTCCCGTACTTGCACTGCTCTGCATCTGCGTAACAGAGATGAGTGAGAAGAAGCTGGACCCAAGAGTTTGAAGTCCTGCATGGCAGCCGTCACATGACCTACAACGGCACTACTGCAGGCTGACGAAGGTTATCTCATGATTCACATCCCTTCTGTGATATTATAAGCAAAATGACCATTATACGGTGTTCAAAGATGCAATCGAGCTGCCAAAAATCTTGGTTATTTATCACTACATTTCTGATTTCACAAGGAATTCAATACTGGATTAAGATATGAATATAATGCCACTACTACCTTAAAGGGCTAGTGGGTTGTATGAGGTACTATCCATATTACTGTATTACTAATATACTGCTGTGGAAGATAACACATGTATATCAGTTTAAAGGTGCTCCATAGGAGCAGCCCTGACAACACACACACATTCTCTGCTCAGGGAGAGAATACTTGTTTAAATCTGTAAATCGTGTATATTGCACCTTTATGTGTATGATGTATGTAGAATATGTTCTCAAGGAGAACTGAGCTGAACATGACTCTGTTGTCAAAAACACTATTTATTCTTCATGAGCACTTCAACTAAAACGGTTTCTAAAAGTCTACTCTAGGTAATACACTGACGATGGAGAAGTACCTCACACATCTCCACGTCACATCCACACCGTCACTTTAAGACCTGAGAGCCCAAAGTGTGATGGTCGTCTATCTGAAAATAAAGAGCTTTTCCAGGACAAGACCAAACAGGAAGAGGAGAGCCGTGTCTTTATTATCGGGACTCTGGTAAAAATATACAAGGTACACTACAATTTTTTTTTAAAGGAACACTTTGAAAACACATCAGATCTCAATGTGAAATATGTTGGATATCTATACTGATATGGACAGTTTAATGTTTTAGGAACGAAAGGATGCCAAATCTTTTGATGGAAATAAAAGTTTCAGCCTACAGAGGGCTTAATTTTATAGACACCCCGGAAATCAAAAGTGGCAAGCTAGTCCATTTTGCCAAAATTCAATTTCTGCAACTCAAAATGCTCCTCAATATCTTGTGTGGCCCCCACGTGCTTGTATGCATGCTTGACAACGTCGCGGCATGCTCCTAATGAGACGACGGATGGTGTCTCGTGGGACGTCCTCCCAGATCTGTCTAAGGGCATCAGTGAGCTCCTGTAAAGTAAAGGAGCAACCTGAGGTGTTCTATCGGGTTTAGGTAAGGTGATCGTGAGGGCCATTCAATTGTATCAATTCCTTCATCCTCCAGGTACTGCCTGCATATAGGGCTGCAACAACGAATCGATAAAATCGATAAAAATCGATTATCGAAAGTGTTGGCAAAGAATTTCATCATCGATTCGTTGTGTCGCGCGAATATTACGCCGGGCAATAAGTCGCGGAGAAGAAAAAAAAAAAAGAGCGGAGCAGAGCAACTGGCCGGCCAGCGTTTCTGAGATTGGAGTGAGACACGGAGAAACACTTAGCAATAGAAGATCTTTGATGTGACGTGTCGAGTCTTGGCCAATCAGCGTTAAGATGTCTCCAGCGGCTTCATTTCCCTCAAACTTGTTTTTAATGGAAGCTAGTCGGCTTGCTATCACGTTAGCTAACGTGTTTGTGTTGTGTTTTGTCGTTTAAGTTACTTTATGTTCCGTTACAGTTCAGTCTTGCTTGTAACAAACTGTAACGTGATGAAACATGCCGTAACCCCCTGGTCTGGTTCAGTTCACCAGTCACTCGTTAACGTTAAACCGGCACACCAGAGGATCTGGCTGCAGGTTTTTTTTTTTTTTTTTTTTTTACTCAAAGTAGAATGAATCAAATCACGTAGTTGGGTTTAGCCAACAACGTGACGTCGTGGTCATAAGAGGCCCAGATATTGATCAGATGATGTGAATGAAAGAGTTTAAGGAAGGTTTCGGTCAAAACAGACGTGAGACGAGCAGTACAGCTTCCCACTGTCCCAGTATTTCATACATATTGATAAAGCAGGGTATGTAAATGCAGCCTCTGCTCCAAGGAGATCAATTACAGTAAAAAGGGCTCACATTTGGCAGATGTAAAGCATACATGTGTATGTTTTTTTGTGTTAGTCCATTTTTATTAATCTTTTTTAATGAACAGCTCAGGGATGTTCAAGGAGCAACCTGTTTGTGCTTTCTGAAGAGGTTTTGCACTGTCACTTCTGTTTCTGAATAAAGGGTTGGAAATTAATGCCTTTTTGTTTTTTTTATCCGATTCATCGATTAATCGAAAAAATAATCAACCGATTAATCGATTATTAAAATAATCGTTAGTTGCAGCCCTACCTGCATACTCTTGCCACATGAGGCTGGCCATTGTTGTTCATCAGGAGGAACCCAGAACCTACTGCACGAGCGTAGGGTCTGACCATGGGTTCAAGGATTTCATCCCGATACCTAATGGCCGTTCTCTAGCCTGTAGAGGTCTGTGCCTCCCCAGACCATCACTGACCCACCACTAAACCGCTCATGCTGAACGATGTTGCAGTTAGCATAGCGTTCTCCTTGGCTTCTCCAGACCATTTCACCTCTATCACAGGTGCTCAGGTCGAACCTGCTCTCATCTGTGAAAAGCACAGGGCGCCAGTGGCGGACATGCCAATTCTGGTGTTCTATAGCAAATGCCAATCGAGCTCCACGGTGCTGGGCAGTGAGCACAGGGCACCCTACAGGACTAGACCCCGAGGCCACCCTCATGAAGTCTGGTTCTGATTGTTTGGGCAGAGACATTCACACCAGTGGCCTGCTGGAGGTCCTTCTGTAGGGCTCGGGCAGTGCTCAACCTGTTCCTCCTTGCACAAAGCAGCAGACATGGGTCCTGCTGATGGGTTGAGGACCTTCTACGGCCCTGTCCAGCTCTCCTAGAGTAACTGCCTGTCTCCTGGAATCTCCTCCATGTTCTGGAGATTGTGCTGGAGACACATCCCATCTCCTTGCAACGGCACCGTGGATGTGCCATCCTGGAGGAGTTGGACAATCTGTGCAACTTCTGGGTTAAGAAATGGCCTCATGCTCCCAGTAGTGATAATGACTCTAGCTAAAGCCAACACTAGTGGAAAACCAGTCAAAGAGATCAAGAGGGAGAAACATGCAAAACCAGTCCTGTTTTGGGGGTCGTCTCATTGTGACCCCTCTAGTGCACCTGTTGTTAATTCCATCAACACCAATGCAGCTAAAAGTGATGCTTTTGACCTGACCAGATCATTATCAGAGAAGGACAATTTAATTCATGCCATACCCTGATAAAAGATTGCTCCTTTAATATTTTTGAGCAGTGTACATATGAAACATATGAAGTGTGCAGAAAGCCATTGAACGCAGCACATATTCATGACACCAGGACCCTCACTGGAAAAAGACTGCGGGTTAGCATCCAACGTCTGCATGTGCATCATGAACGCTGCTTATGAGAAATCCCTCAATCAAACCGCAGCTGACGTTTTCTAACTCAACCTGACACTGGAATGTGAGCGCTGTGTGGAACACTCTAAATCTCAACATGACACAGATTTGGTATTTCCATTCCGGCATTCAGAGGAATGACACCAGCGGTTACAACCCTCCTGGTTCACACATTAGAAAACTAAATACTATTCTAACCACACAGATTAACGCGGCCTCATGTCACGTCTCCCCACTCTGAGAGCATGACCTCAGCGCTGGCAGGAGGCTCAGTCTGGCCCGCGTGCGTCTGCAGGTTTCCAGTTCTTTACCCCTCCTCCTCAAACCAGCTGTACTTTGGACATCCTCCATTTTTCCAAACTGCTGTTGCGTGGAGTTTTGCTAGAAAGCAATGGGCGGTGGTCCAACACTGAGAAAGATGGTCTGTCTTCAGATTTGGTACTACAATTTAGATTTTTATTTACAAATGACACAAAAGTCTGCCCTGCCTGTTACTGTTTTAGTTTGTAAGCTAGTCATCTTCTGGTAGCTACTTACTGGAGCCGTTCCGTTTTAGAGAGGCGGTCCCATTGGTCCCACTGACTCCGTTCTTCTTGGTCTTGGGCTCTGTCTTTTGTTTGGATGCCGTCCCATTGGGCCCCGTTCCCTTCTTTCCCTTCAGCTGATTGGAGGAAAACAAGGAGGAGGGAGACTTTTCAGATATGACAGAATAGTTCATACTAAACTGTAATAAGGTGACACACAAACTTAGAATTTGTATTTTATTTGTATCAAAATGGATATGATGCACTTTAAAAGACTAGAGATTGACTTGCTTACAATCTACAAAGCACTTGACTGGTATATAGACATTGTTTTTCTTTTTTATACACATGTATATACAGCATATACCTATTTTTTCACTAACTTGTTCTGGCATAATAGTTCTATTTCATTTGTTATTTTCTTTGTTCAGCTTGTTGTGCTTCTGTTTCTATCTGCCTATAAATGGTTTGCGTACATTGAGAGCAACTTCAAATCTAAGTCAAATCCCTCGTTTGTGCACACTCAGACTTAACACATGATTCTGAATCTGAAAACATTCAGGACGTATTTTAAAAAAAAACTGGTACTTGTGTAATACACTTTAACCTTGAATTTGGCTATTAGAACAAAAGTTAATTTTTTATATTAATTTAGTTTTTTCCTCTCTTTAAAATGTAAGATGGGTTCCTCGAGCTGAAGTCATTCATTTATTTGAACCCTTTTAACAATCTGATAACTAAACATGGACAAAATACCAGCTTAAAGATACTTGTGTAGACCTGATGAATATATAGGGTCAATATTCATATTTCTTTTCTTGCTTTTTTATTAAGATCGTCTTTCGTTCAATTATATAACTACTTATCGAAGTATAACTCAAAATTCTACACTACCATGACACCTTGTCCACAATAGTTTAATTACTCAATCTGAGCGACTATGTTCATAATGCTAAAGCACTTAAATTCCACAGCTGATTGTTTAGTGATACAGATATAATTCAAAAGTGAGACAGGTCCATACAATGTCTGCAGAACCACACAGGTCGTCCTCGTTACGGCCTTGTTGTAATGAGACGTGGCTCAGTGGGTTTGTCTCGCTGAAAAGGACACAGTGGGAAACGTTGAGGACTAAAATAAGAATATAAATATCCTCCTAACCCGACTCCTCCCAGCAGCAGTGTCATTAACTCCTGACAGTCTGGAGAACACCTCGTTGGATGAGGATCTACTTCTTTAGTGGAGCGGTACCTTGTGGTCGTGGAGGCGATGTTAACACCCTCTGGCCACGCCACACACATCAAAGAGGTGGAGCTCCACAAACACAATGCGGTATCACATGTGGCCGTAGAGGCTGGAGCAACATACATCACACACACACAGACTAGGGAGGAGGGGAGTCACACACACACACACACACACACACACACACACACACACACACACACACACACATTCCAGTATGTTCCAGTATCAGCAACGTGTCTAATGGGAGCTGAAGTGCATATTGCATGTTTCCAGACTCAGGAGTGATGGTCCGTCATGTTATGATCAGATTACTGCCGGCAGCAGAGGAGGAACATGGTTCCCAGTGAGGCTTGTGAGAGGCCAATATCAACACCACGGGTGCATCCCAAGTCTCTAAATTGCATCCCCGTTTCCCTCACTTGCGTCCTTTCCTTGTGTCTTAGTCCCTCCCACCAAGGATGCATGGAGAGAGTCAAGGAAACCAAGCGAGAAGAGAAGACGCGAGGAAATATGTTTAAAGAGACATGAGACGTCCTTTCCTCTGAAGCGAAGTGACGTCGGTTTCTGATTATTGCAGCCAACTGACAGCTGATCACATCTGATCAGCTGTCAGTCGCTTTAACAGCTGACGGAGTTTGTGTCCGTAAACATGATCATCGGAACAGAATTGTTTTCTGCTCCGGACAGGTTTAGCGAACATTCTAATAAAAAATCCACTTACAATATTGATTAAAAATGATCGTATAATGTTTGCAGTTGATTTAATAGTGTTTAACTACTACTACTAATAAAGACAGTTATCATCACTGTCAGAGTGGAGATGTATTCTCTGTAGTCTGTTACCTGTTAAACAAACTGCATTGAGTATTTATACACAGTGTGTGGTATTTATACTGTGTTCTGTGTCCTGCTTATACGCGCAGGATCGATTTCTACCGGCGGAATGCGTAATTTTTTTTCATTATTTACGTCTGTATGTTTTGAAATTCTGATTGTCACATCATTATAAAATATCCCACAATATGATTATGGTTTCTCTTCAACACTGGAATATTTTTTTAGGCTCAATGTTTCAGGATAAACTTAAATTAAATAACAGTCAGGAACAATCAGCGTCACGTGACTGAATGAAAGGACGATAGATGTTGTAAAAACTGTTTTAACCAGATGGTGAATCGGAAAAGAAATGTAATATATAGCTTGAATTTAATCTGTGATCGTCTCTGGTATGAAACTCCAGCGATCAGTCCGCTCAGCTGCAGCGTCCAATCAAATAACAGATGAACAGTGAGGGGGTGTGTCCAGCATTAAAAGACTTCCTGGAAGCCTGCGCTCGGGGCTCCTCGATCATGACTCCTCCGAGATAAGAGCTTTGGGACGGCCGTCACGATGGCGGCGCAGAACCACTTCCGGTTCAATCGAGGATCGAGGAGCGAGGAAACGACAATTTAGAGACTTGGGATGCACCCAGTGTCTACTGAGTCAAAGTGCTCCTGCAGCAAAAATAAAAAGGATTTCACAGTGGATGTAAATCAGGAGTGTGAAGGGAACACACCCTGTGCTAGTGAGGTGTGCATCATCATCCTGCAATCATCTGGATTTTTACCATTAGCAATGGAGTCAATGTTTAAGTGAAATGTATCGCAACAACTCTGCAGTTCCCCTCGGCTCTACAGAGCTTTAACTGCAAACTATTATATTTCACAATGTTAAAATTACTTTCATCAGGTGGACACAAATAAGAAAGAGAATGTTGCTCTGAAGCAAATATTGTGTATACTGTGTCGCAGAAGTCATTGTTTATCATCAATAGTTATTGTTCTCACATTTCTAACAGCATAAACCCTAATTATGTATCTATGATCACATTTCACTCTCATGACTTTGAAGTTCAGTGTCTCATAATATTGTGTATGAACTTGAGCTCTTCACTGAATATTCAGACCAAATACTCCACATTGTTATGACTGCACCATCATATGGAAATATTCTTGATGTTTTGTGTAACAACATTTTAGACACACTTCCCCAAAAGATTCTGCCTGAAACCAGCAGCAGGTGTGTGGGTGCAGAGGGGCCATGACATCACACATCCCATCAGATTCCAAATAAAAAAAGTCCAAGATCATATTGTACGTGGCGATAGAAACATGACATGTGCCTCTTCGTCTGAATGATACAGACATGAAGCCTGACTTTGAGCCAAGCAAGCGTTTTTCCTGTTTTTTTCTCAAGATGTTTTGTGCGTCAGACGATTTCTGAGGCTTTCCATAATACTTGGAGCACTTAGTGAGGAACCTCCCCCTCTCCGCTCAGCCTCCTGAAGACGAGTGTGGTTCTGTACAGCCTCCCGAACACTAATCGGACCATGGTTTAAGCGTACTGTCCCTTTAGACATGACACACCATCAGTGTGCTGCTGTGTGAGGAAAGGTAAACACTTCAGTCGCCTTTCCAAGCAGCTGATGCAGCTTTGAATGGAGACAACTCAGCAGCACACAGGGAGATGAAGTCAAACACAATGAAGTCTGTGTTTGGGCTCTTCAGAGAGTAGCAGATAATAAAACACAGCCCTGTGTAACAATTCCTTTTTGTTGGTTTAAAATCAGCTTGTAAACATGTGAAACAATCCAGTTCTACACGATGTCCTTGAACTCCAACTCCAGTCTCACATCTCAAGTTGCTCATCGGACCGTCAACAATGAGCAGAGCCCGGTGAAGGACCACCAGAAGTACAGCCCCTTTCCCCAGAGGCTCATCGCTCATCATGCCGAGCCATGCAACCATAACTACTCAGAGCTGAGGAATATGTTCTATTTTCATAGTCTGATGACAGCGATCTGTCTTGAATATGTATTGTTAAGTCAAGTCCTAATATTTTAGTGCTTCTATCAGAATCAGAACACATGGAAAAGGTCATACAGAAACATTTCTTGCTTAGATGAAAAAATAGTTATCACAAAAATAAGGCTATCTGATCGTTAACTTAAAATGATACATTTAGATGTTGACAAAAGAAAAACACTGAATTAGTATTATAAGAGTGTGAATGTCCAAGTGTAGAACAGTAAAACAGAGATCAAAGAGCAGAGTGTTAGTCACCTGAGCTGTAGCTTTAGTTTTAGAATCAGCAGCCATGAACTTAGAAGAGACTTTAGAAACAGGGGTTTTGTTTTGACGGGTAGAGGTGGAGGAAGAGGAAGTAGAAGAAGAGGAAGGCTTGGGAGCAGAGCGAGTGTCCTGCTTGGAAGAGGGCATGTTTTCATAGAGGTCAGCATTCTCATAGTGCACCTCCTCTTTCAGCTGGCACCCCCTTGTGTTGGGACTGGAGTATTGCACCTCCGGGTCCTTGGGTTAAAGCATGCAAGTAAGCAGAGGAGAGAGAAGAGGAGAGGAGAGGGGAGAAAGGAGAGGAGAGGAGAACGGAGAGAGGAGAGGAGAGAGAAGAGAGGAACGGGGAGGAAAGGAGAGAGGAGAGAGGAGAAAGGAGAGAGGAGAGAGGAGAGAGAAGAAAGGAGAGAGGAGAAAGGAGAGGGACATAATAAATAAAAGGAAAGAAAGATGAAAGGAGACATGATAACCGAATAAAGTTAGTTACACTGCAATATAGATTAAATGTGTCATATAATGTGTGATAAATCATACTAGAGGTGGACCACAAAGGAATATTCCTGCATATTTCAACCTGGATTATGTCCCTTAAATGCGTGGTCTGCTCTCCTCTGTTCATCTCTTAAACCTGGTTCTGTTTCCACAACGTGGCGATATGCTGCTCTGGTTAATGACTGAAGCTGTCACTGTGAGCTGAGCTCCATCAGCTCCTGACGGGACTCGTCTACACAGAAGCAGACTGTGTCGCTCTGCTCTTTGAGGTTTATGTCATTAAACTACTTCCACCACCTGCATCTGACCGGTACATCATTTAACGTAATATGTCAGCACATAATGCTTTCATTGATTAGGTGGCATTGTTGTCATCCTGGCATCACTACTCAAGATAAATCAAACAATACCAGTAAAATATAATCTTAACTATGGTAACTATTTTAACTACTTACTGTATATCACCATATGTCAGTTAATCCCAGCATAATATATTTATGTTAATGATGCTAAATGTGTTTGTGTATTGCTCTGAGCAGCCGTGTCCTCACCATTCCGTTGATGGGCACGTCGTCATAGTGCAGAGCCATCCCAGTGGGGCAGGCGTAGCCGTTCACGGGGTTGTCCAGGTACGGGTTCAGAGAGACAGCACGCTTACTGGTGAAACTGGGACGAGGAGACATCAAGATTCATTCACGAGCATCACCTTCTATAATCTCACATTTGCATGTCTCAGCATGTCAAATATAATATATTAATCTGTACATGGATCATTAACCGCAGTAGGGGCTGAACATACAGCATCAACATCACATTTTACACAACTGCAACATTCACAATGAAATGACTCAATGTAAAAAAGTTATAATGGAGCGACTGTGGCTCAGTGGTGAGCAGGGTCGTCCTTCAAACAGAGTATCGGCGGTTCGATCCCCGGCTCCGCTAGCCCATGTCGATGTGTCCTTGAGCAAGACACTTAACCCTAAATTGCTCCCGTAGCTGCACCTACGGTGTATGAATGTTAGATAGTCCTGATGTGGCACCTTGCATGGTAGCTCCTCTCATCAGTGGGTGAATGATTCCTATGTAAAGTGTCTTTGAGTATTCAGAAAAGCGCTATATAAAATCAAAGTATTATAATGAAAAGGTTTACTATGTAATAACCCTCACCAGAAGGACTGCTTGGCCAGCTGGATGACATTGGCGGTGGTCTCCACGTCGATGTAGTCATAGTGCAGAGTGGCGGGGTCGGCGGTGGAGCCGGTCTCAGCCAATAAAATCCCCAACCAGCGACCCATCTCCTCAGAGGAGGAGGCCTGGAGGACCGAGATAAGAGTCTCAGGAATTGGCCAAATGAAATCCAGTGGTGCCTCATCTTTTAGTTAAACCAGGACCTATAGATGCTAAATAAACGTTATTATCATTTCTAAAAATGAAGTGCTCTTTTTGACCCCGCTGTTCATCTTCTACATGATGCTTCCCACCTTTCACTTATGACAAACTGCAAAGTCTGGCAGTCTGACTGCAGCTAAGAACACTATCATCAGTCAATGACACAATTTGAATATCTAACTTGATATCTAACTCTAAAGATTTTCTATCTAAACAAGCCAGTGTAGGTCCTGTTGGATTAGATGGGGTTTGAGTTTAACAATCAAAATGTATTCAGCAACCGGCATAGCATCCATCAAAGGCAGAGTAATCAGTAGTCAGTTTTACATGAAAAAGAAACACAAGCAAATGTCGAGCAGAGGATGGCGTGCCGATTACTTGAGGAAATAGATTCAAAACCAACTGGGGCACTCGGAGGAAGTTCATATCCACCAGCAACATCACACACACACAGACACAAGTCTGGTGGGCGGAGGAGACGTGTTACCACATGAGAGGTACATGAAGAAGGAGGAAAACATGACGAGCAGTGTCATCTGTGCTTTAACATTTCAGTTTAGTAGCGACTGTAGCGGATACACGTCTCCCCATGAACAGAACCAAACAGACCATCTGCAGCTCACCTCCAGCACAGCGACCTCCTGGCCGTTACGAAGCAGGCGGAAGGCAAAGTGGTGTTTGTGGTCGAGGCCAGGGCTGACCTCGCAGCCTCGCAGGGGCAGCGAGGCGATGTGGCTCTTCAGGTCGTCACAGTCCTTATGGAGGAGCAGCTGGTTGTCTTTCAGGCGGCACCAGCGCTCCCTCCAGCGGTTATTGGACAACACGTTCAGGTAGCCTGTCGACAAAGTGCATACAGTCAGACGAATAAAGTCAGAGCAAACTATGCTGACAAAACTGTGTACTCATGCAGTAAAGACACAGAGAGACACAAAGAGACACAAAGAGACACAGAGAGACACAAAGAGAGACACAAAGAGAGACAGAGAGAGACACAAAGAGAGACAGAGAGAGACACAAAGAGAGACAAAGAGACACAGACACATAGAGACAGAGAGAGAGAGACACATAGAGACAGAGAGAGAGAGAGACATAGAGACACAGAGAGACACATAAAGACAGAGAGAGAGAGACATAGAGACACAGAGAGACACATAGAGACAGAGAGAGAGAGAGACACATAGAGACAGAGAGAGAGAGACATAGAGACACAGAGAGACACATAAAGACACAGAGAGACACAGAGAGACAGAGAGAGACAGAGAGAGACACAGAGAGACACAAAGAGACACAGAGAGACACAAAGAGAGACAGAGAGAGACACAAAGAGAGACAAAGAGACACAGACACATAGAGACAGAGAGAGAGAGAGAGAGAGACACATAGAGACAGAGAGAGAGAAACATAGAGACACAGAGAGACACAAAGAGACACAAAGAGACACAAAGAGACACAAAGAGACAGAGAGAGACACAGAGAGACAGAGAGAGACACAGAGAGACACAAAGAGACACAAAGAGACAGAGAGAGACACAAAGAGACAGAGAGAGACACAGAGAGACACAAAGAGACAGAGGGAGACACAAAGAGACAGAGAGAGACATAGTGACACAAAGAGAGACACAAAGAGACACAGAGAGACACAGAGAGACAGAGAGAGACACAGAGAGAGACATAGTGACACATAGAGAGACACAAAGAGACACAGACACATAGAGACACATTTCATGGACAGATGAATGCTGAAAGGGGCTGATGAGAGACTGGTCATCTTCAGTACTGGTGACCTACTTTAATTCAAAACCAGTATATTGTTGTTGGGGAGTCAGGGAGTCAATGAAGAAAAATGCAGCACAGACTGCGCCAAGTTCAAAGTAATAACTGAAGTGATATAATTTTTACTCAGCTGTTTATGCCTGGTCGCAAATATTTAGAGACCTGCTGCTGGTCCACGGCCCAGGGGTTGTGAATCTCCGCCTGAAATGTTGTACTCCCACAAAGAATGCTTGTGAGGAAAGACTGTCTGTAAGCGTTTACCATTGTCCCCATTTATGCAATTAATTGCATTTAGCCTTCAAAGCCTCCCAAATCATTCTTCATTGGGGTTCAACTCTGACTGTTGTCATTGGGAACATGGAGAAACACTTTGACCTTTAGACACGAGACCTTTAGGATATTAACTTGAATGTCTTTTCCTCACCACATGAGGGTACTTCTTCTTCTGCTGACGAGGTCTGCTCATCTGTGGACGGCTTCTTCTTCCCCAGCCCGATGATTTTAGTGATCTTCTTCCCTGCTCCCTTCCCCACTGTCCCAGTCTTCTGCTCAGACTTTGAGTTCTTCTTCCCTTTTGCTGAGAGAGAGAGAGAGAGCAAGAGAGAGAGTAAATGAAGGGGGCATGAGTAAAACACTGAGTAATGTCCTTTGTGAAGGATCCGTGCAGACTTAATGTGCTCTACCATCATAATGTAAACATGGGAAGTTACTAAGAGAGATGTAACGTTTTCATCGATGTTGATTGTGAGGCTTTTGCAATACTGTAAGAAAGAGAACAGAAGAGAATGAGCAACTCCACCAGGCTCTGCAGTAAACAACAGGAGGTCAGAATAAGATGCATTCGGTTTAATCAGACCCTGGTGTGTTCTAAAACTCTTTCTTGGTGAATTAGGTTCAGTTTGCAATCCCAGCGTCCCCACTGGCCTGAGTGGGTGGATTTCAGCTGGCCTAGTTTCTATCCAAAGAGAGAAAGAAAGGGAGAGTAATGACACACACATTCTGCTGTAGGGAGGGAGGGAGTGTCTGTCTGTCTGTCTGTCTGTCTGTCTGTCTGTCTGTCTGTCTGTCTGTCTGTCTGTCTGTGGAGAACAGGGGAAGAATATACGAAGTGTTCCCTCCACTGAACGTCATCATACCAAGATGTGATTCTAGACACACATGCACCCACAGAAGGAAACTTTATTTAAATGATCAGGGCAGGTATGCACACACAATATCTCACACAAATCAGATGCTACTAATGAATAGTAGTCCAAGCCAATGGCAGAAACTAGTTATATTCAATTCTTTTTTTAATACAAAAATCCATAAACTTCTATTTCAGCATTTTTCTCTCCCTGGTATGATGTGTTTACTACCATGGCCACTGCCTTAATCAAGTAGGAAGCTGTCCACACTCAATTTCAGTCGAAGGGTTTTCTCCAAATATAAAACGTATACAAACACACGTCACACACATTGCAGTCCTGAGGTGGAAAGCAGACACTCAGATGTGAAAGTGATTCAAACCTTTTTAAGGAGGAATTATTCTGATTTTTTCCCTTCAGAGGGACGACAAGGAGGAAAACTCTGATCAGGTAAATTTGACTCCAGTAAATCAGCCCCGTTTGTTACCAGCCATGGAAAGAATTTGGCTGATTAAGTTGAAACGAGGGGGTTCCCTCAATGAGGTTATTATTTCATTGATGAATCTGTTATGCTTAAGCAGTGATGTCTAACTTGTCTAACTAGGCTCACATGGGAAAGGTTATATCAGACTGAGCCAAAGGGCCCTTGTCCAGATGTCCATCACATGACAGCTCTTAAGTGGTGTAATCAGTGTCACTATAGGTGTAAAGGTGTCACAGATACAGCAACTGTGTGTTGATATAAAACCACAGATCCAATCCAGATTCCATGTGCATTCTGTCGGACAAAAACCCAACTTTGAGACATTGGATATATGGTCTGCAAAACATGTAGCTGCAGCACTAAATATACCGCCACAAATCTCACTATTCATTTTGAAGGCACAGTGGACACTGGCGGTAGAGTTACTTGATAGATTGTAGCGCTACTAATAGCACACTGGCCCCTGACTCATGAAGCTGAAGCAGAAGTTCAGTCAGGAAGACTCTCTACACTCCTTTTCAGTCTCTCTCTCCCTGTGGGCGTTCACTTTATTAACCAATCAAGTGAACGCGTTCAACCAGCTTCATCCACCAAGCTGTCAGGAAGCTGAACTCTCTACCTCACCACTCCCACATCTAGACTCTGCTGCTAAACTGTCTGACCGCTGCTACTAACGCACACTTAAATAGTTTCCAAATTTGTTTTTGCACTATATGTTATATGTCTAATTTGTTTTTGCACTATGTTTATATGTCTTTGCACTATGTTTATACGTTTCTGCACTGTTTATATGTTGTTTATATGTTATATGTTGTCTATTTTTACTTTTTCTTAACTGGTGCACTATTCACTTTATGTTTCTGCACTATGTTTATATGTTGTTTATGCTATGTTGTCTAGTTTATATGTTGGTTATATGTTATATGTTGTCTAGTTTATATGTTGTTTATATGTTTATATGTTATATGTTGTCTAGTTTATATGTTTATATGTTATATGTTGTCTATTTTTTACTTTTTTTTTTAAATGTTGCACTATTCACTTTATTTTCAGACAGTAGAGAAACATAATTTCAGGTCTTCTGTATGTTTGCACAATATGGAAGAAGTGACAAATAAAACTGACTTTGACTTTGACTTTATTAACCAATCAGATTCTGCACAGTGTCCTTAAACCAATCACATCGTTGCTGTCAAACTTTTAAACAGGCTCTCCTCTCTGCTGCTGTTAGTTGTCATTTCAGCTCAAACCAGATGCGACACACCTCCACCCAGTCTCCTCCAATCAGCATCAGTCCTGCTCCTCATCCATTACCAGATTGCAGCAACTCCCTTCACCACCATTGTGCATCACTACCCCTTGATTATCCTGTTTCAGGAGGGAGTCCAATCGCCAAAGACTTTGCACTATTCAAATATAATGTGTAAGTCATAAATTATGGTTGAATTCTAAACAAGTCTCTCCTGATTGAACTCCCTGTTGTAGGCAATAACCGAAGCCATATGCTTTTGTCTTTATAAGGACATGCACCCATAAAGCATTGATTACATGACCAAATTTATATCGACAACACTGTCGCAGTAAAGCAGGTAAACAATACCCAGTCAGCAGCATTTCAGTGACACCTCACTCTGTCTATACTGGGAGGGTGAGAATGATGACTGTTGCATACTGAATGCTGGTTCTTTACATTTCTACATGCAAGAGGCCAGAAAGGTCCAGACCTGGCTCCCTGGAGAAGTATATCAATATGTTTATATAATTACCTATGCTCATCTGGGAGATCGGTGCTGGTCCCATGTCTACATTGCCCTTAGTTTCACAGCAATGACACAACCAAGTAAACCATAAATTACAGCTCTGTGCTGACTCCAAAAACCCCAACTGGATTGGAATATTAACTGCTCGTGGGAAATCTGTGTTACATTTTAGTTGACAATCCAAATAACTGAGCTGATGAGTAAAATTAAACTTCTCTCACCAAGGAATTCTGCCTGCTGAGCAAACAAACGGTAAATAATCAGAGACTATTTCACCCATATCTCCTTTTTTTTAGCGTCTGGTTCAGCAGGCGGACACCATGTTCATGAAAACCCATGTCACTTAAATCCAGCAGCTGGAATATCTCAGGATTTAGAACTGGGTCCAAGTTGAGAAGACGTAAAGAAACAACAATATTGATAATGTCCTAACCCTCATTAAGGCCTGTGAAAGTCTGGCATGCCTTGACCCAATGTCATCTGGGATCGGCTCCAGCCCCCTCCCCTGAACGGGTAAAGATAATGGATGGATGGAGTCAATCAAACACACGTTACTTTTGGCCTACAACTCGCCAATGTCCATCTGCAGGTGTTCAGTATTTCTACTTGGGAAAGTTGGCAACACTACACACAGGCAGGTAAAAAAAGCTGCCAGGTGCAGCAACAGCTAGCGGTAAGCTGGGCGAAATCTGTCTGTTACAAAAGTCCTCTCAAGACACTCTGGAGATCGCTGATTAAGACTGTATGAGACAGTTGAAAGCTTTGGAAAAAGCTGGTGAACCTGGAATTTGGATGGTTTTGCTGTGGCCTAAAGCACGAGATTAGGGTCCAAACATAAATACATAGCTGTTGTTACTGTCTCATTTTATGCAGAGGTCATTTTCTGTGTCTCTTTGTAGTCGAGGTCGTCTTAATTTCAGGCGGGGCGGACTGCCTCTGCTATAAAACACTGCAGGAAACAATATCCTTTAATGCCATTCACTTAAGTGTCAATAAAACAGTGCGGTTGGTATATTGACATATTTCCTGTTTCCTCTACATGATACCTCATCTATGGTTGCAATTGGAGCTCATTTTAACTACCCAGTTCTTTCTTTGATTTTAATTAACCAGAAATCATAATTTCCTATGCACCAGAGAGGGGCTTTCCCAGGACGCTCCTTCCAGACATATTGTGTTCACCACAAAAACTAAAACGCACTCATGAACTGGATGTAAATGACTAACTCATCTGTTTGAAGCAGATGTTTTTCCTTTTCCAATGTGAGGGTCCAAGGATCAGACATCGTATGTTGTACAGATCGTAAAGCTCTCTGTGGAAAACTTTTGTTTTGTGATATTGGGCTATACATCTATTTTTTATTCAATAGAAAACTGAATGTTGATTTCCCAGAACATGTTACAGGTTGTGTAGTTATTGCTGCTGTGGACTCTCACCTTGGTCCTTGCAGTCGCTTTGTCCGTTCTCATGAGTCACTTCGCCATCGGAGCTTGGTCTGTCACACGATGCCTTCTGGCAGTTAGGGAGACCATACACAAGGTACAAAGTAACAAAACGTGACTTTTTTATACAGAACAAAGACAGGTTGACATAGTCAATAATGTACACAGCTGTCTAACTATATTGTACATTGTAAAAATATTTAAAAGCATCTGCAAAATGGTATAGATGAATACTCAGGCTCGGATGGGGTTTGCTGTGCCAAGTTGGGAGCAGTTTGTCACTAAAGAGCCTCATTTTCCATCACTAAACACACATCCGTATATATTCAGGCACACACATGTATATATGCAGGCACACACATGTGCTGGGTACAGTATGTCTCCAGTGTCATATTACCTGTGTTTTTTCCGAATGAAAACCAATAACGCAGTGTTTTCCATTCAGCTCCCTACATTTCCCCAGAAACAGAACAGAATGTGTTTGGCACACAGCTTTTACTACCCAGTGTGATTGTGATCAATTATGCCAAGAAAAGAGGCCCTTTTTGGATGGAGGTATAATTGCAAATGTGTTTGTTGGTTTGTCTACTACAACAAGATCCAACTCAGCCATCACTGACATGTGAGGAAGACGAGACAAGAAAAACAAATCCTCTATTGATTCAAAATAATGAACAATCCTTTACTGGGACATAAGGTACACAATTGTGTTGGGATTTCATAGCTTTTCATAAATTAAGAATCTAGCTTCCAGTTCTCCTTAAAAAAATCATTATTATTTTAAATCCCTTATTGATCTATTTTGGTTTCACTTTCATTACTTGTGAGTTAAGTTGTACCTTAAGCTCGGCTGATCAATATTGTCATATTAACAATGGATCCAATGACTATTATAAAAAGGGTCATTCATAGTGACAAACCCTCAAGAAATGATCACTGGCAGTCCTCTCAGTTTTCTTAAGAGTTGGTGGAGACCAAACCAGAGTGAATATTGGACTTAGATCCATCAGGTGGACACAGATATGACTCCATAGGAATGCTAATGTCAAACTGTTTCAGCTTGATCACTGTATCAACTTTAAATGTCAGTGTTGTAATAACAGCTTGTTCTGCTGCCTCCAAGTGGTCAATGTATCTGCTGCTTTATCTTAAAAGTTTCAATTGTAGAGCAGTGAAGGCAGAACAGGCTGATTCAGAACTATTTAGAACTGAAATTTACGTGGCAAAGAGTCGCCGCTCTGTTGGTCTTGTCAATCTGCGTAAACGGTCATCTGATGAAAATGTGGTGTTTGGGGCCAGATACGTACACCCCAGACTGTACATCAGTTTGGACAGTGATAATATAAATCGTTATATTCTGTAGATATTCTTCATTTTCATTATTCTTATGTCTATTCAGAGTTCAGGTTGTGCGAGGTCAGTTTAACAGATACTGTCTGTGAGAAACGTTCCTCAAGGTTCCACGCTCTGCACTACAACACTCACACCTGTTTATCAGTATATTGACATTAGGGAAGCAGACTGGTCGTTGCACGTTCCAGCCCTGTGAGAAAAGATGAGGACACGATTCTCCTCTTCTTAGACTAGTTAGAGCCAATTAAATGTTAGATGTTCATGACGGAAAACCGCGTATTAAAGAGCCGAACTTCCGGCTGTTCGGGGTGTTTTTTGGACGGTCAACCTGCGTGTTGACTGGACGACTCCCTGCTATCGCGATTGCAGCACTTGTTACTTTACTTGTGATCAAGGAAGATAAATTCAGAGAGCGAGAGAAGTTGTTTGACTAAGTTCTTCCGGAAGCTACACCAGGCATCCAATAATTAGTACGCGCTTTCAGTAGCATGGTGGAAAGATGTGAAAGTGTGTTTACCTTTTCCAGTTCAGGTTTGTGAACAGGTGATCCAGATCCTGCGCTATCCAAGTCTACACCCCCATTGACACACACCTCTCTCATCACCTGAAAAACATAAGATAATACAGCGTTAGTTAATGAGGCTGGTGTTCACAATAGACAAAGTGAGGGACACTATCAGGTCCTAACTGTGATCAGAACACATGTGTATCCACCCTTATTTAAAAATCCTAAAATATTTCCTCACACCATTGCCACATAATCAAGCAGCTCATTGCTTAAGGCTGGAAAGCATCCCTGAAGTAATACAGGCCACATGTACGGTGAACTCCCTCCCCTCTCATATCATATCATATCATATCATATCATATCCCATCATGCTACTGAGTGGCAGCCAAAGGATCATAAGGCAATGCAGACCATGCAGTGGAGTAACTACAGGAGGTAGAGCATGTGGGCATGCATGTGGGGGAGGAGTTGGTGGAGGGGTGGGGGTGTCTGCTCCACACATTAGACACCACAGAGTTTTACGATGTCCATGGAATCCTTATGCAATAAGGTCCAGCAGGGCTGAATGAGATCCGCAGGGCGCCAGTGTGCATTACCGTGACCTCATTGGACTTCAGATCTGGCAACCCAGCATCAGATCTGCCAATCCTAGGGGTGTTTGTAGATGAGCGGTGGGCAGCGGGAAATGAGATTTCAGTCAAACCACCGCGTGTGCAAGTCAGCTTACTGACACACACACACACCAACACACATAACCTCATCATTTCCACAATCATTCTGAACCGTCTCTGGCCTTGCAGAGCTCCTCAGCTCATTGGTTTTGGCTTGGAGGGAGCATAATTGGGTTTCGCAGGGGAAATGACAGACTGTGGCTCCATGGGTTTGGCTCTGAGAGTCGGAGAGTGGGACGGAACTGCAACATCATGTCTATCGACCACTGGAGAGCACGCTGCCAGACTGGGTGCTAAGTAGGTCTGATGATGTGCTACAAATCAAAACTTGAGGAGATAGTGGGACTGAGTGCAGTAGTTGTGGCTGCTCCATAAAAACTATAAACACAACAAATACATAAAAAAATTCCATAAAAATGATCAAAGTTCATTTTCCATGCTATTTTTTGGGGGGCATTCATGCCTTTATTACATAGCCGACAGCAGAGATGACAGAAAGTAAAAGGAGACTGAGACGGGGTAAATACATTGGACAAACATTCCCACACAAACCAGGTCCACTGGGTGGATGGTGCCCGATCCCTGGAATTTAATTAAATTGCACTGCTTTGTTGAAGATGCTTTGCAATTGAGCAAGCACTACAGTGCACCACTACAAGTCTATCATGTCTTACAAAAACTCAATAAACCTGAATAGCCAGGCTCCTACAGTGCTGTCAGTAACACAGGGGTCAGTCAGGTCCACTTTTAGTAATCGTCATTTAGACTGATGTCTTTTTCTTTAGGCGGGAGCAATATGTGGAACTCCTGAGCCACAGAATTTAAACATTCAAGTTCAAAGATCATTAGTGGGATCATTTTACGCAGAAATTAGAGATGTATTTATGAATGATCTGGTACTTGTCATTGAATTGTTTTGGTCAATTTAAGGTATCATTGTTTGTGAGTTGTGCTGTGCTGTATGTATTTCATTATTGAGTTTTTCTGTACCTTAAATGGCCATCGAGGGACTGGCATTGGAAATGCTTTTACGCTTTAGATGCTGTGGTACTGTATGTGGAGTTGGTTAATGCTATATACTTGTCCCTATAACAATAATCATCAAATAAATACCATGGTGACATTCAAAAGATGGCCATGCATGCCAGTTTGCAATGGACAACAATGATGCACTCTGGGTAGTCAAGGAAGCGTTTGAAAGCACACTTGAGCAGATAAGCTGTGAATACACAAACAGTGAACATACAACTTACTTTCCCCAAACTTAGTGCAGAAAAAGGACAAGAAAAGAGAAGTTAGGAGGGAAGATATTGTACCAGTCACACACAAAGAGAACCAGGTCAAACTGAAGCAGAGGGCAACTGGAGAGGAGGCAGAGAAATACATACATAGTTTCAAAAAAAGTACTGGGAAGGATACAATATGGAAATAGGTATCCCGTAAACACATCAGCAGCAGACAACGTCTGGGAGAATCATTATTGTACCTAGCGGGCTTGGAAAATCCTCAGGTGCTCTCTTAGCATCCTTTCCCACTTCTTTCTTCTCTTCCTTTCATTATCGTCCTTCTCCTTCTTTTCCTCACCGTCCCTTTACTCCTCAGTCTTTACCAGCTCTTCCTCTTTCCGTCCCTCGTCTCAATGTGCTAAATGCAATTTCACAGGGCTTCACTTTTGTCAGGCAGACAAACTGTTGGCTGGCGGATTCAACATAAGACACCTTTATTTCCATCATCCAAATCGGTAATAAGAAATGTAAGAATTGCTGTTATTGGAGTTGTATGCCTCCTGGGTAGAAGACAAGTTCCAGAGAGACAGACAAAAAAAAAAAAGAGTCAAATACTGACTGAGACACACTACTACCCACCCTGACTGCCATAGAGGTATCAGTTCAATATGTTTCCAATATCCAGTCACCTGACTAAATATGCAAAGAGAAACAGTTTCTCCAAGCCAAGCCGATGCAGTCGTTACCAAAGTGTGGGTGCTACAGAGACTGATATATTTTCCCGGCTGCCTGCAGGTTGCTCCGCCCCAACCAGGTTACCAGCCTCAGCTAATCAATAAACAACTTGTTACTACGTGAAACAAGTCATTGAATAAAGCAGTAAAACCTTTTTTTAATCTTTGTGTCTTGACAGCCGCAAAAAATAAATAGTTGAATTTAGAAAAAGACAGACAGAAGCAAACACTGCCAATAATAAAACTGCTGTTTCCATCAAAAGGTCTGAGGGGCAAACTGGCTCCACACTTTATTTCTTATCAAGACCCTCAGTGCCAAGAAGTCTTAAAATAGAGCACAATGCAAGGACAAACAAGGAAGTCCAGGTGATTCTCAGGAGAGCGAAGCAGAGGTGAGGAGGAAGAGGGGGTTGTAGGGTTTCTTTTAAATCCAAAGACCAGATGAGGTCCATCTTTCCTCTGTGATTGAAACTGAACGAGCCAGAGGAGCTGGCACCGCACCAACAACAAATGGACGCAGGGGTTGAAAACCAAAAAGCACCAGAGCCTAATTGATGTTTGTTTTGCAGACTTGTCAAGCAGCCAGAGGGAAAGATCAGAGAGCGAAAGAGGAGACGGGGTGCGAGAGGGAGAGCAAGAATGTGTGATAAACAGAGAGATCAGAGGAAAACTACAAAGCAAACATCTTCACATCAGAGTGAGACCAGCACAACCACCTGTTCAAAACAAACCAAAGAGTCATACCATATCAGGAAAAGGTGTCCTGAAGAACAAAGGCCAAGCTATTCTCATACGGAGCTACACCTCCAATACCAGCAGTTACAGAGCATCTCAGCTTAACATCCCAAATGAAACGTTCAAGCCGATCCCAAGAACTTCACCCCAGTCTGAACTCTGCGACAATGATCTATGGCACAGGTCTTCAACTACAATTCAGCGAGGTCCAGTTAGAGAGAATTTCATCTTGCAAAGGTCCGGAACATCACAATAATGTCCAATTTGCGCTATATGATGTTGTGCCGTATGATGTTGGGACATATGTATTGAAGTAGCAAACAGTTGTATTAACGTCTGTAAGTAGTCAACAACTGACTGTCAAATTAAATAAAGAAAGTTCAATTGAATAAGATCTAAACAATATTTATTATTACAGATTTCCAATTGAACTGGATTAATTATAAATAATACATACTCTAATAATAAATACATTATCTTCTCTTATTTCAAGTCAAATAAAGGCTGGATTTTAAACAGAAAACTTTAAAAAAATGTGACTTAAAATAAAGTACTTCATTTTAGAAAAACGAATTTAACTGAATTGTCCTGCAACTTTAAATTCAGTTTATTCGGGCGTCAAGCGATGTGGGGTGAGGGACTTTATGGTTATTAAACCACTTGTTAAACCACTCTGTTCTCAAGGTTCTCTGACCTCAGCATTATATGCTCTGACCTCAGGGTTCTATGCTTTGACCTCAAGGTTCTCTTATTTCAAGGTTTATGATTTGACCTTAGGGTTCTATGCTCAGGATCTCAGGGTTCTATCCTCTGATCTCAGGGTTCTCTGATCTAACCACAAGGTTATATTATCTGACTTCAAGGTTCTATGCTAAAAAGAGAAATGTGTGTGCAGGGACTTTATCTGTGGTTATTAAACCACTTGTTTCAGCTCATTTCTCCTCTCTGTTCACATAATTTTTGGTCAGTTAGGGTTCTGATCATATTGGGCTCTTAGGTTTATTTTTCTGTGCCTCAATTTCGGATGCGAGTCGTTGGCATTATTCTTTTAAAAAGCTGCTTTCGTAGTTTTTATAAAATAGCTGCAAATTTGTTGTTCTTCCGTGAGGTGACAGATCCGTACTTGCTATTTCAGCTGTGGGGCGCCATGTGGCTCAAAACATTCCTTTACTCTGCGCTGTTCTGGTAACCAACAGCAAAATGAAATATGAGAGCAGAAGATGTTATGGACATGGGTTTTTCACAGTGTACATTTTACAGTGTTTTATAGGCCGTTTATTTTGTTAATATATCAGAAGTAGCAAACTGCAGCAGGAGAGATCACTTTTCTCTGTCAATATAGCAATGGGGAAGATACTTCTCCAGTGGACTACATTTACCTTCAGCACTGGAATTCCACATAAGAGGTAGCACATTTTCTTTTCCGGACAAACTGGTAGGAGAAGTATAAAACATTGAACAGTGGTTACGGGGTCCATTGTGTTACCTTGAGCCACTCCTCGGCCTGTTCTTTGCTCTGCACAGCCAGCACCAGGGCATCCGCCCCCTGGTGGACAATTTTCAGTTCGTGCTTCTTCTTCTTGCCGTCTTTAGGGACGTGATTGATGCTGCACCCAGTCAGGGTCAGCTCCATCTGGGGGGTGTGGTCTTTGGAGGACTTGTAACACTGGAGGGAGAAAAAAGGGACACGATTAAACTGGGTGTCACTCAACATTGAGCGAAGAACTTTTATGTAACCATTTGCACAAGTTTGTCCATCGATCTTATATGGGAACACTGTAAAATGCCTTTCTGTGCCAGCATGTACATGCAGTAAGTGTCCCTCACCAGCAGTTTGTTATCTTTGATGACACAGAGGAGTTTGGTCCACTGGCCAAAGCGTTTCTTGCGCAGCAGGAATGCACAGATCCGAGCGTCCTTCACCAGGTCCATGGACGCTTCTGCAGATGGCCACTGGTGACGCATCTTCTGGCCCTTCCCATCCTCCTCTTCTTCATCGTACGACTCATAGGAGCTGCTCATGGCGTCTGAGTCATAGTCTGACAAAGAGGTGCAGAAGGCTATGTTTTTTTCACATACTGCCTTTTATTTTCTATCATGAAAGTAAGTAAACATAAAACCAGAAAAAAAGCTACTGTTCATTTTTAGCATAGAGTTCAGTAACTACTTTGCGTATGAGTAAGTGCAGTTCATCAGTGATGTGCATTGTAAATCATCCACTCACTGGCAGTGATGTATTCAGGAGCCTTTCCAGGACTCAAAGGAACCGCTTCCTCGTAGTAGCCTTCTGGTAGAGAGGAGCTGGGCAGAGGAGGAGGGCCATTGTTTGGAGGCTGCAGCGAGAAGAGAGGCTTCTAGTGATCAGTGACAAGTTAGAGAACAAAGCACGTCGAGAGAAAATTACACTTCAACTCCCTAAAGTGATTGAACAATTACTTCCTCATATTTCACGAGCAAAGAATTAACGTTTTCAGATATTTCACTCATGTTATAGTGTTGTCAAGCAGACTTACACTTAATATTTCTTAAATATATTTGAATATTTTATGTTCTGGTCATTGTACAAACAGACCACTGTAAAAGTAAACCTCAGACCATATGCCCACAGGCTTGGTCAAGGTTACTTGATTACGGTCATTAAAGTAAACCGGTATCAAACGAGCAGAAACATTCACTAAACATCTTGTAATCAGCCCTCCATCTTCCATGGATGATGTGGCTAAACCGTGTCATGTTCTGTATGCAGATTTAGTGACTGAGGTAGTTTCCATGACAACCTAAGTTGAGCTAAATATCAAGAATCACATCATTTTGCTACTTCAGTTAACTGCATTGATGCTGTCCTTGGTTTTGTCCCGAGACTGTCAATGGGAGATTCTGATGTCAAATGGTCTTACAGGAGCTGACAGGAGCCCAGTGGAGTGTAGCCTCATTCTAAAGCGTACAAGATAAATATTTGACTTCAACTACCCTACTCAGCAGAGGCTGGTGTTCCGGCTTTGTACAGCATTTATACCTGTATATTATATGCTATAAAGAATTTCTGTGCCATTAAAATTATTTAAATAAGGGGAAAAATAAATTTGTAGTAACAGATCAACCACCGCTTTCACTGATTGTTATGAACTGTAAACTCATAAAGCAGCTAATAATTGTGAGCTTTACGTTCACTGTAACATCCTGCCCAGACAACTTTAAAGTGCATAAAGCTGTAAAGACCTAACAGTAATATGGCGACACACTAAGTCTTTCTGAAAGGACCGTGACATAGTTTTTATTTTATTTACTGGTGGCATCTCTTATTTTCCGCTTTCAGGCCAGTTATAAAAGGGGAGAAAGTCCCCACAAGTTATGAAACTATGTGCTACGGGCCATTGGTTACAGCTGACCCAGTGAGGCGTCAGTGCTGCAGTGATGTCAGCATCCATGGCGGTAACAACGTGGAACATTCATAAAAGGGTTTGGCTGCGTTTTAGCCAACGGGTTTTAGCCAACTTCTAAGTGCAGAAAGTATGTGTCATTAAGGAAAAACTGGACTGAGGAGGACGGGTGTCACTGAACGCAACTCTCACGAGACAAGATCCAAGATGGCGACCTCCAGCTGCTAGACTACCGATCCAAACAAAGATCTCTATCCAGACAACAATATCAAGCGACCTGGACCATCTTGAAGAATACAATGATGAGCGCTTCAACAGAATTTGCACCATGAACCAGGACAATGCAGATGACACAAAAAAGGGAAAAGCCATCTTTTCTCCAATCAAAAAGAGACTCAGGTGCAACACCATCCACGTCTCCAAAACCCCCCGTGCTGCACAGATGTACCATCATTCTCATTTCATAAAACTCTAGAATTGTACTCATCGAAGTATTGTACAACAACTCCAGGCCTAGAACAAATTCAGAACTAAATACTCACAAAGGAAAACAAAATCACTCCAACACTCAGTCAACCCCATCACCACCCAGCTCAACTGTGTAACCATCACCGACAAAGCCATGAAACAATCCATGCTGGACTTGCAGTCAGTCTAGTTTTCACAGGCATTCCCCAACAAATGGCAGGCGACCCTAAAAATCAGTTGAGGCATTCATGTCCAAACAGTTCAAACTACCAACAGAGACCGTCAACGACACAACGCGTACACATCTGGGCTGAAGAACAATGATAACCGACCACGGACGATTATCGCGGAATTCAAACCCTACAAACAAAAAGTAACGAGGCAGACTCAATGACCCGTATCCAAGAGAAATCACATTCAGCTGCTGAAAACTGATGATAAAGGGAACAAAAGGCAATAATCTCAGCATCCTGTGAGGATTTACGGGGAACTGTTTGTTTAAAACCACAATGGCACCTAAAGAGGTTATTGCTCTAATGCTGTGAGAAATTTGTATTTCTTCATTGAAAAAAGAGCAAAGAACGACATGGACATGTTTTCCACATGGAAAAGATGTTTTTGCTCTTCTCCTGACTGGCTTCTGTAAGAGAAAGATGGTTCATCCTATCACCTGCCAAGTATTTATTCTAAAGTGCCTGACCTTTTCCAAGTGTTGCTGTGTAAACAAACCATCTGGTGAATCAGAAATATGCTTATTACAAGAATCAAGCCTCTCAGAATCAGACTACAATGAATTAAAATCATCACAATTCAATCACTTATTCTCACGCGCTGCCAATCTCAGGTAGCCCCGCCCTAAAGCATGCTCCGCTCTGTGGTCTCCTTCCCTCTAAAAGGGACCATCATTTACTAAACATCATGCTGTATTGAAGAAGACTTTTTCTCATAGAGTTCCATTCAATCTGACCTCTTTTTGTAATTGGCGGAGTCACCCTTGCTGGTCAGTAGAGAGAATGCAAGTTTTAAGACACTTCTGCATTGGCTTCACTGGGCAGGACCGGAGGTTTGTCGCCTGCTATGGACACACACTTTTTCTTCATCCATTCACCCTAAAGACTTCCCCCAAGACTCACCCCCCCCCCCCCCAACACACACACACACTTCAAATCAACACAACACACGACAACTAACATTGTTCTCTTATCCCCTGAACAGTGGTTTGGTGAACTCATTACATGACAGGGATATGCTGCCCTACAAAACCCCAGTACCGCCAACGTTCTCCTCCCTACCACAGCCCGAAAACTAAATCCCCAAGAGAGGAACACAGAGGGAAATATAGACAAAGAAGTGAAAAGAACCAAAGCAGTCAGTAAGGCACAATATGAGGTTTGAGAAGTAGATGTGAAAGTAGACTTGTTTATTTGGGTGGAGGAGGATTGTTGATATGAAGTCTGCAACGTCATATCTCACATCACAATGACTTCCTTTCCAAGACTATTAAGCAGCCATAGCATTAATAATCATGCAGAAGCTAATTGTTTGGGTGAGCATTTTTCCCCAGAATGTGATCCAATTGCTCTGCTATTTAGTGACTCATAGCTTAGAAGCACTGGTATGATGACAGTGTTGCAATACATACACGCACATTTGAATCTAGACATGCATAAACACACATTGGGACTTTTCCCTCTGCTTTCATTCCCTGAAACAGCAGCTTGGCCCTATCACACTGATCAATTCGGCTGCAACCCACTGAAACCAATAGGAGTTCACTGCAGTCGCAATGTATGACGCCCCTCTGCTGACCATAAACACAAACTGCCCAAACACCGACACCAAGGCCAACGTTGTGACAACGATGATATTACTGTCGAGAACAAAACAGATACAAAGTGAATTGTGTCCATCTACGAATTCTCTCTGATAGGAACAGAAGAAGAAAGAATGGGGATACTTTATTAGAAAAAATATATTGTGATCCTTCAAATTCCATTGTGGGGCATAGCATCCTCGTGGCTTTGTAGGATAATGTAGTAAAATAAAGTGAAATTTAATTTGTCACTTTATTTTACTTGAAATTAGAAACTTCAGAATAGCGTCTCCCAGTGTGTTCAGGATGCTCGAGGTGTTATCTCGTCCTAACAGCATGCAGGTCACTCAGATGTATAGACAGACGTACGGACAACCAGAAAATAATAATCGCTCCGGCCCCGGAGGTTGCAGAGCCATACAAAGTGTAACAAATGCAAGGAACCCTGCACGTTCATATTATCATATCATTCATATTATGTCATACTTAAGGGAACTCCTAATCCACCTAAATCAATTACATTAAGAGTTTGAAGGACTTTTTCATGTGCCTTCATGGTTTGAAACCGTTCCTCCCTGACGAGAATACATTTCCACAGGAAGCACTGATACAACCAGAAGAACAGCAGCCTGAGCAGGTCATGTGCATGGATGCATATCAGAAATGTCAGAATTCCAGTCATAATGTGTAATTAGGTAGTGGTAAAGGAGTCCTGACCTTGGTTTGGACTACTTTGAGTGGGAGGTATGTCTGTTGCTCCTGCTCCTGCCCTGAAACTCACATCCAAACATTTATGCCAAGTATCAATTTTTGCCCTGCGTAGGAGGACTGGACCTGAATAAATGTTTCTGCCTGTGTGCCAATGGGACTGGAATGGATAAACTGAGTGGACACAGGAAAGCCACTCCCTTAGGAAAGGCTTTGGAAAGGGAAAACTGCATTTCCAATGATTCTTGGCAAATGACCTGATGTGGAAGCACATACGTTTCCAGCCAATCTTAACTGAATTGTATTTGACGGTGAAAGATGTTGAAAAAAAACAGTTAGTATTGTATTGGTGACATTATGGGGACTTCATATATAATGCTTTTTTGTTTTGTTTTTTAAATGTTGGTAAAAATATGTTTTGTTTGCAATATTGTAATATATATAAGACAATTTCATGTGACTATCAGTTGGAGCACCCCCATGGCCTGGATGAACCTCAAATGGTCCTGGTTGAATCATCAGGACAAAAGATGAATAGCATTGTTAGATAATATCTGGTTCTTTGATTAAAAAAAAGAAACATGTTCAAGCTCTGTTCTACTGGAACACAAATATGCAAGTTCAGTGCTTTGGGACAAAACTGTATGCTACATTTTGGTAAATAATCTATAATAACAGCCTAAATGGTTTGACAATGGTTCTATAGATCCCTTTAAGACCAAACACCTCCATTTGAAGGACTCATTGCTGTGAATGAAAACGTTGGACTTTAGACTGTTGACCAAACCTTCAGTTCCCCCAAAGCTTTATTTATCCTGAGGAGGGTTTTAGTGAGGCCTACGCTCTTTTCCAGCACCACCCTGTTTCACAGATATACACATGCACATCTGGGAGCTACACAGTGCAACCACAGTCTTCTACTACTACTTCTTGTACAATTGGAGGTTAAGTGCCATGCTCAAGGTCAGCTGGATGGTAGTTATTTGAGCTACTGCCACCCATATCTATTCAAGCACATTACCCAAGAGTATGATCCCTTTCATAATGCATGTACTTGTCCGAGTTAGTCTTCACTCTGGCTGTAACCTCATAAGAGGACACTCTTTGTTTATAAATCGGGGTTATCAGTTGGAATATTGTGATAACAAACCACAGCATACATTACAGTGGTAGCAACAGTGGCAGCTGTCCAGCAGCACTACTGAGAGCCTCATTGTGTAGGAGAGGAGCTCAATCTGGATATCATCTGAGAGGCAATACAAGACTCTTTACGTACTACAACTGACAAACTATATGCATTCAAAAACATTCAGACAGACAGCACTAGAATGAACCAAAGACAAACTGGACTAAGGCAGGCTAACGCACACATACTGTACACACACTAAATAGATTTTAAAATCCCCTTTGCAGGACTCAAGTCCTTGTCCAAGCTCAAGACCTGCCAAACTCTGTGATACAAATCTAAGTTTTCCCCCTCTCTGTTTATACATGCACCACCCATGCTAGTGTTACCTCTGACAAAAAAAGCTGTCTCACAACCCTCATTTTAAACTCCACTTCTCTCCATCACTTTCCCCTCTTCCTGTCTTGTGAAATAACTGTGGAGTCAGATTAGGCTGGCAGTTTCCTGCATTCCTCTCACCTCACAATGAGGTGTAAATATGAGTCAGCAGGACCTGGTGGTCCACAGCTTTGGAAAAGCTTTGGAGGGGAAGCATATCCACACTGTAAAAAAAAATCCTAATTTTACGGTAAATAACTCTACATTTTTACAGTCGTTTTTCTGTTTTTTTTTATTAAATACAAAACACTGTAAAATTACAGACATTATCTGTAAATTGACAACCCAACTGTTAATTTAAGGTTTATGCTAATAATAACAAATTACATTTTTTTCTCATTTTTTTACAGAAAAATTACTGTATTATTTATACAGTATTTTTACTGCTTTCTTAAATTACATACAAATTCATGTAAAATAACAGTAATTACATGTAATTAAATATCTAGCTCGTTATATAAAGGTTTATGTCCATACTAACAATTTAACGATTTTCTTTGTAATTTTAAGGTAAATTATATTAGTTTTATATTAATGTGTAATTTTACATTAAAACTCTGTAATTCTGGATCTCAATTTAGCTAAACCTTTTCATTACATCAAACATAATGCAGTAAAAGAGTACAAAGTAGAAGCAAGAATGATAGATTTTAAGTCCTTTAGGGGAGCAACATTGGGTGACCATGGCCCAGTGAGTAAGGTCCTCTGGTAACCGCAGGGTTGGCAGTTTGATTCTCAGCTGTTAAGTGTCCTGTGTCGTAGTGTTCCTGAGCAAGACACCTAACTGCTCACTGTAAGTCACTTTGGATAAAAGCATCAGCTAAATGGTATGTAACATACTTGAAAGTGTCAACCTTAAAGAGAGCAGTGCAGCAGAAACTTTTGCCATATGGGATTTAGTGTGGATTTACAATTAAAAGTGTTCACAGGCAAGGCATCGTAACGGACAATAACACAAAAGACAGTGAAGCATCAAACACCCTTTATTTTTTGTGGAAGCAGAAAAGGCAGAACACAAAATAGGCTTAATGTAACGTTTTAATACTATGAACTCTCTTGGCTGGAGGGGTCCAGGGAGACCCTCTTCACAACACGTTTTCAAACATCAGATACCTGTAAGAAAAGAGAAGAAATAAATGAGTTTGATTAAAGACTTAGCTCTTGAGTGAACACCGTCTCACCTGATGGACTGTAATCCCAAAAAATGTAACTATCTGGATACTCTTGTTGATTGTCTCCTGACTAGAACCTTGCTTGTGTTTTAAAATCTCATATGTACCTCGTTTAGATGAAAGCATCTGCCAAATGCCACTTTGTAAAGTAGACCCGCCCTAAAGCATAAGCTGCTTTATCTTCTATTTTACTCTAAATGGAAAAAAAAATTACAAAATAACATAATGTCGCATTGAAGACTTGAAACTAGCGATTGAGACCATAAACTAATTAGGAAAATGATTATTGAGGTATTTATTATATTATATTATTATATTCAAACTTGGTCCTCAAAGTGAATGTAAGTGAATGAGGAGCCTGACACCGGAGAGGAATGGTGGTTTTGACAGCAGATGACAGGGACAGTAGTGCTAGCTTATTTGTAGATGACTTTCGAGGTATGACCGCTGATTTTTGTATTGAGAACTCAATTTCGGTTAGACACGAGTAAGTTCATTTTACAACATTTTGTGTTGTTCTTGCACAGATTTAATGTGTTTTTTTCACTTTAATTAAAGCAAACAATGACCACTTATAGTGATTTATATCTGCCTAAACCTCAGGAATTTAATTACTTTACTTAAAGCACCCAAGGACCACTTTTAGTGACATTGCATTATAACAGTGATTATAATGTATTGTAAAATGAAAATATATTACAACTATGAGAATTATAATACACTATGATCCTTGTAAAAGAATGTCAGTGAGTGACCAGCAATTCTGAAGTATTATGATACTTGACCGTACAATAATATATATATATATATATAATTCTTTATAATGGGTTATGATTATTGTTCTAAAGCATCATGAATATTTTTTTAGTGCTTATAACTATAATTTGAGTGCTATAAGCCGATTATAACGCATTACAAGTATCTTTATCTTTAGACATGGGCTTCATAGAAAGTGTTAGTTTTTTCTACTGTTTTACTGCATTTCAATAGCCTGTTAAGACATTGATCACAGCGCAAAGCAAATCATCACAATAGGACAACAAATGAACAAACAAAAACTCCAGAATCAAGAACCAGAAATCAAATCTGCACCTTGGTTTGCTATTGTTCCCAAAACTAACACAGGAGCTGGTTTGGGCTGAATGATGTATTGATTTATTGACTGGTGATTGTGTTCGTTTGATGAAGAAGTGATCTTACCCGTTACTCTCTCCACTCAAAATTTGCAATCATCGAAATGAGGCTCAGCACCCTTGGGTTGACAGCGTACTGGCGACCCTTTTCTTTCCGTGCAACTTTGGTCCCTTGATCTGGGTTTATTTTGAAGATGCATCTGTTGGAAAAATAATTTTCTTTTAAACATAAGACATTCAGAGTGATAACTAATTCTGGCATTAAAAAACAGTGAAAGAGCATCTTTAGCTACAAAGTTAAAAAATGTGTTTCCTTGCAAGTTGCTTTGAATACACTTTTTATTTTGCCGCAGGGCTGATTGCAGCGACAGAGGCACTCGCGCCACTGATCTGAAATTTGGAAATGTTTATCTGCAGAATGTGACGTTTCTGAGATGCTTTGAATGAAGTTGAAGCGTCAAAGGGGTGATGAGGAGGGCAGAAGAGGAGCTTGTTTGGGTTAATACAGAAATTTAGCAACAAGGTGGCTGTAAATTGTATGGTTGAAAAAAAAAAAACACAGGGATGACTTTCACATTGCAAAGGGTCATTTTACTGTGATCAAATGCATTTAATATTGTTTAATGTGGCTTTAAGGAATACATGTTTTAGAGCTTAACAAGTGAAAACTGTGCACACTTTGACAATATAATATAATCCTTAATCAGACTCAAATTCAAATTGCCATGACTTAATGACTTTAAGTAAAAATTATGAAAATAAACAAATGATTAAATATCCCATTTTGTGACTCACTTATATCACTTCAATTGAAAAAAAAGATAAATTAAATAAATCAGAATCATATGTGAAAATGAAGAAGTAGCTTTGTAGAAGGAAAAATAAATAAGAAATACTGTTTAAAACCCAAAAATAAATTACATTCAACTCATGGCTTCCCCTAAAATGAAAATGAACCAAATATAAAAACAAGATGAAGTTTAACTTTGAGATAAATTAAACAACTGACATTGCCATCATTAGAGCTCCCTTCACATGCAGGGCTAAACATATCGTCTAAATAACCTTCAAGACCTTAAACTCTGCCACCTCTTAAAGCAATGTGTAATGCATATTGAATACGTACCTCTGTAAGAACTCCAGTGTAGCTGCAAGTTCCACTGGATAGTCAATGCTGTGGATGTAATAGGAGCAGAACATGATCTGGAACGCCTTGGTGAAGCTGGGAAGCTGGACGTTCACAATGACCTGGTCCACTGCGACCATGAACATCTTGGCAGTGAGTGGGCTGTTACCTGTGAACAGTGCAAGCAGAGTATGAATACCATGGCCAGTAAATAGCTTGCTTCAGGTATATGGATCCAATGAGGTAGGCCAGGAGCTGGGTTCTGCAGTTTAATTGACTTAATTATTGAACAGCCCTTATTGTGTCTATACTGCAAACCAAAGAGTGTGCCATGTAAAAATAAATGGACAGAAAGAATTATGTTACATGTTTTCTATAGCTCTAAGCATGTTTGTTTTTGCACTGTACAGTGCACTCCTCCTGACCCATTACCTGTGTAAACACACACTTTTTTAAATAAGTCATTTGTTGGCACAACTTACCACAGACTACAATGCAGGGTGTTGACGGTAGCTTGGTGGTGTCAACATCAGTTTCAATGGCAGTGTCATCGACATGTAGGAACATCGTGTCTTGCTGCTCTTTAAAATGAGCAAGAAGGATCAGTATAGCCGCACAATTTTCATCACCTCCTGCCAGGCTTTGGCTCAGAATAGTGCCTGCTCTGGTGGATGGGTCAGTTTGAACAAACTGAAAGTACCGCAGGATTCTTCTGAACTTGGTAGCTGTGGACTCTTCAAAGCTTAGATCAATCTGGACACCGGTCAGTTCCCTGAAATGAAGCCTCATTCCAGTTTCCTGGAACAGGAAAGGCCACTCCTTAAGGATTTCTTCTGTCTCCTTTGTGCCTGACAGTATTTCTCTCCTCTGTGAGGGAAACGTCTCCACCATCAATGTTTCTATTTTCTTTGCATCTTTGTCTTTGTTTCTGAACATCTTTATGAGCTGTTCTTGTTTTTGCTTTTGCAATTGTTTTGTCTCACCAACAGGAAGCTCTGGCGCAGGGTTAATGCAGCCATATGCATCTTTACGTTTTTTCCTTGTATTGTCAGGGCTGCCACTTC
This sequence comes from Myoxocephalus aenaeus, assembly GCA_038501785.1. Classification (NCBI taxonomy): domain Eukaryota; kingdom Metazoa; phylum Chordata; class Actinopteri; order Perciformes; family Cottidae; genus Myoxocephalus; species Myoxocephalus aenaeus. The sequence goes on from JBAMJR010000189.1 coordinate 3,811,305, forward strand.
CGGAAAGCCTTTTCTGGGCAGGAGGAGCTTGGAGTCGTCTGTAGTTGTCTAAGCGAGATATGAACTGTTTCACTAGTGAGTCATACCCGGTGCCAACAACCTGGCCCTCAATTTCATCTCGGAAGGATTTGGGGTACTGAATTACCATCTTTCTTGATATTTCTGTGATGTGCCTTTTTCCTGGTTTCTTGCACACAGTCAGTATTTCAGCAACTACAATCCTGATAACCTCCCTTCTCTCTGCTGCAGACGGCCTCTTCTCAGTATCCAATAACTTTATTGTACTTGAGGGCATCTTACTCCAGGGTACGTTAAAGCTGTATTGCCAGCCATTATCTCCTCTGGCTAAAGGTGAGGACACATTCTGTGATGTAGAGGGTGAGGTTTGACTTGGCACAATTGGTGAGGCTTGATTTCTCATGGCTATGACCGAAGCTGAGCTTGTTGTAGCAGTAGCCTTCGGTGTGGAGTGATCGCTGGTGACGGAATCATCAATGTCACTAATAAATGATTCTTCGCCAGTGCTTGACTCTTCAATTAGGCTAGTATCCATTGAGGAGGAATCATTCTCTACTCTCATCACTGAGGTTGAACCTAAATAACACAAAGACGCAATTATGTCAGTCATTCATTCACATATAATTAGTTCTTATTCTTCTGTCTAATGAGTTAATCCTAATCTTGTTGCAATCATACCTAAAAAGATCTCTACTGACTTTGAGAATATATGCTTTATTTTAAAACAGTCATGCTATACAACTAGATGGGACCATGTGGAACCAGTAACAGACATGGATTCATGTATTTTGTAAGTCTCTGAAAGATGTCATACATGCTGCTTAGAACAGTCTACTTTATATGAAACTAAATATTTATCAGCTGCTCACAATTATTATTTTACTTACGTTTAATGCAGGCCATAAGTTTTCTGATTTCAATTGGCTTCAGGACTCCTGCAAGGTCATCTGCCTCTACATACTTCAGGTCCTCAGTTGAACAGACTCCAAGGTTTTTGATTTCCTCCACTACTCGCTCAATAACATTCTCTTGGCTGAACACAGTACTGAGGGATGAGGTTAGGTTACTCACCCATCCATCCATGACTACAAGAGAGGGTAGAAGATGAGTTATCGTTTTGTGGATATCAGATTGTGGATTACACATTAAACCACAATTATCATATGTTACCTTGGCTTATATACTTCTTTTTTCCCAGTTAAAAAAAAATAAAAAATTGCGAACCTCAACACTAATCAACAACACTGTGCTTAAGAGATATGACTTTATGTCCATTCAGACTGTACAGAGGCAATGGGTAGAAATCCAGACAGTGTTCTGCATTTATGCAGTGCATTTCCTCAGCTGCTTGTTTGACTTCATAGAGTCCATACTCTGACAAATACAATGAAGTGTGTGGTGTCACCAGAAAGCACACATCTTTGTCATTTTGAATCAAAACAAGCTCAATCTGACCAAACTTGATTGACTCATCAGAATCACGTTTTAGGCAGAGAAAAGATCCCTTTTTGTAAAGGGTGCCCTTCAAGTTTACCTCAGTGGACACAGAATCTGGTTCTGTAAACATGTGTGCTTCAACTGCATTGCGCACTGCATCACTGTACAGGTGCGAATGATATGGAGTTGAGTTTTTTGCCCTTAGCATTGGTGCAAAAAAGGAGTTCGAGCAGAGGGTTGTTTGGAGGAGTTGGTGCTGGTTTGCAAGAGACTGGCATATATTCTTAAAGTTTTGTATCCTCCTCACACACCTCTTGAAGTAGGAGTGTTTACTCTCGAATCTCATTGTCCATAGCCGTATTAGGGGGCCCAGTTTGAGGATCAATGATGCATAGTGGAGAAGATAGTGATGCTTGGGTTTTAGATGATCAGAAGGAAACACTGCTTTCCTTGTTTCTAGATATTCAACCACAACAATGTTGAGGTAAGCGACCTGGGCAGTAGTGATTGTGGGTGCACAGACTAGTTCCACAAGTTCTTTCAAAGTAATCACTAGTTGCCACGCTGGGTCATGAGGATCAACTTTGTCACCAATAATGACAGGCAGGAGTCTAAGGAGACACCAGTTCTCGGCTGCTTGGCCACCTATTTTGTTGGCCTTTTCGCTCACCTGACAGGGAGATGAGCGGGAATCTGAGTCCTTGTAGACAAATTGTGTGATTCGTCTGTTCAGTTGAGAGTATGTGAACCAATCCTTGACCTTTATAAAGTAGCGCAGGTAAATGGCTAAGTCATAAGCTACAACTCCCTCAAACAAGTCATGCCCTATGCATGGAGGAAGGCCTGGCTGACATACATGGAAATATTTCAGAGAGTTAAAGACTGAGTCACAATATATGCCTTTGACAGCATCCACATCACTCTCCTGCAATAACTGCACTGCTTCTTTGTAGGTATCAACTGTTCGTACAGCAAAGCTCTGACTCACATTCTCAAGTTGGTCTCTTTGTACCTCACAATATCTGCAGAAGTACTTGGAAGTGCTGAAATTCTGTGTGTAGCCACCAATGCAGTGTGACCCCAAATTGTCACCTACAACAGAAATTATTGTTGCTCGAACCACACAACCAGAAGTGGTCACAAGTCCGTGTTCTTCAAGCTGTCTCAGGTCTGACAACATTCTAGAAAACACTGTGTCCTGACCAAAGGATTTAAAGTCTGTCTCTTTGCACAACAGTACTAACTGCATATTGTCAATACTGGAACGATGGAATGGCTCAAAGTCAGCAAGTGTGAAGTATACTCCCACAAGCTTGTGTTTTTTCCTTGCTGACCCAAGTGGGTTGACAACTTCAAATGCATCCTGATACAAGATCAGTTTTAAGATGATGTCACCTGCTTGCAGCAACAGTTCATTGGATTTGAAGACTGAGCCATCAAAAATATCACTTAAGATGCCATCAGACACCTGACGATTTTGAGACTTAACACACTCTTGCAACACTACAGGATCTTTTAGAATAGCTCTTAAAGTGTCAGACAATGGTATGTATTGTGCATAACAATCTATTCTATGTTCATTGGTGCCCAGGTAAATCTCTTTTGGGTGCACATAGGCAAAGTTCTTCTGAAAATACTGCCTTCTAGTGTATTCAGTGGACAGATGAGAGCTACATGCAGTGTGCAAATCAGTTTCCTGAAGACTCTGAAAAACTGAATCAATCTCGGTATCTGACATGTTAGTATTAGCTCTAAGTGTGTCTTTAATCTTGTCGTTTGTGTACTGATGGCAAATGTCATTCAAACCATTGATCTCTTCAACAATCATTTGAATAGTTGACGACGGAACAAGATACTTTGCCTGGAGTTGCATGTAAAACAGGCACAGATTTCTCATGTACAAAGACCTAATATCAATATCTTCCGTAACCTGAGACAGATTCTCACTTTGGACCATTCCAGTTTCATTGGGCTCAATCTGAGAGGATACAGATGGCTCAGAGTAAGTGACTCTAGTGACTCTAGTATTTACATCAGTTTCATGTTTATGTGTTCTTGAAACATGGGATGTAAATGATGACTTCACTTTGAACGCCTTGTTACAATTGCTGAATGGGCAATGTACTAGCTCATGCTTACTCAAATGTACCTTGAGGTGTGTAAGAAGATCTCTCAGATCAATGCATTGCTTCTTACAATTAACAGCATCACATACAAATGACCTTTGTGTGTCATCCAACTGTGGAACAGGGCTGTTGTGGGAACGATAGACATGAGCTTTTAAGGCAGTGTACTTAGTGAAGTTTTGTTTGCAGTCTGAAAAGCAACATGGATAGTAACTATTTGCCTCATGTCTATGCAGAATCTGATGATCAACATATGTTTTAATACTTTTCAGTAACATACCACATAAGCGGCATGTAAACTTTGGCATAACATATGCCATTCTAGCCAACTGTTGGAAAATGTTGAGTCTCGACTACTATGTAAAATGTGACATACCAATGTCTGTGGTGGACCAACTGTCTTGGTCGTCGAATGCAAGCCTGTTATGAAGAGTGGCACGTAATATCGTCACCTGTAGCCAGTGGGAGAAAATAGAGCACATGTAGTCATCTGTATGAACTTGAAATGCAGCAAACAACTCGAAACAACAAGAAATGCCTAATTATTACATTTAAAAAAAAAACATTGATAAACCATAATCCAAGATGTTCAACGTTACTTTAAACTACTAACACTTGGAGGACATGGTCAAATAAGTGGTACTTAGCTAATGGGTTAACTGTAGCCAGTGGGAAAAAATAGAGCATATGCTGTTGTAGCTAGTAATAGAGCACATGCTGTTGTAGCTAGTAATAGAGCACATGCTGTTGTAGCTAGTAATAGAGCACATGCTGTTGTAGCTAGTAATAGAGCACATGCTGTTGTAGCTAGTAATAGAGCACATGCTGTTGTAGCTAGTAATAGAGCACATGCTGTTGTAGCTAGTAATAGAGCACATGTTGTTCTAGCTAGTAATCGAGCACATGCTGTTGTAGCTAGTAATCTGTATAAACTTGAAATGCAGCAAACAACTCAAAACAACAAGAAATGCCTAATCATTACATTAAAAGACGTTCAACGTTACTTTAAACTACTAACACTTGGGAGGACATGGTCAAATAAATGGTACTTAGCTAACGGGTTAACTGTAGCCAGTTGGAAAAAATAGAGCACATGCTGTTGTAGCTAGTAATCTGTATAAACTTGAAATGCAGCAAACAACTCGAAACAACAAGAAATGCATAATTATTATGTGAAAAAAATCATTGATAAACTATAATCTAAGACAACATTTGGTGCACATGGTCACTTAAGTAGTAAAGTTACCTAGCTAACAAGCTTTATGAACACCTTCGATAAACATTTCTAGTCTTATCAGCAGTGTAGTTAGACCTAACGTTATTTCTTACCTTATTCTCCACTTGGGAAAGTACCAAAAGAAATTAAAATAGCGAAAAAGTCAAGGTAGTTGAAGTTAAGACGTGTTCTCTCTCTGTGATGCCAGTGGAGGGAGGGAAAAAACTGCGGAGCAGCTAATTCAATTCCTATTGGTCTACTTGTTGCTGGGTAAAACATGATTAACAATGAGCCAATTTAGAATGCGGATGATGATGAAAAAACAATAACTACTGCACAATAACCAATTAAGAGTGGGTTAACATTTATAGATAGATAGATAGATAGATAGATAGATAGATATTTTATTTATCCCTAAGGGGAAATTTCTTTGTCCAAGTAGCAAGTACAGTCAAACGAGATAAAATTAGAATAAAATTACAGTAACAAGAAATACAATTTAAATTAAAATAAAGATAAAATAACAGGGATGGAAGAGACATGCAGGTATGTACAGCAGACTGCAGACTCAATATGTACAACGTGAACTCAATGTGAACAATGAAATGAACAATGAAACTATGGGGTAGGTCAGTTTAGGAATTAGATTAAAACAATTGAGAAAGTGCAGAGTGCAAGTATGTATAGTGCAAAAACAAAAACAGTACAGGTAACAACCAACAGAAGCAAAAGCGGTGCCAGGGCTATTGCTCTTGAATTAATTTACTTTCGGAGGATTTGGCCATAGGTGACTTATTGAAAAGTCTTATAGCTGTGGGCAGGAATGTTTTCCTGTATCTGTCCTTGTGACAGCGCAGCTGAATCATTCTTTTAGAGAAAGTGCTCCGCTGTCCCTGCAGTAGGTGGTGGAGAGAGTGGTCCGTGTTGTCCAATATGGACAATAATTTCTTCAGTGTCCTCCTCTCCACCACCTGTTCTGGGTAGTCCAGTTTACAGCCGATGATGGAGCCGGCCTTCTTCACCAGTTTGGTGAGTCTGTTGGTGTCTCTGGCTCCAATGCTGGTCCCCCAGCAGACAATGGTGAAATACAAAGCATTGGCCACAACCGACTGGTAGAACATCTCCACCATCTTGCTGCATACATTGAAGGAACTGAGCTTCCTCAAGAAAAATAATTCCAATGTACATTCAAATAATTGATATTCATTGTGTTACATTGAACTGGAATAGGCCTTTATCTACTGTTCAGAATATTGAAAATGACAATGCTATGAAACAACATTTGATTTCCACATTCCGGATATTGTGGAAGTAAAAAATTGAGGGTGAGTTTGGCCCATATAATGGAGGGGCCTGGCTGCTCCAGTTTATGCCCACATGGGCACCTCCAGGCTGGTTAAAGAAGTTGGGTTTGCCCTAATTATAGAGGCCCGATTCTGCAGTAGTGGCTGCCCACCATGGGCGTCCTGAGGCCGGCTAAAGAGGGTGACCTTTGCCCTTGTGATGGAGGCCCAGTGCTGCTGCAGTGCATGCTGTTTTGGGCATATGTAATCCGGCCAAAGACTATGCATTTACATTGTCACATATCAAGGATGGCTAATGGCCTAACCACTGCAGCCATCACCCTGGACCTGTCTGTCTTTGAGCTATGCAGAACAATAAAGACAAGAAGAGGGGGAAATGGTTTTGCAATGTACTAACTCACAACATGCAGTTAAAAGTCTGAAAAAAAATGTTGCAACTTGTATGGAATAATGGCAATGTTGGCAAATGAGTGTTGCTGTGGGCAGAGGCTTAACCCTAAACTAACACGCCACGTAACACCGCAAAACAGTTAAGGGGAAAATGACACTGTCATGTGCACAGTTGGCATTTGGGTGGTTCTAAAGGAAAGATCAGGGATTTTTAAAATGCAAGAGGGTCATATGGGCCATATGAATATAACTGTAATGTATATATATATATATATATATATATATATGTAGCCCTGTCTACAAATATCATTTAGACATCAGGATGTAAATAGTTTTCTAAAACATTAAGTTAAAAGTAGATAATCATAGAAATAATTTGAGTTCTCTTCAGTGCAAAAGTTAGAGTTTATGCAAATGAGCATAGTTTGCTTAAGGTGTACATGATTTAGCATGTGCTTCCTCACAGCCTAACTTGTTTTACAGAGTAATCTGTCAATCTTTGTTTTTCTGTGTGTTAATTGGGTTGTCCTGAGACTAACAGCCAATCCAATCTACGTCTCAGGTAGAGGGGTGGGACTTAAGCGGATTTAGAGTTATCGTGTGATAGTGGACGGCAGAAGCAAATGAGCACGTTGAGTGAACCTGGAGTTGTTGTATGAGAACATAATGTTCAGAACTTAATGGCTGACGACCAGTTATCCCATGGTTTGCACTTATGTGATCTACACAAGGTAAATACAAGTGGTTTATTGTTTTCTATACTGTGATTAACTGTTATATTGTAAAACAATGTTGTGTTGCTAATTGCGATTAGCATTAGCGATTAGCATAAAATGGTTAACTTTGCTTTCATACTGTTAGCTCGAACCAGTTAAGAAAAGCTATTGCTAAAGCGCCATGAATCCGCATATGGACTGGGTGCTTAGCTGATTTATGTGATTCAGGAGACTGACGTTTGTGACTGAGAGGAAGGAGGGAAAGCTCTTGTGGACCACCATCAGAGCTGTTTCCCGCGTGCTGCTGCAGACTGTTGCTGCTGTTTCTTCTGCGCTCCGCTGCCGACCATCACTCCGCTTTCCTCACCTCCCCCTCCTAATACTCCTTGGATTCGTGAGTACTAACAAACCGTGCACGTGCCATTTTTTTGTTTAAGCTTTTGTTTAAGCTTAACAAGTGAAGCGGCCATCACCGTTTTAGGCCTCCACCTCCCAAACTACAACTCAGGCCTGCAACAGGGGTTTTGTTATTTTGTGTGTGTGTGTGTGTGTGTGTGTGTGAGAGAGAGAGTGTGGGTTTAACATGTTTAAAGATACTAGTAATTCGTGTGGGTTTTGTTGATATTTTGTAGTATCTCTGTTTATCTTGTCATTTTTGAGAGATCTATCTGCATGTCATTTTTGTTCGTTGCCTATACTACTATAATAAACACCATACTGTGTTTTAAGGCAGTTGATGTATTATTTTACTATCTAAATTCTATTGGAGGCACCGCCAGTTAATTCAGTTTTCATAATTAGAGAGTAACGGTTATAGGAACCATAATATTTATATAAACAGGTAATAGCGCCATCATATTTAAAACTCTACCCAGGACCCCGCCCATAGTACTTCAACACCGAGCCGATTCATAATATTATATAGCTACATGGGACGGGTGTTATTTATATATATATATATATATATATATATATATATATATATATATATATATATATATATAAATTTATGTAGTTTAGCCCAGTCTAAAAAGATTTCATTTCAGACAAATATGTAAACAAATTGAGATGAATCATTTTAAATGTTTAAAAAGTAACGTTATAAAATCAGTTAATTAGAGTGTTTAATACAGTTTGTAAGTAACCCATTTTTATGTTTTGGCTTTAGATACTGTTTATATCAATTTTGTTGTTTTTTGTTGCATGTAATTTGACAGTTTTAAGCTAAATGTATCTTTTTCCTGTATGTTTCCTGTTTTAAGAGTAGATGCTTTTATTTTGAAGGCTGTTCACGGAGTTAAAAAGGAAGTCGCATAGTCCGCAGTTTTAACGTAAAGATATGGAAAATATGTCCGTTTTAATTGCAAAACTAACACTGTAAGGAATTAGCACTCCCCCGAAGAGGCACAAGGTTAGTTTGAAGTTGTACTTAATGTAATAACTGTATGTTTTAAGGACATTAGCGTAAGTGTTGTATGTTTATGTATTTGTAATATTCATGCTAGTGAAAAGTAAACGGACACATATTTATCGTGTTGTGCCTTTGTACACAGCTCTTACGTTGGTTTTGGGAATTAATAAATAAATACAAAATCACCAGTCAAGTGCAGGACCATCTTTCGGAGGGGTACGCTACACAGTTCATAGTGGATTAAATAATGCTACAGGCGGATAAACAGACTCTAACAAAGAGTTCGGTTAGCTTGTTAAGTAAACTAGCTACAGGTAACGATAGCTTGTTGGCATTCTGTCTCCAAGCCAGAAACACGTACATGAATGTGGTTTAGGGGGGGCGACATGCCCCCCAGGATTTTTGAGAGAGTTAAGTGTAATCCAAAAAGTGAGCCAATATAGAATAATATAATTAATAGAAACAATTTACATATTAAAAGTATGGTGTGCAGTTATTTATTAATGAGAAGCATGTCTTATATTCCAAGGTAACAGCTTTGAGATATAATTGACAGTATTCTTCACTGTTTTGAACTGTACTTGACACAGCAAAGGACCCTAAGCAGTGCATCACCTGATCATGAGAAGGCTGAAGAACCAGGATTGACAAGTGTGACCATGGAAAGGTAGGCAAACAGAGGCAAGACATACAGAGATTGGATTTGTTCTTACATAAAAACAATATAAAACAGCAAACATGTGCATCCATGCATACATAAACATAAATACACACATACAAACATACATACTGTAAAAATATGGTGTGTTCATTTAAGAAGCCTGCTCAGAACAAATGCATACATGAGTTACTCTGAGTCAGACTGGGAAACAAAGCCTCTGATTTTTTTTGTTTGTATGTTTCTGAGTTGGAAAAAGGCAACCTTTGTGATGCTGGTGATATGATCCTTAAAACTGAGTTCACCATCCATGGTTACTTATAGGTTTTTAATCTGTTTTTAGTGATCTGAAAATGGCTGTTCACCGTCGGTCCCCATCCAACCCGACAGAGCTTGAGAGGATCTGCAGAGAAGAAAGGCAGAAAATCCCAAAATCCAGGTGTGTAAAGCGTGATGCGTTACACCAAAGAGACTCGAGGCGGTGCATTAACTAAGTACTGAGTAAAGGGTCTGAATACTATGCCAATGTGATATTTCAGTTTTTACTTTTTAATACAATTTCTAAAATTCAGTTTTCTGAAAAATGAATTCAAACGATTTTTGCATAAGGTTGCAACATAACAAAATGTGAAAAAAAGTTAAGCGATCTGAATACTTTCTGAATGCACTATATGTGTAGCAGCAGTTTCTTTCTGAGTAATTTTTACATTTCACTTTCCAACACTGATAACTGCTAATGATAAGAAACGTGCTTACATTTTTCAGATCAAGTATTGGAACAGCGTTTACGGGGGAGACAGGCACCCAACAACACCCAAAGTCCATCACTAGTAAGTATCAACTGCAGTATATAAGACAAGATATTAGTCCATTTGAACCACTGTTTCTAAACCTTACATTGTAATTAATATATGTAGTATTAAGTATGATTTCTTAAGTACTTTAATGATCTCAGCAAAGTACATTTGTAAGATATTTTCCCCCACTGGCCATAGAAAAACTGAGGAACTTTTCCTTTTGCCTTCCTCGAAGTTGTTCGGTGGCCCTGAGAGCTCCGTGCACTGCAACTTAAGAAACTTAAGAACAACTTAAGAAAACACATGCTAATAGACAAAACACAAGCAAATTAAGAAAACAACTTCATCAAATTGACAACACGTGCAGCATTTAGAAATCACGCTGCAAATACAGACAACACAGTACAGAAAAGCGCTGCAAATACAGAAAAAGACAATGGAAGTGTTTCCAGAGGACACTAAATCAGGATGAACCCGGCTTGGACAGGCTTGTTGTTGCTACGGTTTGTGACTCATGAAGTTATTGAAGTCGGGTACGTGTATCATCCGTTTATGTTTACGTTGTGGATTTACATCATGCTACTGTTCTACTGTGCGGAACGTGCGCTACATGCACCTCACTGGACCTTGCAGAGCAGAAAAGCAGAATTATATCAGTCATTCTAATTATTTCTGAGGAGATTTGAAAGATTTTAAACTTTACTATCCAGTTCAACATTGTGGACAGACGGCCTGTAGCCTGCATAATAATCATATAGGCATTATTAGACAAAAAAACATCCCGAGGCATAGGCTGCAAGCATTCCCAGGAGACTTCCTTCCTTAAATAATCCCCATACAGACAACTACTACCTTGTGAAATGTACATTACCCCCACTATCACCACCACTGATAAAGGTATTGCTTATATGGTTATTATGCAAGCTATAGTTAACGTAACTTTTTTAATTTCGAAGCTGGGGTTATGGGAGATAGAATTCCGCTTTTTCGCTCCGCAAAGTCCTCTAAGTTGCGTGCAGCGGTCACTTTCCGTGCAGAGTAAAGCAGCAGCAAAAGTCCACAATGTAAATATAAATGGATGATACACAGACCCGACTTCAATAACTTCATGAGTCTCAAACTGTAGCAGCAACAAACGTGTTCAAGCCGTGTTCAGCACTAGTGTCCTTTGGAAACACTTCCGTTCTCTGTATTTGCAGCATGTTTTCTAAATGCTGCACATCTGTTGTCAAATTAATGAAGTTTATTTCTTGATTTGCTTGTGTTTTGTCTATTTGCATGTGTTTTCTTAAGTGGCAGTATGTTGAGCTCTCAGGGCCACCGTAGAGTTGGCATACTTTTCAAAGACATATCATCATCAATCCTTTATTTATTTTTCGGGAGAACATTGAGGGAAAGACCCTCAGACATGTCATACCAGGGTAAATGCAGCTGCAGTTAATACAATTAAAGGTGGTTGGTTTGATTTAGGTGTATCAATTGGCTTTCTTTTCTTTTCTTTTAGCTACAAGTGTGTTTACCTTGCTATGATACATCTGGGAACAGTGTCCATTGTTGTGAATCCACGTGATTCACATTTTTCTGACGGGAGTGCTAAGACATGCATTAGGTGCATGTTTAAATTGGTAAACATTTAATAACTAGCATTCTCAAAGCTGACTCGGTGTTCAGATTGCCAGAATGTTTCATAACGGCAAATGTCGGTACAGACAATTTAAATATAGTTTGTTTAAGCTTGTTTAAAGGAATGGTAAAACATGAAAGCCTACTTTCTAAGGACTTTTCAGTGAATCTTATTGTGTCCTTTTTCTCTTGTCCTTCCAGATGCACCAAAGATCGGGCTGATTACTGGCAATTTGGAAGATTGTTCTTTATCTGCACCGTCACTTCTGGTAAAGATTCATTGACCTTTTGTGGTATGTTTTGATTTGACTTATACACTGCATAGTTGGGATTCTGAATTAAGAGACAGTGTAATGTTTGTCCTCATGTTATCAGAACTAAATGGAGTCCCCTGGGGTCAGGATAATATGATGGAAAACAATATAATACTGAATTGGAAAACACAAGCTAAAAAAACAGACCCCACCCCCTTAGCTCAACAGCACAATGTGTTGCTTTCTCCACCTGTTTCAATGGTGAAATCAAGACCTCATCATGATAGTAACTAACCGTCAAGATAGACACGATGAGAAATGCCATTTTTTGTTTGTCAATTCCTCCTGGGGGGCTCTGAAGAACTGTTTGTGAAAATTGGTTGATTTTGTAAATTTACATCTAAATACATTAAATTAAATTGTTTTAAAATCAATAGTGGTGTGTACTTTATTTGTAACTATGTTTCCAACCCCTTTAATTGAAACATTGAAAGTCTTGTAGATGTACTATTTTATTTTGTATTTTTCCCAGTAATGTGAAAAGCTTATATTTCATGAGAATTGAGAATGTGTTAACACTTTATTGAAGGTGTTTGATTGTAATAATACAGGAAAAACCTGTAAAATAACAGTGTTTCACTGCAGAACTTTTAGGGATATCCCTTTATTGAAGGTGTTTGATCGTAATAATACAGGAAAAACCTGTGAAATAACAGTGTTTCACTGCAGAATATTTGGGGATATCCCTTTTATTGAAGGTGTTTGATTGTAATAATACAGGAAAAATCTGTAAAATAACGGTCTTTCTCTGCAGAATATTTAGGGATATCCCTTTATTGAAGGTGTTTGATCGTAATAATACAGGAAAAACCTGTAAAATAACAGTGTTTCACTGCAGAATATTTGGGGATATCCCTTTATTGAAGGTGTTTGATCGTAATAATACAGGAAAAACCTGTAAAATAACAGTGTTTCACTGCAGAATATTTGGGGATATCCCTTTATTGAAGGTGTTTGATTGTAATAATACAGGAAAAATCTGTAAAATAACGGTCTTTCTCTGCAGAATATTTAGGGATATCCCTTTATTGAAGGTGTTTGATCGTAATAATACAGGAAAAACCTGTAAAATAACAGTGTTTCACTGCAGAATATTTGGGGATATCCCTTTATTGAAGGTGTTTGATTGTAATAATACAGGAAAAATCTGTAAAATAACGGTCTTTCTCTGCAGAATATTTAGGGATATCCCTTTATTGAAGGTGTTTGATCGTAATAATACAGGAAAAACCTGTAAAATAACAGTGTTTCACTGCAGAATATTTCGGGATATCCCTTTATTGAAGGTGTTTGATTGTAATAATACAGGAAAAACCTGTAAAATAACGGTGTTTCTCTGCAGAATATTTAGGGATATCCCTTTATTGAAGGTGTTTGATCGTAATAATACAGGAAAAACCTGTAAAATAACGGTGTTTCACTGCAAAACCTTTAATGAAAATCTCCGTAAATTTATGGTTTTCGCCCTTTATTTGAATTAAGATATTTTACCTTAATTTTACGGTTTTTGTTTGGCAGCCGCTGCTGCCAGTCATTTGACCTTTTTTTTACGTTTTTTTTTTTTACAGTGCATACCTGGAATGGAACCCGTCCATTGTACTAAAAACAAGGGAAACACAACACGCTCGCACACACACACACACACACACACACACACACACACACACACACACACACACACACACACACACACACACACACACACACATAATGGTAATGTAACTGATAATGTGGGACTGGCAAGCATTACAGAATTGTACACATTTGTTTCAGACCCACTGTAAATAATAAAAATGATCCCTTAAATCTGAATATTGATTGAAGATTATGTAAACAAGATTTGTTTTGAGTGGGACATTTTACAGTTGAAAAAGAAAATTGGTTATAAAATAAATTGTTATAAATTGTCCTTTTACATGCCACTAATAATCATAATTACAGTAGTAATATATGCCAATATAGCACTCCCATATACTGCGTATCTGTCAGGTTGGAAAATAGGGCACTTTTGCATTATTTGGAAGAATTGAAATACATTAGATGTTTTTAGATTAGATTAGACCCCCCCCCCCCCCATGTTATTCTCAAACAAAGCCAATCTAATGGACCACAAGTCACAATCCTTCCTTCTTTTAAAGTATATGTCTTAGTAGCAAATTTGAAATATGATATTATAAGAGTAGTAGACTGATTTAGCATTGCACAAAGATTATTATATTATTTAGTGTGTTCTTCTTACTACATTACCCACAATGCAACCGGTGACAGTTTGGTCGTAGATTCAGGTGTGTTATGCCTGTCGCGCCTCCTGAAGCCTGGAGCTAGCCAGCAGCCGAGAATGAGGAGCGACAACAGAGGTTTGGTGACCCCAAAACCCTAGATTATTGTCTCTTTCAAACTTGTAGTCCGGTATCAGTGAGAGATAACTACAGACATGCTCTGGACACATAATGGGAAATGGGTGAAGCCACTATTGTAGAGTTCAGCTTTCTCTGGAGACACAGCACGCTCACTGCTCTTAAGGGCAACGGTTGCATTTTGTTCAGGTTTAGTTGCATTGCAGTCTTATCTTTGGTTCTTTAAATCACCACCTTTGCATGCAGCCATTCTCTGGACAATAATTTATCAAAAAAGACATGGAACAAATTGACATTTCCATTTAAAGACAGTGATAATGGGCTAAAATGTCAATGTGTCACCAAAAAAGTCCATTCATTTTGCTCTAATCAACTGCCCCCTAAATTGTATTAGTTCTCTACCAGACTGCAAAAATAGCTACAATTTTCCCTCAGTGCTTTATTAAGTCATTGGATCACATCATGTCAGGGAAAAAAAACATCTTGGCATTGTAAAAAGTCTTCAAAAGCACTTGAGTGGGGGGAAAAGTTGTGAAATAGGTTTTCCATTTGTGGCCCAGTTTCTCAGCGGGGACTTTTTCCAAAGAGTGTTACTGTAAGTAGGCTGAATAAGTTCTGAACCTCAGGATTAACCAGGCTGTGGGCATGTGTCACTTCGTAAAATCCCATTGATCACCGGAGTTAAGACTTAATCAATCTCCAATTTGACACCTTTTTGTTTCTACAGTGACAAAGTGCAACACAATATGATCATGACACAATAGTGCTGATGTCACTGGATGGTTTGCTGTGGTTGACCAGGCCTCAAAGTAGGGGAACCCCACTGAGAAATTAAGTAAAACACAAAAACAGATTCATCAGCACCAAATGGAGCCCAAAACATACCGTGCAACAAACTCCGAAAGGCAAATCATTTCTGAAGATGTACAAAAGCAGGACTGATTCAACTGAAATTGTGTGATTTGGAGCCAACTCTAGCTGTGCATGCAATCTGTAGCTTGACACAGCACAGTGACACATCTACTCGCTACAATGTGTTTCACTTTCAGGCTCGAAAACATTTGGTTTGGCAAAATACAGCAGGCCTTCGTTTGTTTCAAATACAAAGCTGCTGGTCCTGCAGCGGGAAAGAAATGCTTTGAGAAGTGTGACTTTGTGTGTACAGTATTGTCTACATTTGAACACAAGGCTTGAGCCGAGACACATATTTATCTTTAAAAAGGCTTGGGGCGGAGGGGGTTGTCTGATTCAAAATGAGAAGGGGAGGAAATGAATTCCAAATGGGACCCAGACTGCTGCGGATAACGCAACCTGGCTGGTGTGTATACAGCATATCCATCATCCCAACACACTTTGGTTGGCTTGCATAACGAGGGAGGGTCTGTTTGGGGGAAGACGAGGGAGGAAAGGAGGAAGGGGTCGGGGGGTGGCACCGCTCTCCAACATCAACACAGATGGAAATCATTTGTGTCTCAACAAAGGGACTGGTCCACATTCTCCCTGAGCTGAGTCGAGGTGGAGCCTCACACACAGTCTGATGATGTGACTGCAATACTAACTCAAATGTAGCTGCTGCTGAAAGCGTTAGTGCTAAAACAATTAGTCAACAATTACAGACCTCTTAAGACTGTGGATTTGCATCTATTCTCTGGTATGATTAATAGAACATTTCGGGGGATTTGGCTGTTAGTTGGACAAAGCAAACAATTTTCTTTGGGCGGTTTTCACCGTTTTTCTGACATTAGCTGGAAGTCCCAAAAGCATCTATCTATTGTGTTGCACTCAGTTGTTCACACGAGGAGTATCAGAAGTGTGAAAGGTGAGTGAGGCATCAAAAGAAAAGAGCTCACGGCCTCAAGAAATGTCACATACATCTGATGTTTCCTCATTCGAGACACCAATCAAAAGTGAATGGACAGCATGAAATGAAAACTACAGAAAACAATCAACATTTTACCAAAAACTAATCCTGCCTTGAATGATGTATGCTGTTTTTCTGGAGGATGCAGTGACGCGGCCGCATTCTCCATCTGGATGTCGATTTGTTTGCTTCAATGCAGCTTAATGGAAACACACATAATTTACAGTATATGTTTCAGGACGTTAATTCAAACTGCTTGACAGCTGGATGGAAACCGTTCATGTGGCCGAGGCAGTGAGCTTGTTGATGACAGGAATGTATATATGTGGGGCGACTGTGGCTCAGCGGTTAGCATAACCATCTTTCAATCAGAGGATTGGTGGTTCGAGCCCCAGCTCCGCTAGTTCACGTCGATGTGTCCTTGAGCAAGACACTTAACCCCGAATTCCTCCCCGTTGCTGTGTCTACTGTGTATAGAGCAAAAATATAAATCGCTTTGGATAAAAGCTAAATGTAATATAATATTGTGCCAAAGATAAAAGAGCAACATTAATGTGGCATAAATCTTGGATATGAAAAGAGATAGGAGAGAGAGATCATTGTAGTTGTAGTCCTACAAGACTTCACTGGGATTTTGCCACACTCAGTGGTCATTATGATGTAATTAGAGACAGACCTTGTTTTTTGTGGGCTCAAATACATGTGTGTATGTGTTCAAGCGTGGCACATTGTAACATGGAGCAGGGATCGTCTCTCTCAGATCCCTGGAATGATTTATGAGGTGAGGGGTGTGGAGAGGGTCACACTGACTTGAAAAGATCCTGCTTCTGGTGAGTGTATACAGTATGTGTGTCTGAGCAAAGCCACTGCTTGAGGTAATTAAAGCCACACACACACACACACACACACACACACACACAGTTAGCATTTATTGAGCTGAAGAGCTGACACCATCAAGGTGTGGGATCAATAAGGATGTATTGCGATAACGTCACTGCAGCTAAGCCTGTTGTTCAAAGCTTAGCTTTGTTAGCTTAACTGTGCTAATACAGACAGGCAAAAGTGGTTCATTATGCATGATTGCTAACATTTATTTACTAGCTAAGTGATGAAATGACACAGCATCTACTGAGCCTACTAATGTTTTCAACATATTTCCATACCCAGCTATATTCAGAAAGGCATCCGGTATTAACTGACACAGCTAAAATGGTTTTATTTAGCTAGGATTTGGCTAAAAGGACCTCTTACAAATGTGCATGTGGTGGCTACTTTGCTAACGTAGCAGTAATAAAGCTAAATGTTTCTGCCGGGGCAGTAGCTTAACAAAGTGGGAAATTGCACAGGCGCTAAAGGGCTGTGTGTGACAAACTGCAGAACATGGAGTAAACCCATCATGAAGGTCCCTATAATTTGATGACTTCCTGTTTTGTGTTTAATTCCCAAGCAGAACATTGCAAACGTCCATTCTAACCATTCTATTTTATGTTTGGGTAGTTTACAATTAGTGCAATAACACGGTCGCTGTCAAACATTTACTACTGCATTTTAAATCCACAAGAGCACTCTCAACTAATTATTCCTTATATAACAGTGAGTAATCAAAATGGCCGCCACAGGATTTGGGGTTGACAGAGCCTTGATGTAGCTTCTAAAAGCCACAGGCTCTCAGCGTTGGTTTGGCTCCGTCCCGAGGCTTGACGGGTCACAGACAGAATGTGGCCAATGCCGTCTCTTCCTCCAGCATACTCTTCCATTCTTTCTACTGCACTTACAGAAACTCATGCTAAAATATCACATTGTGTTAATCAACTGCATTTGATGCATTCAAACATAACTAAACAGGGTTTAAGTGTTTTGTCCTATTCCTCTTGGTTTCTGGAACTTTTTACCCCGTTTACTCCTTTCTATTTTGTCTCCTCCCCCTTCTCTTCCTTTTAGCCATCTATCTTTTTGGCTGAAATGTATACAACTAAAAGGAATGGAGAGTGGAGGGAAGCAGCAAAGGATTTTTTCCTCCCTGCCTTGACATCTTATCCAGAGGTCAGTGTGGAAATGTGATGAATGGTAATCTGAGCGGAGAGACAGCAACAGAGAGTCAAAGAGCTGGAAGGAACTCAAAGACAGTAGCTGGGTCTCCATCCAAGTAGGACAATTGTACTTTATGCTCAGCCACCAGCTCAGTCACTGAGTTGGTGAGAACATGTTAGCATTGGAAATGATAGGTTGGACGGACCACGAATACAAGCCAACAGGATTTTAACTGTTCAGCAGTCTAATTATTTATCAACTGATCAGAATTAACAGAGGAGGATCCCTCTATCAGGTTGGACAGAAGTACAATAAATGTCATGTGTACCCAATGAACAACATAAGAGAGAGCAATCATATCACATCCATACAGTGTTAGTACATAGTTGTTAAAAAACATTAGATTTTGGATTTGAACACACTGGTATCAGATCGATAACTGGTATTGGCTGTGACGCAAGAAGTGTCAGAACCTCTCAAGTAAGTTAAAACCTATTTATCGTTTGACTTGTGGTTGTGTGCTCTGTTTCTGAAAGTGTAACTATGAAGCTCAAGAAGAAATTTAAAAAGTTTTTTTTTGTGAAAATTATTTTGATTGCAGGATGAAGAAATGGCTAAAAACGACAAATGTTGCCATGAAGACAAGAACCAAAAGTAGAGGAACATCACTCCTCCTCCTCCTCCTCCTTCATCGAGTTTTCCGGGAAAACCTCGGCTGTGATTTCCAGATACACACTGGGGTCACCAGAGGAGGCTGAGGCTGTAGACTGCTTCTAATTACAAACTGCACTGTAAGGCCTTGTGCCTCAGTGTGTGTGTGTGTGTGTGTGTGTGTGTGTGTGTGTGTGTGTGTGTGTGTGTGTGTGTGTGTGTGTGTGTGTGTGTGTGTTGATGTAGAACAAGGTGTTGTGGCTTATTGTAATGGTGAGAAGGCTTTGCAAGCCATCACAGCCGCCTGCTTTCCATCAGGGGAATCTGCTCTGACACACACACACACACACACACACACACACACACACACACACACACACACTCTGATTCCTCAGCTGCTATAGCAGAGATGTCACCATCCTCACTGACAGATCAGGTGATGTGAGGCGCTGTGTGAGACAGGAGAACTTCCTACTTTAAAAATCACCCTCGGACACATCACACACACTTCCACGTCACCCTGTATCACTAAATCTCACATTTATGTTGCTGGAAAAGCCTGGGGTGTGTTTTTATTCGACCTTTGAGCCTAATGGTGGTTTTTGGGATTGATGGAAACGTGCCTTTAAGTATCAGAAGCTAATTTTAGTTTTTTTTGTTCAGACATTTTCTGATTGAATTCAGCTTCTTGTGTTTAGACTTGGGATGCTCTGATCTGATCCCATCTGGATGGTTAACGGCCTATACACTGACCTTAATTAGCATGACAGCAGATCCACATAAAGGATAAATACTTTCATATTTTCTGTTCCAATGATTTGTTGCAGCCAGCTTATTTTGATGTATTAAGCCACTGATGCTACCACCTATTGAATGTGCTTTTCAATAAATGTGAAAGGCAGTGGTGCAACCTAAAGATGGAGCAACCCACAAGGGATGGTGGTTAGATGATGACCTGCGGAAATGTCATGACTCATGAGGCTAAATACTGAATGTGTTGAGAAGTGATGTGTTGCAGCTGCAGTTAAAGCCTCACAATGAGTAAACTGTCATGTTAAACTTTAGAGAATGAGAGCACCGAGTATAAAAAGTCAGATTAGTGCATTTCTTTGTTTGGACAACATTTTACATCATTGGCCAATTTTGTTACAAGTAAAAACAAAAGCTATGCAATGGCACTAGACTCAAAACATTTCAAACGCTATCCAGCCCTAATTTATTCCATTCTGTCTTTCCTTATAATCCACGTATGAAAAAAAGACACATTTTATTTAAATACAAAAAGACGTGGTTTACGACCCAACACAGTCTTGCGGTCAGAAAGAAACAAAGTGACACTGGGTTCACTGGTATTTGGAGAAACTCCTCTATTCAGTCAGACGTCCAAAGCACATGCATGTGTGTCTCTCTCATAACACAATACAACATATACGTTGTAAGAGGACATCTGAAACACAGCATGAAGCAGTATGGTGCTCCCTGTCGAACTAAATGTTGCTGGAGGCACTGAAAGGTTATAGGTCATGGGCTCAGGATACAAGTCTTACCAGCCAGGGGTGAGGGATCTCAGGGAGGGGCATCTGAGGTGGGGCCGGCAGACCACTGTGGATCTCTGACTTGAATGAAGGCTCTGGGAGGAAGGACCAAGTATCAGCAAATGACACAACGTTCTTAACTAAACATGTATGCAGTGGGAGGAACTTTGATATTATGTAATATAACTTTCAGTAGTTGGATGGACCCAATATGTCACAACCCGGCTCTGAGGCGATGACAAATATGGGAAAGGACACAGTGAATGATGGTAAATTAAAAAGGTAATTATTGTAATTAAGTAAAGAAAAGACTACAATTGTGAAGTGTGTGTGTGTGTGTGTGTGTGTGTGTGTGTGTGTGTGTGTGTGTGTGTGTGTGTGTGTGTGTGTTGCAGCGATGGAGGCGCTGGTGTGTGTGTGTGATGAATGATGGAAGGATGATGGATGGTTACAGAAGAAAATATACACAGACCATCTTGCAGCCCTACCAACTCCAGATATCTTTAAAGTGATGTGATGGATGATGGTTGGTTGGTTCAAATAAACACAGATAGTCATGCAGTGCTACCAACTCCAGCTCTCTCTAAAGTGTCTGTGAAGGGTGGCTTGTGTTCTCACCTTTATCTGACAGGACTCTGTGGAGGATGTTGGAGAGGTGCATCTTCTTCTCTCGAACCCCAGCACTCAGATACTCCCTGTCCAACAGGTCCAGGAACAGACGAAGCTCACACACCAGCTCCTCCATCGCTGCAGCACACACACACACACACACACACACACACACACACACACACACACACACACACACACACTAAATATTTAGGGATTGTCATGTCACACATACATTTTTCACATCTGTTACAATGTACACAGCAACAATTACAACAGTCTTTAAATGCAAATGTGATCTTGTATGTGTTCTTAGATGTCTGTTTGCTGATCTGCACTAAAACCTTTTTAACATTCAGTAAGTTTTATAAGTTTTTAATTTTCAGCCTTGGAGAGAATACAAGCCATTTGGCAGGTTTAGGAGCTATATCTCCTTAAAAAGTACAGTCTCTAGACCTGCTCCATATGAAAAGTGCCTCGCTTTATAAATAAAAATCTAATTGACTTCATTTGACACCGTTAATTTAGTGAGTACAAGTTGTAATGAACCAGAATAATAATTTGAATATGTGTTAAGTAACAACCAGTATTGTGGCTCCACATTAAGGCAAGGAGACTCTGTGTTTGGGCAAGTGGAATGCCTCATGCAGCTGTCCGATTGGGCAAGTCAAATATGTATGTGATCGCTATATTCAGTAGAAATATGTGCTCGTGAGAAATCTGCATTAATGATGTCTAGTCTCAGATCCCTGATGATGCTACATTGTGAACAACACATTTGTTACAATCTGCAGAAGGAGAGCTAATCCGGCAGTAACAGCTGACAACACCACCAGCTCATTTATTATATCAAAATGACTGAAAAGTGGATTTGGTGTGTTAATAGGGAGGTTTTCCCCACATCAAGCCTCTAGAGCAGGGGTGTCCAAACTGCGGCAGATTCTAAAAATATAATGGAGAGAAAGTCAAGCAAACAGCAGCCGTCCGAACAAAACACGAGAAAATGCCTCATAACAGCTACGAGGTCGCTCAGCTCACAGCGCGACACTGAAACCTCTCAGACGAGACTTCATAACACAGAGCAGAAGACTTGTCAGCTAACTAAAAGCGGAGCTGAACACAGACCTCCTCTCTCTCTGAGGTGCGCAGCTCAGCCGCAGCTCAGCTCTGCAGTGTTTTATTCCCTGAGTCTGACCTCTCAGGGTTTTATTCCCTGAGTCTGACCTCAGGGAATAAAACCGCTGCACCGCTGAGCTGACCAGTTTTTGAAAGAGAAGGACCGACCTCTTCATGAGCTGAGTGACACACTATGGTTGGCAGACCTGGCCTCTAGCTTATCATCATCTCACACTGAACATGAGCCTGCAAGCCAAAGCCCAGGTACCAAACCTCACGCACACATGAACCCATTCTGTGTGAAGCTCCGTCTACGTAACGTCAACGCTGCACACTTCCCCACGCTGTCTGAAATCAAAGTAGCTTTTCTAGAGGTCAACCTTTCTGCTAAAAAGAGGAAATATGTGTCTGTCATCACATCTCATGACATAACTCAGTCAGCGCTTCCAAGATCTTTCTGCCATTGAGAAATAAAGCAAGTTGTTTTCGGCTCTCTTCCTGATGATGCAGAAGAAATGAAGAGAGTCTGAATTAGAACTGATGGAGATGCAGTGATGATTCTCTCAAGAATCAGCTTCAGCTTCACTCCCTACTGACTTCTACTGGAGCTTGGAAAAGGCCAAGTTTCCTCTGATGTGATTTTGTAAATATAATATATATATATATATATATATATATATATATATATATATATATATATATATATATATATATATATAAATAAAAGCATAATTTATCTCATTTGATTCATTTTGCGATATACCTCACCTGAGTGGCCCAGACTTTTTCCTGTTTGTGGCCCTCGGTGAAAAAGGTTTGGACAGCCCTGCTCTAGAGAAACCCAAACTATACACAGAAATAGAACACAGCATTGCTCATGAGTCCATTCTATTGTAATGGTTTAGTTCTGCTCTGCAATCCAACATTAAACTGGGAGTGAACAAAAACACATAACAGACAAGTGGGCACTCGGTATGGAGCTGAACAGGAACTCATTTAGCACAGAGACCCGGCAGGCTGGTGCCTGATCTGCAGGGACAGACCTGGCAACCCACCTGAACGCCACATTAGTGCAGAATGATTGCTGAAGGTGGAAAGTACACCACATCCCCCTCCCCCGCAATACCAAACAATTGGAGGGAATCCAAATATTGTGAGAAGCCGAGGTATGTGTGTGCAGTATTTGACTATTCTTATATCCATACATCTATCTGAGAGCTTGGCTGACATCACATTCACTTCATAACCGCGCAGCAAAGATAACGAGCAGCTCTCTAAATCAGGGTCCTGGCCTGTTTTGGTGCAACTCAAGCTCATCGTCAACATGTGACCGTATCGAAGGTGACGACATCACACTGAAAGGCAGCTGCAGACTGAAGGGGGCCAGTGGAGTAAATGATAATACATTTATTTTGATTTATTTTACTTTTGTGAAGTCAGGAAAAGTAGCCAGAGTTCCACCTGGACTGTAAGGCAGTTAAACTGGGAAAGATTAAATGTTTCACTACTACAAGTCGCTCATTTTATAATCCAAACAATTATTCAACAAATCAAAGTAATCAGCGTGTTAATCAATACTACTAATAATAATTGCAGTCCAAACAGTTGGAAAGTAATGTTTTATGACCGCTTTACGAACTACAACATGATAGTTGGAGATTTCAAGGCCATGAAAACTACCATAACATCTGCCGCTTGACACACACCTCCAATATGTCTCCAATCCTCCCCAGATGTCCATGGGTTCTTTGAGGGCAGCACACAGGGCCACATGATGCCGAAGAAAACACAGACTGCTATTGTTTAGAATGGAAGCTCACAGACCAGTGGCATTGCATCACAACGTGCCTCGGTCCTGCTCCCCAGTGGAGAGGCAGCAACTTCCCTACAGCACCTTTGGGAAAAGATCCCCCCCAGGCTACCGTACCTGGACCATTTCCTCTATATGAATGGCACTTTTCATCTATTTAGGCTGGTCTGTGCGCACTCAGAAAATCTTTGATCTGAATTCAGAGTCAACGTTTCATCCAGGATTATGCAGCTCTAATATGTTGAGGTTCAGTCGTCGAACACTAAGCAGCCCTCCACCCACATGTTGGTACATTGTAATCCCGAACCTGAATCCAACAGGTCTTTTTGTCAGGGACTAGATGTTCTTGCTACTTCATCCTGGTATCTGTGATGATGCAACACACTCTTATATCTTCTTCAAAACATGTCAGAGTGCGAGCTGTGATCATATTTCACTCTGCCTAGCACACAGGTATCTACCATTAACCAACAACAGGTGAGTCTGTGGGTAGCTGGCTCACGGTGGACCAGATTCATCCCAAAGCTTTTCATCAGGGTACTCTGTTATGACAATGAATTATCCCAGAGGCATTATATAGGTTTCCAATGCAACTATAATTCATTATCACAGCAGCAGGAGGCATTTTGGTATTGGACAGCAGCTCTGAGGCTGGATACACAGCCACTTTCACACATTCCTCACATAATCTGATTATCCAACAGGGGGAGGGGGAGGGAGAGTGGGAGAGGGAGCGAGGGAGGGGGAGAGGGAGGGGAGAGAGAGAGGGAGGTAAACCAGCAAGGACAGAGAAAGTAGTGTAGCTCAATGAAGTAGAAAGTCAGAGAAAAAGAGAGAAAGAGAGTGAGACAAAACTAATTCATGAATTGAGTTGAAAGAAAAAAGTTTCATTTTACGGTATTTTTCAGGAATGTACCATATTCAAATCAGATTAAGATAAATTATTCAAAATGTAATAACAATAACCTGTGTTGTGTTTGTAAACTAAGCCGTTGGGTCTTTGAAGCATTGTGCACGATTTTGAATCAACAACAGTGTTCTTCCGACTTTCTGTATTGTGTTCCTTTCCTGTTTGGACGTGACGTTGACCCTGAAACAGAGTTCACACACCTGTGGAATAAAGTGGAGCAGGCGTTACTACCAACACCAGTGGACCTCGTTAAATCTGAGGTCATACAAATGAATGGGAGAAAACCTTCCAGGAGAGTGGAGGCTGTTCTAACAGCAGATTATTGAAATATTACTGAAGTGATCAGTAAATTATTCCCTTACTTGATCAAAAGAAAACTATTATGCAACCATTTTGATAAAAAAAAAAAATATATATATATATATATATATATATATATATATATATATATATATTTTCAAAATACAGATAGAACTTTATTTGCAATGTTCTAACAAAGTGATTGCAAATTTTATTTGTTTTTGTCTAAAGGAGCAATTTGGTTTTCTTTATTCTATTATTGGAAAATGCACGGATGGAGGAGTCACAAAGAATTGTTATTTCAATAAAGATTCAGCATGGATCATTTTGTTACAATTTGGTTGGGGCGGTGGGGCATGAACATGTTTCTTCTTTCAAAGTGGGGCGTGACAGAAAGAGTTTGAGAACCACTGGTCTAAAAGCAGCAACAAGAGAACTCATAGCATCACCTACTCAGGGCTTTGGAAGAGTCTGAAAACATGACTTCACGGGTCATATGGATGATTGTCCACCAATCAACAATTCCTCTGAGCATCTCCGTTGTAATGCTCACACCCTGGATCACTTTCAGCATGCCTGCTTTTATATCACACAGAGCACAGCCAAGCTCTCTTTACTGCTCCATTTAGCGTTTCATAGCTCTGTGCAACCTGTGCAGTACTGTACCTCCACTGGGGTGGCCAAAGAACGTACCCTGTGTGTGTACATGTGTGTCATTAAAACCTCAGGCAAACTCTCTAGATCACCAAAGGCGTGGAGGGAAAATGAAGTGGCATGGAGCGAGAGGACCACCCTCAAACAAGGCCCACGGGCGAGCAGAGAATACCTCTTCATGCAAACAAACCACCCACTCTTCAGTAGCGGAGTCCTGCCTCTCCTCCTTCCTCATTCAACTCCCTGCTTCCCTTTCTTTATTCTTTCTTTATTGCATTTCTGCATGTTTTGCACACAACTGCATTTTTATTTTATTTTTACAAAACACAAATCACGTTTTGATCAGTTGTCTGATATACTTTCAAAGATTTTTTTATGAGATGTATTGGCGTTGGGCCAGTGTAAAACTTTCAAGTAGGTTTGATATGAGGCCAAACATCGGACCGGACCGGTGCACCGAATCTTACCACAAGCTGTCACACTTAACTAAGCAGCCGCTCCACCAAAGCTCGGAGGATCAACAAAAATGTTAACAATTCACCTAACTTAAAAACCTAAAGGAGAAATGTGCATCGGCTTATTGTAAAGTAAGGGGTGGATCTGATACCTGGGGTGAACAGCATCTACCAAAAGTGTCTTAAAGCTACAAAAATATGCCAAAAACTGAATATAACTTCAGTTTGTTGCTTAAGCCATCGTATTGATGCAGGACTGCATACCAAAACAGAAGGAGGCTATCACTGACACGCCAACACAATGAACAAACCCAACATTCACAAATCACACTCTGAGCCCAGTGACCCATATTTCCCAAAGTTACCTAATTCATCTTAAATGATGATGATGTCGATGATGAATAATAAATAAAGGTCTTGCAGTAGTCCAGTGACGTTTCCCCAGTGTGCTCCATGCTCCCTCACTGCCCCATTTAATACATATGAGGGAAATACAAAGAACATAACAATAGTAAAAGTCCATATTCATAACCCGTGTTTACAGGCCAGTGATAAAGCTTAGAATAACGTAAAGTACGTTAAATATGCAAACGGAAATAATAATAACAATACACAAATAACATGATCCTGCCATACACAAAAGTAGACTTAGGGCACCATTTCAAAATGAGAATACCTGGTCCACCTTAAAAGGACAGTCCACCTTAAGTGAGCCCGGGCTAACCCCCTTTACAGCATACGTTACAGGTCGCCAGGCTTACAGGTCAGGCTCTGGGTGAAGCCCATCTGGTGTCGTCACCCCACAACAAACACATTACCTTCTATTAAACAAGGAGCATGGTGCCTCTTACCCACCTCCACTGGAGTCTGATCTGCTTCATGTTGCCGGCCTCGGCTCGGCAGTAAATGCTCACGGCCTTTCAGACGCTAGTGACTCCATTAAACAGTTTATAAACACACATAACAGGATGTTAATCATGTTGCTTATTACTAATGCCGTACTAGCCGTGGGCTCATAATGACAGATGCCGATTGGAAGCTCATACACAGGAATCGACCCAACACTGATTCTCAGCAGTTTGATTTGCCCTTCCCACATTTGCTGTGTCAACAATAAGCTGGCATGAGAAATGAGAGGAGCTCTATCTATAAACTATTAACCTCTCCACCCACACACACACACACACACACACACACACACACACACACACACACACACACACACACACACACACACACACACACACACACACATACATTAGAGGGATGTTTTTACTCACTGTGAGGTATTCACAGTTCCCGGAGCTCAGGACAAAGGGGGTTTTCCTGGGTGATGTGTGTGTGAGCGTGAGTGTGTGTGTGCAAGGCAACGGGATCATGTTTGGGTCTCGGAGAGAACTTGAGACCCTGCGGCTCCGTTATTGTTGTCGGCGCAAAAATGCTGAGCCAGGTTGGAGGGAGGATACTTGTCCCAGAATACAGCTGTTCTGATTGACAGCTCACTGACAGACACCATCTCTGTGACTGTGTGTGCGTGCGTTTCAGGTGTCTGCTTTTTGTTACCAACAGCGTCTTTAACACTTCAGGGATGTGTTTAGTCTAGGCATTTGACAAGCTTTCAAGTCAGGAACACACACACACACACACACACACACACACACACACACACACACACACACACACACACACACACACACACACACACACACTAAATATCTGTGGTTCTACAGTGACATATACATACACATGATTATAGTAAATCCCATTGCTCTCACTAAGTACACTCGGAAAATGTGTCCTGCTAATTTCAAACCATCATCAACATGAAGCCGTGCCATTAGTCAGTCTACTTGGATAAGTGAGGCTTTACAAACGTCATGAAGGTCTTTTATTATTCTCTTGGCTGGGATCACAAACACACAATGCCAAAAGTGAGGTTGGGTCCATTCTCATAAGGAAAACGTATTTCTGGCAGCATGGTGAGAAAGTTTCTGGGGTTTTATCCTCAATGCAGTTTTGCTAGATTGGAGTTTTGTCTCACACACACACACACACACACACACACACACACACACACGCGCGCTTTTGGTCTGCACTGCTGGTGAGGAGCTGCATTATTACATCATACGTGTTTCAGGAGGCTCGGTAGAGCCTGGACTTGGCGGAGAAAGTCGTGGACGTCGGGCAATGCTGCATTAGCTTGTGGTGAGAGACAAACCGTCTCGCTCTCTTCCCATGTTTCAACTCTGTAATCATGAGGTGTGTGTGTTTTCCCATTAGACATGCCAAGAGAACATCACAAAGCAGGGCTATCGAACAGTACAGGTGGTTTACCGTACAAACAGATGTTTCCCTGACCGCAAATATACACATCTGCAAAAACCCTGATCTGAAGAAAGAGGGGCAGAAGAAAGCGTTGGATATGGAGAGAGGCGAGGTTTACACACCATGAGAGAGCAATAGCTAAAGACAGATAGTGCTGGAGCCTGGCGAGGATGCTCCCTTCGGTATCTCTTTTAAAAAGATAATTAGAGGGGGCTCAGCTAAAAAACCAAGGGCCAGGACCAGGAGAGGGAGATGGGTAAAGGGGAGGACGGGAGAAGCTGCAGCTGCAGTCTTGTGGTGGGAATAGAGGACATGTGGTTTCCCTGAATGGAAGCTGCCTGGTGTGAGAAATGAGTGTCACACTGTCCAGAACTTTCTCATTCGTGAGGTTATGGAGGTTGCAAGCCGATGGGAGGATCCATGTGTCACATAACAACCCAACCCAAGTACAAGCAGGGCACTGGGATCATCACAGACCGGATGCATTGATCTGTGCTCCCCACGCCGACACACTTTACCCATAATGCATTGGGCCATAATCCTTCTCTCAGTTCCATCTTTCTTTTTTCCCCCCCATCTGTGAAGTACGTTAACGTCAATTAAAGACCAGTCAATCAACAGAAAATAAATCAACAGCAATTTTGATTTCCTGCTTTGTTTGGTGTTGTCATTGCTACCTGATAACATTTATGTTTTGGACTATTGGTCAAACGGAACAATTTGAGGGCATTCCCTTCTCTATAATCTCCTTGCAATGTGGATTGGCAGCAGGTTGCACTTGCTTGCACACAAACAGGTTGAGGCGTTTTGAGTTTCCCACTGAATGAGCGACTAAAGACAACAGAACAGCAATCAGCACGTCAGACACAGCTGTCACTGAACACAACCTAACTGGTACGACTGCAGCTGCACACACACTTCTACGCAACATGTGCAATTCTGTTGAAAACATAGGATCTGGCAACTAGAGGTTTCTTTCAAGTTTGAGGTTTGGCAGAGTTGTGCTCCCCCAGGGGGGAGAGGGGAGAGAGAGACAGACAGACAGACAGACAGAGACAGAGAGATAGACACACATGGACAGAGTGCAGACTTGATACTTTGAAGTCCTTCTCTGCTTCCTCCGTCCACTGTTCCATACGTCTCCCTGCTCTGCCTCTTTATTCCCTGTGATGAAGGCATCATGTCTTCTTGCCCCTGCAGGTTTGCAGCATTGGCTCTGTGTTCTTTCCTGTGACTGTTTGGACATTCGGTATGTTGGATATAAATGATCTCAGCCTTTCATATCAAACATCATGCACGCTTCAGATACATTTCAAGCGTCACCATTTGTCCGTTCCCATGAACACGCTGGTATTTCTTAACAGGAATAAAGGTGCAGATAAATGAGTGAGATCAAATAAAGTATTGACTGAGTTCATCTTTGCTTGTAAACTATCAGTCAAATATACAGAATCACAAAACAAAATATTGCAATACTCTGGATTTTCAATACAAACGGACGTCCTTTGCATGCAGCTTTGCTCATGCTTCAAACTGAGTTTGTGAGAAAAATGTATCATGCAAGATTTATTTTTTTAATGGAAAGTCTGCTCAAAAAGTGTCAGCATGATTCCATGTTACTCATTGTATCAGGATTTGCATATAAAAATGCAGCTAATCAATACTCAAACAGCGGCTAGATTTGTCACATTATGTACTTTACTGAAAGAAGTCACTGAAGGGATCCTAACAGGTCCCAACACCAGGAAAAAAGTTGCTTAATTTGGCAACACTCATTAACATTAAGAGGCATCACAATTCCGCATATTAAGGCTTATTTTTGCGGGTGGAGCAGATTGGCTGTTAAAAAGCCCTGACACATGCATCATAGTCTGAAGGTTTTGATGTAAATGGAATTAGTTGTACTAATGTACTGAAATTCATTTTCAGTTGGATTTTATTTGTCCAGAGACCTGGAGCACTTTTATGTCAAGATTTGTTTGTTGTGAGAGCAACTTTTTTTTTTTTTGTATTTTAATATTCTAAAAAAGTTATAAAAATGTTTGTGTAGTTCTTAAAAAGAAAGAAAACTGGAATAAAACAAATCAGAATTGGTCCAGAAAATTACAATCTGTGCATCTCAATTTCAGGTTCAGGTCTGTTCATCTATCCAGCCCAGTTACATCCAGCCCAGTTAAACCAGTGCCACCCAGACCCACCCACATGGGCATCCATGTGAGAGTAACACCACAAAACAAACAGAGAAATATGATGTTCTCACAAATCCAGACCTCAGCCCTTCTTTGTGTGTGTTGCTCTCTGCTGGAGGACCTCCCTTAATCTCAGAGACCTCTTGCTGTGTAACCCCCCTCTCACTGCACCACACCCTGTCACGGGCCACCAGTACAGCTTTGGTCATGTAATCCTAAAAGCTTTGTCTAAGACTAACAGACACCCTAACGAGCTAACAGCCTCATCCTATTACAACAATAAGCCTAAAGACGGCCTTAAGGCAAATCAGAAATGATCCTCTCTTAATGGACCCAAATTATAACGGTAACCATCAAGACTATTTCAACTGTTAGTTTTACATTTTGAGGCAGGATTCCCAAGGTAAATGCTGAGGTGAAGGTGAAGGTGAAGGTGATGATGATGATGATGATGATGATGATGATGATGATGATGATGATGATGATGATGATGATGATGATGATGCTGCTGCTTAAGTCAAGTTGTGTTTCAGCCATATTAAACTCCTTCAGGGTTTTCTTCTGCCTGTGTTTTTCCAGAAGAATATTGACACAAGGGGGAGGCCGGCAGGGCTATGATTAGCCAGCCCGAAAATTAAAGTCTCTGTTCCCGCAAGCCAATTTACTGACAGGCTGGCTTTGGAGGGAGGGAGGGAGGGAGGGAGAGATTACAAACTCATTTCTCCTCATCTCTCCTCTCTCCTTCTGGGATCCGTCTTCCCCACCACTACCAAATAAAAGGGAGAGGCTTGCACGTCAAAGCTTTTAAACTTCAATCATCGTCTGGGCAAATGGACTTTCAGAGCAAGCCGGAGAGGGAAAGCGACCCCCGACTCTAAAGCAGAACCAAATGGGCCAAAACGGTGACACCATGTACCCATTCTGCCCACATCACACACACCCCAATTCATTGCCCGTCGACTCAGGGTTTCCGTGAGGAAAGCTGTAATAATATATGGCAATAAACCCTTAAACACTTGTGCATTTTCGCCTCCAAACACATGGCACCCCTTTTAGTGGGGGAGCTCTAGAGCAAGGACTTACTGAAAGGGATCCTTGACTCGCCTCAGCAGCTTGCTGTGTTTGCTGCATCAGTTACACCTGTGCCACAATGGCTGCTGTAAACAGGGAGTCTAAGGATAAAAGCCTAAGAAGGCCGATGTTTAGGCTACTTGTGTCCCTTTGCTGCTACAACATGGCGTCCACATCTCAGCGCCCAAGAAAATAACTACCTTTCCTTTTTTAGGCAGCCATCCGGTTGGATGCATTTCCTGACCTACACTGGCTGTCAATGACTTCACTGTTCTCTCCAGATCAGTGAAAATGCTTCGATAGAAAGGGAGGACGTGTTCATAAATGTATCATCAGCCAGATTAGTTTACACTGGGCGCCCCTCACGGAAATCAAACGCTCCCCCACGAGTTCATGTCTGCCGATCGTCACTGTACAGGGGTCACAGAATACACTGTGTGGAGATAAATACAAGTAATGAGGAACCAAAGTTTACAAGAGGGAGTTCCGCCCAGAAACCTTTAGCTGTTCACCGTTAGCAACATGTAGCAAAAGAAGCTGAGTGGCCTGCGAGTCAATCAACACTCTTCCTAATGCACAGTCTATTTCTTATCATTCGTACATGTTCATGTTCATTGTGTGATGCTTTTCATTTGTATAGTCTATTGTGGCCTGTGTTCTGTGTTTCTACAGTGTAATACATAAGTGTTTCAAATGTTTATTTCCTTTTTTCTTATTTTTGTATTGTTTCCCAGAATGGCAAAGTGCTCCCTCAGTCCCCACCAAGAGGATTTTGTCTGTATTCGCACTGCTGTCTGCTCAAAGTAAATGAAAAGAAAAGTGTCCTTCTTTTGTTCCGCCGTACCGAACTGTGACCCCAAAAACAGGGGTATGAACCGAACCCAAAGCTTGACCAGCTACTTCATTTCTGTATACTAGTTGTCATGACCTCACATTGGTTCTCGTCCAGATCCCAGACCAAC
Organism: Myoxocephalus aenaeus; assembly: GCA_038501785.1. Classification (NCBI taxonomy): domain Eukaryota; kingdom Metazoa; phylum Chordata; class Actinopteri; order Perciformes; family Cottidae; genus Myoxocephalus; species Myoxocephalus aenaeus. The sequence continues at coordinate 3,844,151 of JBAMJR010000189.1, forward strand.
ACATGATCTGTCACTTCCGGGTGTACCACTGAGATGTGATTACAACCCCAACACAATAGGTGTCTGTCAGAAGCTGAGCAAATGCCACCTGATACTCTGCAGCTGCTAGCGGAGGTCCTGTTATTGTAGGACACCATTTACTGCTACAAGCAGGACAGGACACATTAGAGAGTCCAGCGTTAGGAAACCTCTGGCTGTGCTGTGTGGACTCACCCCATGTGGACCTGGACTGTGTCACGTCGGACTGGGCACTGGCAGCTTCAGTTGAACTGGGAAATCTGATGCAATGCATTGACTTTAACATCTAATACCAGAGTGGTTTAGGGGATGGACTTTGACCTCATGAGGGACAATAAAAGAGCTTTATTGAATTTAATTCAATTAGCTTTTAAGTGAGCCTCAAAGTCAAATCCAAAACCACTGAGTTGGACTGACTAAGGTAGGCCTACCTTTCTCTTCAAAAGAAGTCTAGAAAGTCAGAGTTTGTATCATTTCAAATGGAGGCCACCAGGGACCAAGACAGAGCCCACATGGTTCTACCTTACAGGTCAGACAAAGCAGAGTTTCTTGGCATGACTGAATGTCATTTTAAGAACCCTACTGATCCCTTATTATTTTATGTTTCAGTAAAGCATGAAACATAATACGTGTTGTTGATGTATCTGGATCTGTTGTTTAGCAACGATGAAGTAATGAAAACCAGACTTGTTTTCAAGGTCACAAAACTAGAAAAACAATGTGCAGTGTCATAAATGTGAGCTATGTCAGAAAGCTGAAATTATAGCATAGTACAGAAAACTAATATTAGCAGCGGATGCTTTAAAAGGGAGTTGTTCAATAATTCATAACGGAGTGTGTCAGGATGCCCCGGGCATAGAATGCGTTGGTTTTCCCTTTGGGGTCAGTGAAGGTAAAGGTCAATCTCTATTGTACAATCCATCCATTCAGTCAAAAGAGGCCATTTCTGTTGTTTTGAAGGAGAATTTCAAGATGAACTCCGACTGCCATCTAACGAAGAACAGGCTGCCCTTCGAAGAGGCCTGCAGGTTTATGTACTGAACAGAACAGTCCCCAGTATGGAAGCCCGTTTCCGCCACTGTGATATAAAAAATCTCATAATTTGGATTTACTATTCATAATTATGAGATAGTATACTATCTTATAATTATTAGGGGTGGGGGAAAAAAAACGATACAGCATAGTATCGTGCAGTGGCGGGCCGTGCGTTTTCGACTTAGGCCTTCAGTGAGTGCCGTATAGTCCACATCACGGGTGGACTGGGGGAAAAACAGACCGAACCACTCAATACACGGCGCGTTCATACAGACCACCATGTGTGGACAGCAGACACCCACTCCGCCACACGGCACCACCACGAGCATGGAGGGAGGTCACACAGGGCGCGTGGCCCGACCCACAACCACCAGCGGACTCCCCCACCGAGCAAACGCACAATTACGTAGCGCCTCTCGGTCGGACGCCTCGAGGTTGGAGGCTCTAGCGTAAGTTCAGACCGGAGACCCCCCCCCGACGCAGTTCCTGGAGGAGTCGGTGAAATCCACTGAGCTGTAATATTATGAACCCAGACACAATGTTCCGAAGTTTTGGGGGTTTCCACAACAAATATAAAGAAATAGTGGTTATCGCCATGGTGGACGGCGGAAATGTTAACTGTTTGCACAGAGATAAGTCACGCCCCCTTTCCGAGGCGAATAACGAGACTATCTAAACTGTAATACAGGTGTATAATACGGGTGTATAATGTCAGGTGCATGCAACATGTATAACAGTGTTGCTCAGTTTGTCTGCGTGACAATCCCATTTTGCTGCAATAAAAATGATTGAAGTGAGATGAACAGACTGAAAACGTTATCTTATTAGATCAAATATGTTGACAAAGTTTTCCTTTGGGGACCAGTCGCGGTTAAAAAAAAAAGGTAATAAATCGCAATGTATCGCAATACTATATATCGTATCGTGACCTAAGTATCGTGATTATATCGTATCGTGGGGCCTCTGGTGATTCCCACCCCTAATAATTATGAGATAATATCTCATAATTATGACACAGTGCCAGAAAAGGGCTTCCATACGGCCACTAGGCCCAAAGGTTCCAAAGGAATCAAGCGAAGAGTGACACAAGATCATACAACCAGGTCCAGGCCCGGACCCCTGAAGACCAAAGAGTCCTTCACATTAGGAGCACTGCATTTGTGCATAAAGGCCACATCACTTCTCCAGATGACTGAAAAGAGTTTGGTGTGAAGTTCATACAATATGGACACGTGACAACGACCACAACCCTGATGACGCTGTCCAGAGCCAGCTGGCCCTCCTCCTCTCTCCTCCTCCTCCTCCTCCTCCTCCTCCTCCTCTCTCCTCCAGCATCGGCCATAACCAGTTTAACAACATTGATCATCTGAGACGGTTTCACCACCGGCTTCACATTTATGACCCAAGAAAGTCGAGTTGCTGTTTTACGGTAGTCGCGTGGATTGGCTCGAATTTACATATGGCTTCACCTGAAATGGGTGCGTGCGTGTGGCACAGATACTTAGCCTAAGGCTGATCCAAGTATAGCGTCAAATACATTGTAGTAATTGTACAATAACGCTTTGTATAAATGAAGTACATAGAAGTTATGGAACACAAGTAGGCCACAAGTACAACATCCAAAACCCAAGATGAAGGGCCACAGAGACCACCGGCCGGACGGTGTCCCTGACAGACCCGTATCGATTAATCGAGATGGAAATATGGGCGGAGCTACACACTCTCGATGCTAGCAGCTCGTGCGCGCTGACAGATGACAGACTTTTGACATTAAGGAAACAGATAGAGTGACGTCACGTCACCGTAACCTCGTGGAAGTGCTCCTGTGAGTGAAACTCAACGGGACACTGGTGTTCGCGGTGGTCAGAAGAAAAGCCCCAGGTGGAGCCACTCACCCCGGCTGGAAGTGAACAGAAGAGGGTCGCTCCTCATCGTGAAGTCAAGCGCATCTAATCCGCCCGACGACGCGTGCCCAGCGGCTCCCCGGCAGCAGTACAATCCACACCGAGAGACTTTAAGGCTAAACCGTGAGTGCCTCCACTGGTTCCTTCTCTGGCGAGCCGGCCACTGAAACGTCTCTCCGTTGCTTTCAGAAGTTTTTTCCGGGTCTTTCTCCTCCTCCTTCTTCCTCCCTCTTCTTTCCTCCTCCCCTCTGATTCTCCAAATGTCTCCCAAGCCCTCTCGCGTGCTGCCCCACAAACCAACTGCATGGATACTTATGCTGCATTTAAAGACCATCGGAAATAAAACAATTCCTTGCCTGGATTAAGGATTTGTTTCACATATCACGGGCTATTGGATATATATATATATGAGAAAGTATCTTTTTGTTTGTTGTTCATTTTTTATCTTTTATTACTATATCAAATTGTAGCCTACTCAGAATAATTTTATATCAAAAACAATGTGATATAAAAAAAAACATTACACAAATTAACTTACTTTTATTATGTGAATCAATATTAAAATAATAATAGTTATAATTGTGATAAAACTGTAAAAATAAAATAATGAATGCTCATATTGTCTGGTTTGCATTTCTTCTTCATTCTTTTTAGTATGGAACAAGAACAAATGCAATCCATCATTTTTTAAATATTTTTTACATCCACATGAACGAACAAATCTTGAAGTGAGATTTACCTGAGCGCACTTGAAAGCAGCTTTGTCCTCCTCTTGTTATGCCTTCCTGCCCTCCTTTCTGTCTGCATGGACAGTCTATCACCACCATTCTTTATGCTAATTTTTCTAAATGTACTTTATGAACATTTAATGAATTTATTTTGCATTTGAGTGCAATTAATTAGTATTACCATAACTCCTCTGTTGCTCTCCCAAAGGTTTCTTCCCTTTTTCTCCCCGTTAAGAGTTTTTTTGGGGAAGTTTTTCCTGATCTGATGTGAGGTCCCGGGACAGAGGATGTCGTATAGATTATACAGATTGTAAAACCCTCTGAGGCAAATTTGTGATTTTGGGCTACACAAAATAAATAAAACCTCCATTGGTGCTCCCTTTAACTTCAAAACTCCATCAGATTGGTCTTCAGCAGATTTAGTCACACTTTGCCACATACAGGAGAGAAGGAAAGAAACAATAAAAGAGAGCAAGAGGCCAGCTTTCCTAATTACACTCATTACCATAAACTGCAGATTCCCCCATCCCTGGGGGCAGAAACCAGTCTGAGTTCAATATCCCATCTGCCACCAAGGCAGGAGGAGGAAGGGAGGGGTGGAGGGTACCCAATGTCGTGTTTTTCCATTTCTCTTCTCTACACTTTTCCAGTGAGGAATCTGAGAATGAAGTGTGGAGAGAAGAAATAATGCCCCGGCTCACCACAGACTGGGAGAGGTTGTTAGTGCATTTCCCTAAAGGATAATCACCATAATGTTCCTGTAACTGACTGTTACCGTGTGTGTGTGTGTGTGTGTGTGTGTGTGTGTGTGTGTGTGTGTGTGTGTGTGTGTGTGTGTGTGTGTGTGTGTGTGTGTGTGTGTGTGTGTGGTGCTCAGTAGTGAATCTATGCAATTATTTTTAGTTTATGACTTGTTTAGCTATTAGTTATTAATGTATTCATTAATTAATTGTCTGTGGTATGTTGCAGCTTTTGTGCCTGGGGGATAAGTGTGCAAGCTGTAAAGAAATCTACTTTAAATTGAAAGAAGCACCTACATAAACACAGCTCTACAACCCTGGTGGGTGGCCAGGCACCTTGAAGAGGGGAACGATGCCAGTACAGCTTCAAAACAGCAACGTTTAGGCCATAGATAAATTATCAGAAATACAGCTTGGTCAGTGGCGTTAAGCTTCAGACTATGACACTCTGACGGGGTGTCAATATATATGCTCATTGCATGCATGGCGTCTTTTCAAAATAAACTTCTGTCTTCACAGGAAGTTAGGGAAAGGCAACAAAACCAATTAGTTAGGTGTAGAAAGAGACTCCCGTACATGACTCCCGTACATGACTCTCGTACGTGAGTCATGGGACCAACAACACTAACGATTCACGTGAAAAATGTCTCCTGGATAAAAGTCCTCTTTGGTTTGACCCAACCACCTGCACTCCGCCCACAATGTGTAGCTGTAAAGAGGATATTGCGTCCTTCTTGCCTGCAGAGTTACCGATGCCATAAGCGAGGTTATCCAATGGTGGTAGAGTGGAAAGGTAGGAGTACAGTAAAGTTACTTTTCTCAGTATGTAACACTGTAACGTAACAAGGTACTTTTACAAGGCAGTAACGTCGTAATAAGTTACTTTTAAACCAACTTTACCCATTAAGACAAAAGCCTATTAGGGCTTTGTACTAGTTTGCCGCATTTTAGTTTCCTAAAGACCAATTAATTTTCTGTTCATACAGAAAAAAATTAAATATACTACTAATAATAATAATAGTACATTTTATTTGTATAGCGCTTTAAAAAGGTACTCAAAGGCACTTTACATGGTAAAAACAGAAACGTAAGAGCAATGAAAATATAAACAAGAGAGATAACATAACTATTAGTGAACACTGGTTCATTTTATTGACACAGGAATGCATCTCAAACCGTAACCAAGTGCTTTTAGTTATCTTTACCAAACTGCATCCAGAGAGAGAGCAGAGCAAAAGAACGCTCATATTGTCCTTTTTTTATTGTGTTTTAATATGTTTTTCCGACCCGCTTTGTGCCGTCTTGCCCTAATGTGGTGTGATTGGTTCGTCCTACTGTGCTGTGATTGGCCATCTACACTGTGCAGATTACCAATTGATAATGCCCCTTGGAAATGAACAGACTAGTTCACATTCTTGTTTTGGTCTGGTGACGTCAGGCTAGCTAAGGGCAAGACACACACAAAGATTGTGATACAATTGCTTCAGCTATGCCTGTCAAAATAAACGGTGAGCTAATCTGAACCCAATGACCCTCCAGAATGGATCTCCATTAAAACCCGTTTTAATAAGAAAATAATCGGCCAGACAAAGACCACTGAGCTTAAAACACAAGAGGCAGGTTGGGTTTGAGATGTATTCTTGGGCAGAAGAAAGTGGCATTCCTCACAGCATTGTTCATTGTATTGGACTGCGAGGCAGTATGCAAGCCAGATGACCCTAAAATCAGTCAATTGCAGTGGAGAAATCCAGTGGGAGGATTTCGTCTTGAGCTCTGAGAATCTTATCAGGGTGAGATATGATGATGGAGAGGGAGTGTGGTGGTGAACATGTGTTGAAATGATAAGCGATGAAATAATGGCTGGATTACAAAATGTGTGTTGTAACTCTCACCTTATTCTTGACTCACTTCTGCATTCAAGTGTGTATAATGTGTGTGTGTGTGTTACTGGATACATATTTTGGCCCTGTTGTATAAAAGTCAACAGTGACATCAGTGTTTGGCCCCCTGACTGAGATGCAATCTAATAGAGATTGAGATACTGTAATAACTTGGACCCTCCCTGCCTCGGTCAGCCATCAACCTATTATGTTATTCAGACACCCCACTGAGCAAACTATTGCTTTATACTAATTTGAATTAACAATACCCTTCTTCTTGTGAGATGTTCTTGCTTTTTCATGTTCTTGTTTCTGCGTTATCCCTGTTATAATAATTTGCCTTATACGTAAAAATATCCAACACATTACCAGCGGTTACCGCTGTATGAGCGCTGCGCAGTGCGCCTTGCGAATAGCTAGCCAGTGCTACACACACAGCTTCCATTCACATGATGGTTATCAAAGTACTCTATTGGTATAAAGTATACTGGTATTAGTACTAGCATTAAGTTAAAAACAAAATACCCAGCCCTAGTATACTCCTCCATAATTACATAGCTGACACCAGACCAGAATGCAGAGAGATAATAATACAGAGTCACATGTGAGGAGACTGATTTGGAAAGAATAGAATAAACAGTTTCTCAAATCATCCCCCTTCCCAGTTTGCTTTGTTGAGTTAAGACACAGTTTGGTTTTGAGACAGGGCGAGCCTTGTCCCCGTTGTATGGGGAGCCTCTGGTGTGGTACTGTCCGGGCCTGATGCAAAACCAGAGGAGGGTCACGACTCAGACAAATACTACTATTGGGACTGACTGAATGACTTTGTGTGTCAGGTTTTGTCACGACGGCTTCCTCAGTTGTGTTTATTTTTGTCCATTCTGTCTCTCTGTTATTCAGACTTTCCGTATCCTGGTCACCTGACTCTCACATCCTTCTGCCCCTGTATTTCACTTCCTAAAGACCCCACATGTACACACCAGTCCATTGTCAACGTTGCTTCCTGACATTGCTTTCCAGCATCGAAACTTGTACTGTACCTGTACCCTGAAACTGAACCCTTAACTCTACATCTGAAACCTGTATCCTGAACTCTAAAATATGTACCTGTACCCCGGACCTGAACTCCTAACTCTAAAATCTGAAACCTGTACCTGCCTGCCTGTAAGTGTATGTATATGCAAATTATGTAATGCAAAATCTGGGACATCGTCATGATTATCAAACACACTCAATAGAGTATTATGGTGTTTGAAATAAATAGAAAAACATTGACATACCTTATAAATGTGTGATGGCAAAAAGTTGCGACCCTGTTTCCGGTCCAAAATCACACTTGTAGCCTGTGACCAATTCTGGGGTTGGGTTGATGGAAGATTGGTTTATCTGTGCCTTTACACTGAAAACAACTGCCTACTGCATCTGGAAATGTCAATGATGAGAGCGGTGGGACTGAACCAAAACAGTGAGCTGTAAGACGCTACAGCGTTCCACATCGCTGAGAGTGCAGATTTTTTATTTTTATTAATCCCACAGTGGGGAAATTATTCTCTGCATTTTCCCCATCCTTAGTAATTAAGGAGCAGTGTGCTGGTGAAGCACTGGGGCTTCAGTGTCGTGCTCAAGGACACTTTGACATGCAAACTATGGAGGGATCAGAGATTGAACCGGCTACCTTGTGGTTTCAGGACGAACACTCTCCCCATGATAACTTTACATAGTACAAAAGTAAACAGTACACGGACATAAAATGTCATTAATAAATACATGGAGAAATGCCAGATCATGCTTGCGCATTGCACGACGGCCAAGATTCTTGTTGACCCACCGATTCTTGGCGTTTTGCCAAAACAAAAACAGCAGAAAAGCCAATCTCACGGAGATCGGCTTTTTGTTGGGGCAGTGGGGCATGAACATTTTTCTTCCTCCAAAGTGAGGCGTGACAAACAAAGTTTGAGAACCACTGAGTTAGCACCTGAATGTCTTCCCGCTCACCAATCCGCTTGTCGTACTAACCTAAGAACATGTTGCTAACGGCATAGGGCTAAAAGTTTCCCTGCAGAACAAGCGGTTTTAAAGTTTGATTCAACGTTATATGTATATATCTAAATTTTACACCAGACTCATGACGATTCAGTACTAATACACAAACTGTTACAGACCCTTGAGATGGGTGGTAACGCTCTGGTAGTTGGTCTCAACCAGGGACCATTTTCACATTACATCCATGATTCATTGTTGATTATGTTCAGACTGAATACATTTGAGAGGAAGTGCAAGTCAATGGAAATATGTGAATGTATTCAAGTGTTGGGAATTAAGGCAAACTCACAAGAGAACTGGAGGAAAATAAAAGAAGGAACTAGAGCTTTTGATGAGTTCTTGCTGAGCTATAAAATACGTACAGCCACTCTTTATGCAAACATAGTATGTGGTGACAGCTACAAGCTAAAGCTAACATCAGAGCTATTGCTGCATTAACAGTTAGCAACAATGTAACACTAATCACAAAAACACACCAGTGTTCACATTTCAGTCTTAACGGACCCTTAGATTGGATGCAACCACATCAGAGGCCCACATGAAATGACTATTTGTTTTTGGGTAATAAGCCAAAAGAAAATAACAGCTGCCCTTGATATTTAAAGCTTATATTATAAATACAGTATATACGGAATAGTATTATAAACATACTGATTGTAAAAGATAAAGCAAACAAAGGGAGGACACTCAACAGAACAAGACCAGATAGAGTTTGAAGAAATGTGTTTGAATATAGTATTTTTCTCAAAAAATAAAACATTTACCTACAAAGGGCTAAATGGCAGAGCAATACATTGTGGGATACCAATTATCTCAAAAGCACTACTGCCCAAACTTTAGCAGGGTGCAAGTGGACTAACGTCCCCGGACCAAGGCCATCAGTGTGTGTCTGTGCGGTCACAAAAAAGGTTCCGAAGAGGCTTGACTGTACGTGGTAGCCAGCCTGTTTTGTTCAGTGTGTTTCCCGCCTTCCAGAAAAAGGCTGGTATTCAAGGCCCGCCTGTCAAAAGAGCAGCCAAACTGCACACCTCTCAGCACGCACAAAGACATATACCTACGCTCACACATACTGTACAAGCAAAACAGGGCAGGGAGACTTATGAGGGACGGCTGTTCTGGATTTGGTTGTGTACCTTCATGTGTTTACCTTCATTACAATATGTGTGTGTCTGTGTGTGTTCTTGTTAGAGTTTAAGGTTATACAAAGGTTGCGTAGGAGGGTGTGAAGTCTTGGAGTGACAGCTTTCTTGCAAAATGTGTCTGTCTAGAATGGATGCTAAGGTATGCCACTGTGCGGCACAGTCAAACCGTGAGACACGCTTCCCAACCTGGCAACCCCCCACTGATTCCTTTCTAAATTTACAGAGAGTAACTCATTCCCTTTGTGTGTGCTTCAGACTGCTCCTTGCTCCCCCAGGAGGGTGAGACGTTAACCCAACCTGGCAACCAGATCTACTTTCAAACCCCAAAAAGTGAGAAGGAGAGAGTCTGTCTGTCTTAGAGGTGGCTCCCTAAAGGTTCAAAGGGCGTCATTTCACCCAACCTGGAAACCGCCTGGTTCAGATTCAGGAGCTCTCATTTCTTTCAACGTTGAACTCGCACAGTGCAAAGGTCGTTGGAGTGAAAGCCAAAAGAAAGAAGCCTTCAAATGATGTGTCCTTTTAAACTTAATAGAATGGGGAATGTTTTCCATCAGCAACAGATGTTGACAGCTCTGTTTCCTCAGGAGGTCTAACAACACAGTGGTTGATTCAGTAAGTCCGCTTAATGAATGTAAGTCCGCTTTAATGAAAGCTAACCAAGAGATGCATATTGTGTCGCCATAGTACTGCAGGTCTAGTTTAGACTATTATGCTCCAGGAAGATAGGACTTCTCCTGGAGTAACTTCCACAAACAAAGTAACAGCTCTGTGGTCTTCTATATGGACCTGTCTTTGTATTCGGACATGTAAATAAATGGGACAATATGAGTCATTTGGGCTTTGTTTGATGCAGTATCTTTGTAAAATTCCATCATGCACATTTTGTGCAAAAGCATACCCGATGACAAACAGAAAGGACACAGGAGCAGCATATGGAATTGACCAGGTATATAAACTTGTTACTGCAAATAATACATTTATGTCTGCTGATGATATGAAAAGGAAGCGGTAAAGTAAAGTGTTTGAACACACTGGATACTGCACTTTGTCCCATCAGGCTGTAATGCGGGTGAGGACTGCAGGAATTCTTCTGGAGCAGACTTCTGCTGGCTGTGTTACAACAGGCTGCAGTGTATCAACACCACCATCAAACACATGTGTTGCTTTCCCAACACACCCAGTAGCAAGCACAATAATTCTGCAACATGTGGAACTATATATCTGGCTTGTGCCTGTTTTCCATATGTTACAGGATCAGCCAACACAATCAGCAGGATAAGGAAATACCCTTCTACATTATATTTTATTTAGCTGACGCTTTTATCCAAAGCAACTTACATTTTTGCTCTATACACCGTAGACACAGCAATTGGGGGTTAAGTGTCTTGCCCAAGGACACATCGACCTGGACTAATGGAGCCGGGGTTCAAACCACCAATCCTCTGATTGAAAGAGGGGCATGCTAACCACTGAGCCACAGTCGCCCAGTAGGATTCTCTGCACTGACTATGTAGCTTTGGATGTCTGATCCAGCTGGTTTTGTTGGCACAGCATGCATTGGCATCTGTCCATAAATATGTATCAGTTTTTGAGTATGCATATCAGTACCGGGACAATGTGCAGATGTTTTGCATTTAATTAGTGCCATACAGGTCACAGTTAAATACTTTTAAGGAGAGATACAATTCATTGAATGCGCTGTAACTTTTGTACACATGACATATATTGCTTCTGTCCATCCGGGGAGAGGGATCCTCCTCTGTTGCTCTCCTGAAGGTTTCTTCCTTTTTTTCTTGAAAGTTTTTTTTCAGTTTTTGGGGGGAGTTTTTCCTGATCCGATGTGAGTTCCTGGGACAGGGATGTCGTATGTGTACAGATTGTAAAGCCCTCCAAATTTGTGATTTTGGGCTATACAAAATAAACAGAATTGAATAGATGCAGGGAAATAAGATTAAACTAGGAATACAACTCACACACACACACACACCCACACAGCAGGCTCACCTTTCTTAACGTGAAGTATATGAGGGATGCTGACGTCAAGCCATTATAAATCTCAAGTCAGAGCGCGTCACAGATGAGAAAAGAGCCAGCTCTAATAGCCAGGCCTGGAAGTCCCATCATCATCATCATCATCTCCACCAGAGTCAGGGAGCTCTGTCTCTGTGTGTGTGTGTGTGTGTGTGTGTGTGTGTGTGTGTGTGTGTGTGTGTGTGTGTGTGTGTGTGTGTGTGTGTGTGTGTGTGTATGTGTATTGTGCAGACTGGAGTGGTCTTAAGACTGCAGCCATGGCTGGATGTCCATATTGCCCTGCGTGAGTGTGTGTGCATGGCTGTATATTATGTGTCCACGGTCAAGGATGGAGCAAGATCATATTTTTCATTGTCTGAGAGGGCTTTTATTTTGAAAGCAAAAAATATTTACGTTATGATGTTTAAAAAAGATCGAAAAGTGATGTTGATCATTTCAGTTTAGTTTATTCAAAGCACTTAAGAATGTCTGTCTGTCTGTCCCAAGAGTGGGTCAATATCCATCAACATCCTACTGTTGATTATAGGCTAATGTTTCCACTATGATGGCAGCACATTTGTATTAACTTAGCTGTTCGTAGCACACTAATCCTTTTTGAGTGAATGACGGGATCGACTGTTCCTGAACAGCTTTGTAGTCATCCTTCTGAGCACAGCTATGTGGAGATCAAGCGAGGAGCCGAGGTAAAGTTACACTTACCACCCGACGTGTCCAGTATTATTTTGTCTTCATGACTATTGAACTGTTAACATCTCAGATAATGTTTCATTTGGTCGGTTTCATGTTTGCTTAAATTGGTGAAACAAGCTCTGTAACGTTAGCTAGCGCGAGCTCAAGTAGGGTGACCAGACGTCCTCTTTTTCCCAGACATGTCCTCTTTTCGAGACCTAAAAAAAGCATCCGGCAGGGATTCCAAAAACGTCCGGGATTTTGCTACGTCCAGGAAAATAGTTATTACCCCCTTACAAGTTTTGGAAATGGTACGTCCGGGATTTTGCTACGTCCGGGAAGATAGTTATTACCCCCTTACAAGTTTTGGAAATGGTATCTCCCTCACGTTCCACCTTCTTGCGCAAGCTCTGACTGTAGAGAGAACTGTCATTGGTCGACCGATCTCAACGTAAATGTAAGTTCACCTATCTCTCTATTACCTGTAACAAAAAAATGCTGATCCTGTAAGTCACTAAACCTTTTAGTTGTTTGTGTTAAATTGGCAGATGACTGAAGTTCTGTCCTCACCAGAGATAGACACTCGACAAGCATCCACACTGCTAACGACAGGGGAAACTATCTGTCTGTTATGTAGTGAGGGGGAGAAAAGAAAAATGTCAACAAAGCATCACAGGTTGCGTGCTGTCCTATTACTAGGTGACAGTGAGAGCACCGCATGTAAAACAATGATCAAGCAGGAAATAGAGATGTCCGGAGAGACCAATGTCTCTTGCTGAAAAGAGGGAAATGTAAAGTACAGTTTGACTTAATGCATTTTTCATCCCTTCTGTCTGCTAACCAATATCATTTTCTTGGTTATTGACAGACTATTTTACGTATCACATCTTACTTCTGTGTTTTTATAACCCACAACTCCACCCTAACTCTCAGTGATGCTAGGACTAAGTGTGCAGAGGTTAACGTGGGTGTCAGAAGTGTGTGTGTTTGACCTCAAACACACACACTTCGTCATTCTCCCACGAGGAATCTCTTGGGTTGTTACGACAACCCTCGCGGCTTTCAAAACACCCGTAAGCCCTTAAGTATCCCTCAAATAACCTTCACCTTCTATATACCCTGGCCTTTCAGCTCTAAAACTACATCTCCACTGTCAGAAGACCCTCCTACTCCTCAAAACTGCCCTGGGCCTCAAAATAATCCATCAAAATACCCTCACATTTTCAACCCCCACTCTAAACTCTAAACCCCACCTCAGAAACAACCTGATTCTCTAACTCAGTGGTGCTCAACCTTTTTTCAGTGATGTACCCCCTGTGAAATATGTTTTCAGCAGAGTACCCCCTGACGAGTTCATCAAAATAGCCCTCAGCCCCTCAAAGACATCTCTTCATCTCCCTCCTTAACCAACCAACAGCTTAAACTGCTACCTACCCTTCAAACCTTAGCCCTCAACTCCTCACATGACTTAGTAGTCTCTGGTCCATGGAGACACCTCAAAGTACATGTTGGGAGGTAGCTGGACTGCTGTAACAAATCATTGCATAGCTTGTTGTAGCTAATAGTGAAAACAGACAATATAAGAGGGGGTCTGATGTTCAGGCAACAGAGGGGTATTTGGACTAGTGTGTGTGTGTGTGTGTGTGTGTGTGTGTGTGTGTGTGTGTGTGTGTGTGTGTGTGTGTGTGTATGAGGAAGGCTGTGGTCAATCAGCACACAGGAAATCTAAACAATCTTCTTTAATTACAGCACTGATTGACCGTCAGTTCAACCCAGACAGTGACGTTATGGTTGTGTGTTTGTCCAATCAGGCTATTCTTCCTCCACACAACAGGCAGAATACTGTCTGATGATAGATACAATATAACCTTTAGTTTTTTTCTCAATAGCTTAAAGACCACAGTGCTAAACACATCCAACAATATGCAGAGTGCTAAAGTTGTGATGTTCTCCACTGTATCCTCAGAAAATAGGAAATAATAATATGAAACCCAAGAAAAGTTACTCTTCATTTTTTGTGTTTTCTTGTGTCAATTTGCATTCATTAAATACATAGTCTTTTCAAAATAAACTTCTCTCTTTGAAGGAAACTCTGTAAAGACTACTTGGTAAGGTTTAGGAATAGATTGTGAAATATTTATTTAGATTCAGCCAACAAATCCACTTAGTTAGGTTTGAGAAAATATCATTACTAAAGGGTGCAAGTGACACGACAAAAACATCAATATTGACTTCTCGTTTCACATCTGTGTAGTGTTTCTGTTGGGTGGTGGCGTAGTTCTCACTGTGAACATCACAATCTGGAACAAACTGCAGTCTGTCAGCTGAAAGATTTATTTTAGGGCTCTTTGTCTCTTTCAGCCCTTTCAGTTATTAGTCTCTCGTCTTTTGTTCTCCATCGACAAAACATGACTCAGCCCAAACCATGAAAGTCAGCCCCACACCAAAAGAACACAAGAGTATGTGGATACTATATAGTGCACATTTAAAAAATTTGATGACAGAAACAGTTCAGACTCATAGGCTGCAGTCGAATTACCTCCTAACGTCTAACCCTAAGCACTTTTCCTTGACCTCTGTAAAAACGTCACAGGGTCAAGGAAAGATGGGAAGGAGAATTCATAAGGAGTTAGGAAAAGACAACCACGGTATTTAGCAAATCCGACTCCACTTTCACTAAGCAACGTAGTTATGACGCGACGGCAGGCGGATGTTAGTGACGTCAGTCTGTAGCGGTGAAACTACAACGCTGTAGTCCATCTCGGACCACAATAAAGCGCATCTTAAATACTTCGTCCGTCTTCTTACAGTGTTGCGTCATGCAGACGACATAAACAACCTGGTTCATAGTATTACTTTATTAACAAGGTTGGAATAGAAATGAAAGAAGGAATATAAAAGTGAAACCAAAGTATTTTTCACAGAGCACAAAGCTACTAAACTGTCTCTTTGTTCAGTTTCAAACATGCTGAATTAAATACGTTCTCCCACTAACAGTGTCTCATATCCCTTTATGTTGTTATGGTTTATATGCAGATCCTAAAAATATGCAGACAACAGTTTATGAAACACCACACAACTCGTGTTGACTTTATAGTGTTTTATTGTAATGTCACAACATAGTTGATTAAAAAGATGATAATCAGAAGAAACATGACTCCGACTGAAGAGCTTGTCCAGTTTAACACTTTCATTAAAGCTTCTGTAACTGAAGTAAAATAAAATAAAAGAATGAGGGCTGAAGCTGCAGTACAACACCAGAGAGAGAATATAAAATACGTCAGTTTGATGACTTTACAGCAGTTTTCAGCAACGTAACGTTTGTAGTTTTCCAGCAGGTTTAACAGATTATTGAAAGTATTTCCAAGTTATGCTAATGATTATTGCATTTGTCGGTCATGATCATTTGTTCTCGTGAACGGCCGAATGATACGTCACTTTAAATTTTGCCGCCGCAAGGAATTGTGGGTCGGCATTATCTCCTTTCCTTTCGTAAAGGCAGGTCCAGTGTTTCCTATGCTAAAGGGGCTAAGTTAGGAAGCATGAAGCTCCTTTCCTTTGCGTTTAGAGAATTCGACCGGCACTTATCATGGTGGCCACTTTAGTACTTCCGGGTCATTTCGGTCAGTTAGGAAGGTTCCTAACCAAAAAGGACTATTCGACTGCAGCCATATTGTTCAATTGGCACCTACATTACCCACAAAGCAACACTGCTGCGGACAGTTTGGTCGGAGATTTCGGTACGTTATGCTAGTAGCAGCTAATGTAGCCTGGAACCTCTAGCCCTGAGCAGAGGTGAGGAGCTACAACTCTAAGCTCACTTCTTCCTCCACACCTGCATTTTCACAGATTCAAACTTGTAGAATGCATGTTCAGCTTACATGCTGTATATTACTGAATTCATTTATAGAAGAAAGAGTATCCATAGGGCCCACAGCTCATTTTTGTCCCCATCGTTGGTTAATCCTGCTGCCCAATTACACACACACACACACACACACACACACACACACACACACATACACACACGGTACTGGATCAAACTGACCTTGACCATCTAGACCAGTGATTGTCAACCCCTGTGCCGCGGCACACCAGTGTGCCGTGAGAGATCGTCAGGTGTGCCGTGGGAAAATGTCCAATTTCACTTAATTGGTCCAAAAAAATATTATTTAGTTGCCGCAAATTATTTTCCATTGTTGAGCGTCTGAGCTGCAATATAGTGGCTGGCAGAGTAATATAGAACAGGTCTGCACTTTGTTCTGCTATTAAACAAACTAAACGGCCGTATGTTATTGATCTTATCTACACAGCATGTCATTTCTGGGTCGCGTCTATACAACTCTGCTCTGTGTCGCGCACGCGGAGTTCCGCCTGATGCGCTGCACAGGTGAGACACAGCGGAGAGAGAGAGAGACAGAGAGCGGCGAAAAATATGTCGCGTGCTTTTCACAATGGGATTTGCTGCTGAAGCTATCAGTATTTTAAGATATGAGCTCTCACTTTTAAAGCCTAACAGTTCATGTATTTGCAGGTCAAGACAAACTCGAGCTCCACAAATGACGTTTCTGACTTAGAGAGGCTCTGGAAATATTCATTAAAATAAATGAACACCATGTTTCCTTTAAGTCAGTATTCATCAAACTGGGCGCTATTTATTACAAGTGTGGCGCAAGAGGAAATGCTGGTTTTAAATGTTCACCGTCCGCCGTTAACAGGTTACGCATGCGCATGCGCCGATTCTTGGCATTTCGCCAAAAGACGATCTTTATGAGATCTCTGTGAGGTCGGCTTTCTGCTGTTGTGTCTCTCATCATTGAGCATGAATTGAGAGCCGTATCAAATCTACAACCCCGTTTTAAAAAGATGTGTAGAGGAAAGCAGCTCACTGCAGCCACTAATACTGATACAACGTGATGCTCACACATCTGCACTCATTCTGTTTTGTTTTGCAATAGCTTATTGTTTTCCACAATAAGCTATTTAGTAGTAACTAAATATTAGTTCTTTTTTGCACAACTTTATTTTCATTTTTCTAACAAAGTGATAACACTTTTTTTTGTCTGATGGAGCGATCTGGTTTACTTGAACCACTGAATACTCTTCCATGCCAGTAGGTAGTGCAATAATGACCTACCATATATGCTGTATTAAGCTACAATGTGACATTTTGTAGCTTTTTAGGTTGTTGGTGTGCCGTGGGATTTTTTTATTGTAGAAAATGTGCCGCGGCTCAAAAAAGGTTGAAAAACACTGATCTAGACAAAGGACATGACATCACAGCTTAAGTTTCTCTTTTGGATGAGAATGAGGTCACCAAACCAAATGGATGCGAACAACAGCAGTAGACACCCACTGCAACAAAACATCGACAAATCATTTAACACTGAACTCTCATAATTCTTTAATGAAGTCATAAATCTGACAATGAGAAAGTAATTCCACTTATTTCCAATGCTAATTGACTATCTTTCTAAATAAAAAGTAGTCTGCTTGTATTCTGCTATTGTCAGAAAATAAAGCCCAGTAGAATTCAGTCTCTTTTACAGTGCAACAGAGAGGCAATGGTATTCACCATGCACACAAGCAGTCACAGCAGCGCTATATAAAAGCCATGTGCTCCAACTATGTGGTGGGTGATCCCAGGGATGGAATGAAGTGAAATGACTTCATCTCTTTCCACAGAGAGGAAGATTTGGGTGGAGGTGGTGGACAGAGGGAGCCTGGAGAGCAAATTATGTTTCATCATCACATAGACCTTTCTGTCACATGGTATTTATAGCATGATGGTTGTTGAAAGTCATCTGTGTGTGTTTCAAGTTTCCTATTTATGAAAGTTCACAGCACATACGCAAACGTTGTGTTCTGTTTGTCATGCAGGTAGGAAACTGAACACGGAGACTTATTCCACTTGTAACTAGTGTGCAGCGGTGGATTGGCCATAGGGAGTGCCGGGAGTTTTACCGGTGGGCCGGTCAGTAATGGGCCGGCAGTGGCTGACCTTTTTTTTTTTTTTTTTTAATGTAAAGACGCATAAGAGGCCCAGTGGCCCTACGATAGGCCCAGTAGTCCTGCCCACGCATTTTCCAGACCCCCCTCGTCCAATCACCTTTAATGATGAGCTAATGACACATCATTAGCAATCTGTGAGAGAGAAGAGAAAGCAAAAATGGAGAAAAAACGAAAAGGCGGTGCAGAAAAACTGAGGGAAAAGAAAAAAAAAGCTCTCGCAACTGATGCTGCTAAGAGCAGAAATATAATAAACATGTTTGCTGCTGCGGGGGCCGGCAGGGGGCGTGGCCTCCGGCTCCGAGGCTTTGGCTGCGCCGGGCGCGGCGGGTCCCTCCCAGGAGGTGTCGTCGGACAGTGAAGGTGAGGCTCCCGCTGCCATGGTGGTACAGGAGGGGGAGGAGGAGATTGGTGGTGGTGATAGCAGGTGAGTGTGCTAGCTAACATGTTGTGGATAAACACTCATTCACTAAATGTTCAGAAACATTGTCTATGAACTTTACTTGACATAATAATAGATAGCGTGTGGTGTAAATCTAGTTCTAAAGTGTTGGAAAATGATATACTATCCTGATTAATTAACCACTATTTTATGGTGCTGTGGTTTGAGCATGCAGATCTGCTTTTTCACAATTGTTATAATTACAAATCAGGTCACCAGAGTTAAAGTGTTTTAAGTATCAATACACTTTCTTCAAGCCCACTGTCCAATTTGTTCAAATATGCTTTACCTATTTTTTTTTCTGTCAGTGTTTATGGTTTATTGTCCTTGCTTTTCTTTTTTTGAACACTTATTTATGGAAATTTTCAGATTAAATTACATCAAATAAGAGACAAGGAGACAATGACCCATTTCACATTATACAGTTAAAACTAATGAAACACTGATTAACTACTGTTACAATAATGTTGTCTGTCTTTCACAGGGCTGAGGAGAGCTTTATATTTGGTCCAGTGTGTGCTTTGTGAGGGACCTACAGTTGTCTTCCAGTGCCACTGTCCTGATGTACTTTAGCCAGTATCTTCCTTGTAAGAGCAATACAGTCTTTTCTTGGCTATCTATTATACATTTATTTTAATCAACACTTGACAACTTAAATGGATATTAATAACATCTTTTGTTTCTGTCTTTCACAGGGAGTTCTATTTGTATTTGTATGAGTATTTGTATAAATAAACACTCTTGAATCTTAAATCCTTTCTCCACTATCCTTCTTAAGAGCAAGTGAGCAACATACTGTGTAGTCATCATTTATTTTATTCAATGCTCCAGAATATCAAGGGATATTATTCAGTATAGTAGTGTTATTAAGGGCTTGTGTGATTATATGTACAGTACATCAACGGACCGAGTTGGCACAGTATATGCGCGCGGATTGTGGTGGGTCAGTCTGGACCAAAAAGTTCAGGGCCGAATTTTTGTCCCAGTCCAGGCCTGCTAGAGTGTGTGTGTGTGTGTGTGTGTGTGTGTGTGTGTGTGTGTGTGTGTGTGTGTGTGTGTGTGTGTGTGTGTGTGTGTGTGTGTGTGTGTGTAACACTATATACACCATTGGCTCTTAAGTGGTCAGAGCAAGCTCCAACCAGTATTTAGCCAAATCCCAACAGCATTTCCTGTCTGGGAACCTCAAAAGTTCATACATGCAACTGGATATTTGTAACACAGGTAACTATTCAAGTTCAACCCTCAAGTTTGATAATATCACTTGCATTATGATGGTATTATTTATTATGCTGCCAACCCAGGGCTCCAGACTAACTTTTTTTACTAGGAGCACAGTGGCCCCTAACTTAAAATTTTAGGGGCGCAAGCAGAAAATTTAGGGGCGCACACTATAAATCGACTTGCAAAGTTTTCCTATCATTTTCACTGTATTACTGATAAATACTTTGACAATAAATGCATACACTACAATCTTAGGTGAACTCGCGCAGCCACTCATCGCGAAAGCTGAATTTCCTGCCTTTTTTCGCCACGACCATTTCCTCACAATCTGAGTCGGACTCATTCTCGGGATTTGTCTTCTCTAGATCATTAGGTTTAAGAAGAAAGTACGAACTGATAGTCCGGTTCGCCATTGTCCATTGTTTACAGGAGACACCGCTATGTGAAATCTGTGGATTCGCGCGATAACCCCCAAGACCCGCCTCTTTTCACACATTAGCCTATCACAGTGGTCATTCGCCCCCCCAGGCATTACCGCTAACCAGGCACGTGCACAAGCATTTTGGGGGGCAGGTGCTCAAACCCAAAAAAAATTAAAAACAGTAGGATATTTTCAACTTATATATTTATTTTTGTTAACAAACTAACTAAAATTGAATAAATAAATGAATAACAGGCAACTTTCCGTGTCCTCTCCTGACCAGGCACAACAGTAGGTAAAGGAATGTTGAGAGCCTCAGCTTCTCTGACGCACCTTGAAATATCTCCTGAACTTCTCCTCAGACCTCAATGCTTATTGTGTGAATTACACCATCATTAGCTTGCAGGCTGTGGAGCGGTCCAGGCTTTCTTGTTGCAGAGCGTTTGATGAAGAGCAGTGACTTCAATGCTGGGTTCTGATTTCCATGCAGAGGATGAATGCCAAGTTAATCGCATTTTTGTAAATTTTTTCTAGCTGTGAATTCTCGTGACATTTATAAACACGTCGGACCAGTTGCGACGTAATGTTTTCAGCGGCGTTAATGTTGTGGTTAATTTATCACCAAACAACGTCGGGGGATTGCACAAACACGTCACTACCCGTTTGTCTGATGCTGCGGGTCAGAGCTGAAGTAGCTGCACCCGTCTGGCCTGGCGCTCAGCGCTGCAAGAGCACTACGTGGAGGAGGAGGAGGAGGAGCGCGCGGGGGCTCGTGAGCGCCGCGGAGCATGTCGGGGCGAAATTCTCACAAGAACTCAAATAAATGCAAAAGGGCAGGTGCTTGAGGACCACTAGGGGTCTATCTGTGCACGTGCCTGCCGCTAACTATAGTGGGCTGAAGTGTAGAACAAGTTTGTCAGCAACAAAAATATTTAATAAAAAAATAAAAAAAATACTGGTCGCGCATGCGCGAGTAGATGAAAAATTTAGTCGCACTGTGTCTAATTTTAGGCGCAAAATGCGACCATTTGGTCGCAGTCTGGAGCCCTGCAACCAATGTCAACACACATATTACTGTAAGGATTACAGGTACTTTATCCCAAAAGCACAACTCAGAAACACATACAAGTAAAGTTCTTTACTAGTTTTCAGGCAGGGTCAAAACCAGGAAGTCAGTCAAACAAATCCAAAAAGGGGCAGGCAAAACTCCAAGGTCCAGTAGACAGTCAAACAGGGTCAGAACAGGCAGATCAGGAATAATAATAATATAAGGGTCCGCTGGAGAGCTTGGCAATAACACACAAGACAATCTGGCAGAGGACAAGTCCAAGTGAGGGGCCCTAAATAGTGAGGGACTAACGAGGGAATGGGCTGCAGGTGAGATGGATGTGAGGACGAGGTGAAGGGAATGAGGGATGATCTGGTGTGAATGGCAAGATCTGGAATGACAGGCCAGTTAATTAAACAGGCAGGCAGAATGAAAACAACTAATAAGAAGGGGAATTTGTGACAATTATCATCTCCGCTAGCTAGCTAGGTAGGTGGGTGGGTGGTACAGCAGGTTAGTCCTTGAATCTGAGGATCGTTGGTTCGATCCCCGGCTCCACCAGTCCATGTCGATGTGTCCTTGGGCAAGACCCTTAACCCCAAATTGCTCCCGTAAGCCGTTCCTGCGGTGTATTCAGTATTAGTTAGAGTCCTGATGGGCAGGTGGCACCTTGCATTGTAGCTCCTCCCATCAGTGCATGAATGGGTGAATGATGACATGTCGCGTTAAAGTGCTTTGAGTGGTCGGAAGACTAGAAAAGATCTATTCATATCGATCCATACACTGCAGAAACATCCTGCGGGAGCAATTTGGGGTTAAGTTTCTTGCCCAAGGACACATTGACAGCTGGGGATCAAACTGGCGATTCTCTGATTGAAGGACGACCCAGCTCTACTACTGAGCCACAGTCACACACCTGCTTTCTACTGACAATATCTTTCAAAATATAAATTAATATAAATGACCCTGTGACCTTCCCTCAGAAAGGAAGTACATTTTCATGGCTATCCTGATCGGGTGTGACCACACTAATTTCTTCCAGAGACTTTGGCCTCTCTTCTCTTTCTGTACACGCTATCACTCCTTTTCTCTCTTCCAAGAAACACTGAGAACAGAAACACCAGCTTTAAGCTGAAATCTAATATCCAGCACTTCTCTCACCGATGCTATAAGTCATGTAAATATGTACACGGCTACCGCGCTTTACTAGAACATCAAAGAGAGCAGAAACCCAACCCCACATAGGACCGGGGACCATGTAAGGACAAACCAGAGGTCCACAAACCAACCATGGGCAGCCATGAAATACTATCTGATCAATAGCTTAAAATCCTATGCTTCTTATTACTAAAACCTCACTAAGTCTCTTTTGGTTGTAAATTACAGAACAAACCCAAGCTACATTAAGGGATTGCTTTAGTTATTCCAGTAATGCAGAACATGTCTCCCTCTCACACAGGGCATGGGTCATCTATAGGCACATACATTCTTTTGGAAGAGCCATTTTAAATGGTTAAATTGGTGCCGCATCGGCAGTAAAGCCGGATTCAGACACTCAAGCCCACATTCGTTGGAAAAAAGCTTTTTGCAGTCTGAACGCCAAGTAATGTGGACGTTGTACTGGACTGCTTTAGAGACAGGGCAAGAAGATCAGACATCAAGAAGGATCCCAATCTAGAACAACTGTCCGGGCATCGAATCAGGACGCGTCCTAGTGGAGCTAGGCAGACACGTCCAACTGTGAAGAGATCCCAGGACAGGTCCAGAACCCACTTTACATTTCCCGCCTGGCCCAGGCATGCCTCGGGATTCCCCAGATGTGACTAGAGAGCAGCCACCACCGTCCAGATCATAAGTTGGAACAACAGAACGTCTTTGATGTTGATTATTGACTCAATTGATGTCGTGCTTCCAACATTGCCAATGCACAAGCACATTAATATGGAGGACAGCACAGCTCACAGAGTAAGAATAGTTCCAACACTTAATTCCTTGTGGAATCAATGGAGAGGAAGGGTTTACGCTAATTAGATGACAAGTAATGTCTCTATTCATTATGAGACACTCTGGCAGCTTACTTTCAGTAGGTGATTTCCATTTGTGGTGATGCCAGTAGAAAAGCTGGCACTAAGAAAACAACCCACAACTTGATTTTTTTTTGTTCATAATTTTCCTCTGGCGAGAATTCAAGGGGAAGTAACACTGCCAAGGGAAACACATACTTTTGCCGTAAATCTGGAGACCTGGGCCCAGATTTACAGTCTAATGGAGGCAGAAAGAGGAGCTTTAAATACTGAAGTGAGTAGGTGCAGCAGAGCGGACAGGTGAGAGTGATGGAGCTGATGGAGGTGGATAATTTTTCAGCAACAGCAATGTAACATTGGTAGTTAGCCAGCAGGTTTAACAGATTATAGAAAGTATTTCCAAGTTATAGCAACGGTTATTTACATGATCTGCGTTTGTCTTCATGATCGTTTGTTCTCGTGAATGGCCGAATGGTGCGTCACTTTAAATGGTGCCACGGCAAGGAATTGTGGGGTGGCATTATCTCCTTTCCTTTCGTAAAGAAAGGTCCAGTGTTTCCTATGCTAAAGGAGCCAAGTAAGGAAGCACTGAAGCTCCTTTCCTTTGCATTTAGAGAATTTGACCAGCACTTATCATGGCGGCCACTTAGGTACCTGGTCATTTCACTCAGTTAGGAACCTTCCTAACCAAAAAGGACTATTTAACCGCAGCCAAATGTGAATGGTTCATGTTAATATAACTGTTAATATATGTCAGGGATGTTATAACATGGGTTAAGACTGATGGATGTAAGAGACCAACAAGAGAATCAACTTCATTGGCCAAGTATACAAAGAATTTGACACGGTATTTGGTATTTAAACAGTCAGGATGCCAGATTTGGTTCTACACTCAGAGACCAAAAAAACTAACCTGTGCTCAAGAGATAGCTGCAGTGATGACATATTTTTGTAGACCAAACCGGAAGTTAGCATCGCACTGTTTTTTTCAACAAAAAGCCACTGGGATTTTGGAGTGTTATAATATAAGCTTTTTGGAAAACAAAAGTTACTTACATTGTGTCTTCAGCAATATAATCTTTACAAATGCCAAATTCCATTTTTAAGATTTTTCAAACGCTAGTAGTGAAAACCTAACATGCGTGGTAGCAGACCCAAAAGAGTTAAGGAAGTTAGAACATCTTAAGCCTGTGTAATCTACAGACCTTGTTTCAAGCATCTAACCAAAAACCCATTTAAAACACCCACTGACTTTGAGTTGAGGTGTGCAAAATTGCTGACTCATAGTCTGGTTTTCAGACTCATTCTTGCAGCACAAAAAAAATCCAAAATTGTCTTAAATTAAACAAACGAGGCACAACGTGTTAATTAGCGAGCTTTAGTGGACTTTGGACAGAGCTAAGCTAACTGTTTCCTTATGCGTCATGCTAAGCTAGGCTATCCTGAGCTCTTTACTTAACACACACAAATGAGATTTGTATCGCACTTTCACAAAGAAAATTAAAGTGTTTCTCATAATGTTAAACTTCCTTGGGAAGTGTGTGTGCGCGTGTGCATGCGTGTTTGTGTGCGCAGCTAGAGAGTAAATCCCACTGTGACCATGTCCTGTGATGGAGACAAGTGAAGTGTTGTTCAGGCTCAGCTCTGCTTTTCACACTCTTTGATACAGATGTTGAGCTGCTATTTACTCAGGGATTCCACTGGAGAGACGGTGCAGTGTGGCAGTCGGGGGCACACCCACATCACCAATCACACTACTGTATTAAACCATTATGAATCCACACACACACACACACACACACACACACACACACACACACACACACACACACACACACACACACACACACACGCACAGTTCAAGTCAAGGCTTTTTTTTGTCTTCTAGGGTGGGTTGCTCTATCCGTGTAAATATGGTGATCGGAGCTTAAATAGCAGCGAGAGAGGAAGGATTAAGTGTGAAGGATAAAAACCGAATGGAAACTTTGCGTGAAATTGACTTTCAGACTTGCTGTTAGCACGCGGGCCTTGTATAAATAATGACTGGAGAGGAGGGCCTGCCAACTAAAGACACACCGGCACGCTCATCTACAGTAGCTAAAAGACACACATTCATACCATTCACTTGGAAAGAAATACCCGGCTCTTTAACATTAATAATTTCCCACACATAACAATGATGTGGTTCTGTAAGAGGCTGAAGGGGGTGAAGAGGAACAAACGAAAAGAAAGAAAGACATTTTTGCTTAAAGGATACTTTCATATACTATAGTGCAGACTGTAGTAAAACATGACAGAGAGGAGTGTGTGTGCAATTGTACACACAGGCCTGAAAAGCTCAAGCTAGCAACCTAGATCCTCAATACAGACACAAACTATACGCACAGTCATGACAGTGGAGTCGGTGTGTAAGTGGGTGTGTGCCATGGGAAGCGATAAACAGACTACAACAATTTCCTTTGGCTGAGTCTTGCATGATAGAAACACATTTATAGGAGACAGACGCATGCACAGTGTGTCTGCAATACTCATCTTCTCTCACATTAAAATACCTCCAGGGGAATAGGATATTTTCTTTGCTATCAGTTTGGAAGCCTGCATGCTCCTGCCCTGTTCACACACACACTGACTTTAAGACTCCAATGATGTGGGAAACAATATGCTGGCTGTGCACATCATACACAATTTGATTTGTCAATCAAAGGAGTTAACAATATATATGTAAATATGTTGAAGTTAAGCTAAGGGTTCAAATTATAGACTGCCAGTCATACTGGAAGAGGCCAAACAAACAACACAAGGCCTATGAGACACGAACAGCGATCTCCTGGTTGAAAGTCCTGTGTTTGTTTGATCCGCCCTCCTACACTTCCACCTTCTTCGAGTGGTTTGTTTTAGTCCTTAGCGTCAAATACACTTGATCAGGACCTCCGTAGACCAGATATCATGGGACCAGTTTAATTTATATGAAACAAGACCCCTACATCCAAATCAATTCTGAAACGCAAATGACAATACAATGGTAACAATACTTTCAAAGTTATAAGAGGATCTTTATTGCTGCATTGTTTGAAATTATCAACATAATATAGAATATTGAGCAAACTTTGTATCTCCTTTTAAAATGTATCTCTATATAGTGTCTCAAGATACATACATAAATGCCATAACATCAGATAGAGGTTCATTCTGCTGAGACCAGTCACAGAGTCCTAACTGATTTATGAAGGAAACCACTGTGAGAATTGGGGATGGGCCGTTGAGAACAGGGAATGGACTCATTCATACAGACGGCTGGTGAAATTTAACGACTCAGCACAGCAGGAAGTGACTTTATAAATCTGTCACTTGTCATTTCCTCTCACAGGTCACCTGTGGTCAAATGGGTTCAAACACCTCCATGATTTACATATTCCCTTGTTCCATCCTTCTCTTACTCACACCTCTGTTGCCCTTTTTTCATTTGAGAGTAGGAAACGCTGTTTTAGTTTTCAACAGCCGATTTTCATGTAAAAAAAATTACAAGTATTTGTCCCAAAAACATTGAGGAATACCATAATAAGCAATAAATAGAAAGAGACATAGGCACACCATGGAAGGCTGGTAGACATGAGGTGGATATGACACACACTCACTGGTGGACAGCTGGACAAGATATTAAACATAAATGAGAGAGGTAGAGAGGTCACAAGGGAAGAGAGGGAGGGACAGATAATAGAGACATGAGAGGAGAGAAAAACTAACTCCTGAGGCACTGAATATGGAGACACACACACACACACACACACACACACACACACACAGAGAGAGAGAAAAGAGCATTTCATTCTTAGAGAGAAATGTGCTGGATGACTTTTTGACCACAGCACGAATGTGGCTCATCACATTCCATCCAATCAGGATAGCCGCGGCCTTAAGAAGGACTTAGTTTGTCTTGCTCGACTTGCATTCTGGTGTGAAGGAATGCAGAGGCAATAGGTTGGGGCTGGGGTTTGTGTGCATCCATGCTGCAGTGTGTCTAAGTGCATATTACTTGTCCCAGAGAGTGTGTGTCGCTTTGTTTCTCTGGATGTTATTAGGGTCAGACTGCTCTCATGGGGGACTTCTGGTTGTTTCTACTGTCTGCAGGCTTTTTAATAAACAGCCTTTATCTGTGATCAGCCTATAATAACAAGGCAGACCCAGCCATATATCCTTCATACAGGAAAGAGAATCCCACTAGCATGGAAACAGGGTGCCAAGACAAAAAAGTCAAACATTTGGACGACAAACCTTATAAACCAATAGCCAAAAGTCAGCTTGTTTCACGTCAATCTAAAAGAAGTGGAATACAGCAGGAAGTTGACCAACTAACACCAGCTAATGATCAGCTCAACATTACCTCACTTTCTTCACTCACTAGGAAAAAGGGGAGGTATACAGACTTTTATTTATATATATATATATATATATATATATATATATATATATATATATATATATATATATAGAGAGAGAGAGAGAGAGAGAGAGAGAGAGAGAGAGAGAGAGAGAGAGAGAGAGAGAGAGAGATTTAGCTGGTGAAAGAATGGTGGAACCCAGCAGTTTGAAACAGCGCATGTGTGTGTGTGTGCGTGTGTGTGTGTGTGTGTGTGTGTGTGTGTGTGTGTGTGTGTGTGTGTGTGTGTGTGTGTGTGTGTATGTGTCCTCGATTCAGCAAAGAATCTGTGGTTTGAGATCGGCATTGATGCTTCCTCTAATAAGATAATGATGCCGTGTTTTAATGGGCAGGACAGATAGTGACGTTACAACAGCTGCTGTTATAAAGTCTGCTACAGAGCCCCACGGAGATTCCATTGAGTTCCCCTGTGGTGTGTTCAAGATCCATTCAGGATTAGATGAAAATAAATAGCATCATTATGATGTAATCTTGTAAAATGTACATTTGGGAAAAAAAATTGAAAACACTATATATCTATGTGAATTGGGTGCATTTATGTAAATCACCACAGTAGATGACTTAAAGTCAAAGTAAAATAGTTGATTTGAATTCATTGACTATAGGCCTATTAGAAATGGACTGAAGTGAGATGAAGTAAAAACGTTATCTTATGAGATATAACAGATTTTGACAACCTGCATAATTTGTAACCAAAAATAGGTAATGCATCACAATATATTGCTATGTTTGATATCGCAATACTCAGAATATCCCATTATCGCAAAATCGCAATAATATCTAGACTTTGTATCATGATAATATCATATCTTGACTTGTATTGTAAAGTATTCTTAGAATCCCGGGTGGTCATGGGAAGTGAAGTCCAGAATGCAATGAGTTACAATAAAAAATAATTTAATAAAAGTGGAGGCAAAACAGCTTGTCCATTCTCGATCGAGACCCTCTCTTTTCCCACAGATTCACAGTCTGTCCCCCAGTTTCCTGCCGCCTCCGTGATCCAAGAGAAGTTCCCTCCAGTCTCGCGCGTGTTAGTTTATACCTGTCATTCACGGCGCATAAGGCCCTTCCATTGGTTTAGTTCTTTTTTCTCTTTACACCTTTGCACAGTGTCTGTTTGTTCGTTGGCCCTCCAGTTTCAGGGGCGGAGCTATTCTTCTTCTCTTCACAGAAAAGGTAGATTCTGCCACAAAATAATCTGCACGACCGAAGTCTTTCTACTTCCGGTGTCTCAACTTCCGGTGTTTCAATGTCTCACTCCGCCGCATGAACCGAGACAGTACAATGGTTCCCACATGCAGTATGCAAACTTTGTTTTAAAATCCATTCAAACATTAATCATTATATAGTATTAAAACATAGTGACTTTCTTATGCATACAATTACATATCCTTCATAATAATATCCCTTATTAATTATCATATCTCATGCATTGTAATGTACACATTAAACATTTATTTATTGTACATGTGCAAGTCCAAATTTGACAAACTAAACTTTTAAAACTCTACAGTATCGTGATAATATAATATATTGTGACTTAGGTATCGTGATAATATCATATCTTAACTTAGGTATCATGGTAATATCATATTGTGACTTAGGTATCGTGATAATATTGTATCTTGACTTTGGTATTGTTATAGTATTATATCTTGACTTTGGTATCGTGATAATATTATATGTTGACTTTGGTATCGTAATAATATCGTATCGTGGGACCCCTGTTTAAACATCACAATCCTTGAAGCAGAAGTTGCAAAGTGTGTTTCCACTAGTAATTTTATACCGGTACACCAAAAACATAATTGGTATTAACTGGTTGTACGTTAATATAACGTACAACAATAACTTTCTGTAAATGCAAGACAACGATGTGCATGCAAATATCTGTACACACAGTCTTCAAACACTATTAATAAGGTTTCCAGCGGCAACACATTGGCTTAGTGTGTAAAACCCGTATTGTTTTTATTTGTTACCATGGAAGTGCTATCGGAAAACCTCAATGGTCTAAACCACGAGAAAAAAATGACATCTCAGTTAATGTCTCAAAAGAAAGGATCCCCCATATTAATTAGTTAAAATGTTCCAAAATGACATCGCTCCTCATCCCTCAATCACTCCTGGTTGCTGGTGAAACATCTTCTCAATAGACCGTCTTTGACTTAGCCTAGCATCTGTAAACCATTTAGAAAACTGCAGCTAGCTTTTAACAGGAGTTGGGGGCCTCATCCAGATGTACACCACCCTCACTCCTCGCATTACACTGCTCCCTCAAGGTACGTGAGGCTGGAGCTCCATCCACTTCTCTTTAAATACGTCTACTTTGGACCGAACCCAAGCCACACCACTTCTCTCTGTTGGCTTCTCCTTGGATGTGGCTGAGGCGCTAACGATACAGTGCTCTTCATCCCTCTATCTCCATCTCCTCATCCCTCAATCGCTGCCATGTGGAGATTGCTCGGTGGTCAGGTTCATGGTGTGTGTGTGTGTGTGTGTGTGTGTGTGTGTGTGTGTGTGTGTGTGTGTGTGTGTGTGTGTGTGTGTGTGTGTGTATACATAGTCTCAATTTCTAGTTTCAAGTCTTCTTCAACAGAGTATGATGTTCATTTAGTAAATGGTCCATTTAGAGTCAAATAAACCATAAAGCGGATTATGCTTTACTACAGGACTACCTTTTGATTGACAGCTCTCTACAGCTACCAGAGCATTATACGGCGCCTCTATGTCACTCCTCCGCAGTCCAAATATGGTCCCTTTTGCTCACTTGTTGCAAAAAGCCGAGATGGCAACTTGAGGCATCAAAACCACAGTCCACAGACTACCAGTGATCAGCTATGTCCTTGGTACATACAACTAGTAGCCTAATGCTGGAAGTAGGCTTGGGTCATACAGCCACAAGTTCTTCTTAGTTTGTTATGTTGGAACAAATAAAACCAGACCAATAATGGTCCATACATTATCAGCCAATGTTTTAGTTGGTTCTTTTTTAGTCCCTTGAGGGAAAACCAAACATTCATTGCCATACCCTCTACAGTTGATATGGCTAATACGTTCGCAAACAGTTAGGTCGAGAAGAACGGAGCGATTGAACCAAAACCGTAAACGAAACAATGAGCTGAAAGATGATAAAATGCTCCGTAGAGCTGAGGGGAACTGCATAGTTGGGTGATCATTCTCCATTGTTGATCCATATTAGAACAGAATAGAAATAGAAATATTGAGTAGTGCCGCTTTAACCTTTGTTGCTTAATTTTACAGCATAAAAAAACATTCCCTGGTGGACAAAAACCACAACATAGCTGACTCTGGCTGGTTTCTGTAAAGATGCCTTCCAGTTTAAAAAGATTTTATCTGTTTGATGGACGTATTTCAGTGGATAAGAGAGACAGAGAGAATGAGACAAAGGCTCCCCTGTGTACCAACCTCACACACCAACGCAGCTCAGACCCCTCAGACAGTGACTCACAACATCTTGTTACATCTTTTGCCTTTATATATACACACACACACACACACACACACACACACACACACACACACACACACACACACACACACACACACACACACACACACACTCACGTCTTTTGTCATGGTTTTGAAATCCACTCACCAAAAACCACTTGTTTTTCCAACTAGCCAATAATGTTGCCAAATAAATATTAAAGGCCCTGAAAATCTATGTTCTCAAACTCTGGAGAATGTGACATGACATCATCTGCTAGAGAGAAGATGTATCACTCGGTTCGAGTTGTTGGAACTACACAGGATACTTACACTTGTTACAGAGTGAAGCGTCCTCCTTCACTGAGGATCTTCAGTGGGACAGACCCCTCTTGAAGCAGAAGCAGACAAGTTGAACCTTGGCCTTTTAACTGCTGAAAGTGATGATCACCGTTGGCTAAACATAACAAGCTCTGCAGAATGTTTTCTACCCGGCTCATTACTAACGTTAATAGCCTGAATGTGTCTGTATCACTGCGTGTCAATGAGATGTTTTAGTCAGCAAATATTCCCTGAGAGAGGCAGCGTGCGGGTGAAGACATGTGAACTTGCATGACAGAGGCTGAACTCCAAACACATTAGTTGTGAGCTGCAGATGCCGGCCATGTCCCGACTTGAAGCTCAGCACCTCTGCTTCTAGACTCAGGCATTGCAATCATGCATTTTGTCTCTCGCAAGCACTGACAGGCAGAGAGGAGATCAGACAGAGATGTGTTCTGATAAATGTCCTCGCTGCAAAATACCAGACAGCAGTCCTCGTAACAACTATCCCATCAATGCAGCAGGAACATGCACAGCAAGAAACCTGTTTATTCCAGATATCATATAGTGCACATGTCTGATTAATACAACTAAATGAATGCTGATCAACATCACATGCATCAGTTTTTCCTCAGTCCTCTTCCCAAAACATGACCCAGCACAGTGTAGCGAAGAGAGCTGGTTACAGCTGAAGGTGGAGCAAATAAATACTCTGCATACCTTCTACTTCTAGATGAGCAACACACACACACACACACACACACACACACACACACACACACACACACACACACACACACACACACAGATGTTACCGACTATCAAGAACAAATCACAAACACATTTTGCCCCACTTCCAATGAAGAGATACAAGTCTTAAAATCAGAGGGTCAGTAGCAATGCTTGTCGTCTCCTCAGGAGTCAATGGTCAGTATGTTCATCAATGGGCACAAGCCTAATGTTTACATTTTAAATTTAAAATTAATGTTGTGCACAAAATCCGAAAATTAATTTCACCAATAGACAGCACAATGCCTCTGTGTTTTAAAAGTTATGAAAATTAGACACTTTGAATCATCTTAATGAAATGTACTGTGGCTGCATGGACAGACACATAAACACACCATTAGGAGCAAGTGTGCATTTGTGTGTGTGTGTGTGTGTGTGTGTGTGTGTGTGTGTGTGTGTGTGTGTGTGTGTGTGTGTGTGTGTGTGTGTCAAAGTAATATATAAAGACACAGTGTACATGCATGCACACACCCCAGACCGAATATTTCATAATTTTCTCTTCTTTATGACTTGTGACTATGAGGGTAGAGTCCCCACCTGCAGGCAAACACCTGGACCTGTGACGGTAGAGAGAGGTTAGAGAGCGGGGGCGAGAGAGAAGGGACGAGAGAGAGAGACAGGCAGGCAGGCAGACAGACAGAGAGAGAGACTATCAGTGCGTTCACTGTCAGGCAGCAATCCCTTCTCGCAGACCACAACCAAATAAACTCTCAAAAGATATAAATACACAA
Organism: Myoxocephalus aenaeus; assembly: GCA_038501785.1. Taxonomy (NCBI): domain Eukaryota; kingdom Metazoa; phylum Chordata; class Actinopteri; order Perciformes; family Cottidae; genus Myoxocephalus; species Myoxocephalus aenaeus. Next base: position 3,877,235 of record JBAMJR010000189.1, read on the forward strand.
TTAGGAACAAAAAAACAAAATTATATAAATGAAAGATTGGAGGAAATTGAAAGCTCCATACATCAAAACCAATTCTGGGATATGTTGAATAACCAACAAAACCACAGTCACTACCCATTCAGGATGGTGACATCTGGAAATCACTCTTTGAAAATCTCTATAAAGACATTCCACCAAATCAACTTAATTCAAACCACAAAATTATTAGAGAAAAACTCCAAACATTAGAATTGACAATTAAAAACAATCAAAATCCTATTGACTTCCAAATTACTTTGGGAGAATTGAGGGGGAAAATAAAACTTAGCAAAACGAAAAAAGTGTGTGGTGCAGACAACATTAAAAATGAAATGCTTAAACACAGGCACTCCTGAAATGCAATGTGCAGTGCTCAAGTTGTTTAACATAGTGCTATGTTCAGGCTGTTTAACATAGTGCTGCTTTCCGACACCTGGTGCCAGGGCCTTATTTCTCCAATTTATAAAAGTGGAGACAAATTGGATACCAATAACTACCGTGGCATCTGCATTAGCAGCTGCCTGGGAAAGTTGTTTTGCAGTATTATAGATAAAAGAATCTTAGATTATCTTGACCAACACAGCATCCTTAGTAAAACTCAAATCGGCTTTCTTCCAAAACACTGTACCACCGATCATGTTTATACCTCCACACGCTCATTCAGAAACATGTACACCAAACAAATGGAAAGATATTTGCTTGTTTTATTGATTTTAAGAAAGCATTTGATTCAATCTGGCATAAAGGACTATGTTACAGACTTCTGCAATCTGGTATTGGAGGCAAAGTCCATGACATTATAAAATCAATGTATTTAAACAATAAGTGTGGCGTAAAAATAGGAGACAGATGCACTGACTTCTTCACCCAGAAAAGAGTTTGTCAAGGCTGTAATCTTTTCAACATCTATATAAATGAACTAGCAGTGCAGTTGGACCAGAGTGCAGCCCCGGGCCTCAGTCTCCTAGAACGAGAGGTGAAGTCTCTGTTCTATGCAGACGACCTGGTTCTGTTGTCTCCCACAGAGCAGGGACTCCAACAGCAGCTAGACCTGCTGGAGGAGTAGTCACAACTACTCTCATAAGGGAGTTTCAGCCTGGCAGTGAATGCACTAAAAGAAACGGCCTAGAAGAGCCCTCTATGCAATTAAAAGAGAATTCTATAATACCCAAATTCCAATCAAAATCTGGTGTAAAATTGTTGATAATGTGATCAAGCCCATTGCGCTGTCTGGTAGTGAAGTACGGGGTCCACTCAGTCCCCATGGCTACACTTGATGGGGCAAACACCCCACAGAAGCCCTACATGCAGAGTTCTGCAGAATGATCCTCAATGTTCAAAGGAAAACACCAACATGTGCAATAAGAACCTGCTGGGAGAAGGTAACACGGAACATGTTGCACTCTATATCCTGACTTGTCACAACCTGAGGGACAGTGAATGACCAACACACACACACACACACACACACACACACACACACACACACACACACACACACACACACACACACCTAATTTTACAGTGTCAAAGAAACACAACAGTGTTCTTTTCTTTTAACTTATTTACTGTAATGTTGCTATCTTAATGCTTTGGCAATAAAGCTCTTTGAATTTGAATTTGAGCGAGAGACAGACAGACAGACAGACAGACAGGAGACAGAGGATATAGACAGACAGGAGACAGAGGATATTGACTGGAGACAGACAGCATGTTGGAATGTTGGCCTTAAGGCTCACTTGGGATACAAATAATGTATGAGGGAGAAGAGGGAAAAGGATGAAGAGTAAAGAGCTGTGGGTGAATGAGGAAAGAGGGCAAGAAGGAGCAGACAAAGGGAGGAGGTGAAGCAAAGGGAGCGAGTAGAGATGGTGAGGAGAAAAGAGAAGTAAAATAATCCATCAGATACATTTGAAGCACTCAGTCATTCCTATGATCTCTGTCCTGATTTACAAAAGCACCTCAGTGCCACAACCATAGTATGATAAAAACAAGATGATGGAACTCATAATTAGAATATTTTAGGCAGCACATGAAGGCAGCAGTTTCCAACAGGAAGGAGAAAGTGAACACATTGGGGGCTTTACTGAGGGGACTCTCACTGTTACCATGGCATCTCAACACGCACACACACTGGACCCAGATGTCCAACCGTGATGATGTCACAGGGCTAGAATAATGAAGACAGCTGCTCAGAAAACTCAGAGATCATGGTATGTCATCAAAGCTTGTGTAAGTACATAGTTATGAAGTAACAATTGATCACTGATTCTAAAATGCATTGCGATGCGGACGTGAAGGACCCTGCAGCAATGTGACACAACATAATGGGTAGTTTGGTTCCAGCTTAGTGTGAGTCTGGGCCTCATTTACTGTCCGTCCGCTTGTTTCTCTCTGATCTCCGTTTCCCAGAGGGCGGAGCTTACGTCACAGCATTCGGTCTTTATACATTTCTTTTGTTTTTGGATGGAGAAATGCTGATTCAGCACTCCTCCTCTGTTTAACAATATTGTAATATGTTAAATGTGTTAAATATTCTAAAATATTAAATGTTGTGTAAATATAAACGTTAAAGTGATCTTCTGTAAAAAAAAAAAAAAGATAATGTTTATCTTTGGCAAAATCTGAAGTTCTTAAGGAACAGATTCCACTGTTGGACAGAAATTATTGATCTATGAAAAGTGTGTACACAATGTACAAACAGATTATATCACTAATCTAATTGTATTCCAGTTGGGGATGAACGAACCAAAAACATGATAAAGTACCTTATTGAGACCTTGATGTTTTCTGGGGGCTCCCTTCTCCCTTCTCTCTGTCTGCAGGTTTACTGTCGGCTCAGAGCTCCATTCTCTCTACAAGCCAGCAGGATGTTTACAACATGTCTGCCTGCTATTGTCCATTGTCACGTAGGGATTGGCTGTGGTGAAGCTTTCAAGCAACCAAGGAAATACCTCAGGCGCACACACACACGCACCAAGAGGCTGAACATGTAGCAATGGACTGAAATTCAGGTCAGGATGTCACAACAGCAGAAATGTAATGGTCTATATACTATTCTGGATAGCTGCTTCTATACTATGAGGAAAACACTGAAGCAAAACAATAACACAGAGAGCTAGTGTTAAAAAAAGGTCTGGGCTGCACTACATGGCATCTGTCCCGGTGTAGTAAGGACCAGGAAGCAGTACGATGGGCACACGGAATAGTTGAGCAAAGTTTTATTCCAGGCAGAAGATACAACAGGCAAACAGTCTCTGATCTACAGGAACCAGAGGGAGCTGAGGCAGGTCTCGTGGTCGGGGTCAGAAGGCTATGGCGGTGTACCGGGGCAGAGGCAAGAAGGGGAAGTCCAAACGGGCAGGGTCGGCAACGGGAGAGCAGTCAGCGGGTAAACGCTGGAGGGTCTGGCATAATGTGGAGAACGAGTGTGTGAAGATGGGGTTTAAATACTGAAGGGAGTAGGTGCAGCAGAGGTGGGTGTGGCTAACAGGTGAGAGTGATGGAGCTGATGAGGTGGGTGTAGCTAACAGGTGAACAGAATAAACTGGCAGGAGAGAAGGGAAGCTGAACTATGACAGTATCATTCACATTCTGATGACAGGCTGCCATGCAAGGTGCCACCTGGCCATCAGGACAAACTAATATTCATACATCGACATGGACTAGTGTAGCCGAGGATCGAACCGCCGATCGACTGATTGAAGGACGACCCTGCTCTACCACTGAGCCACAACCCGTACCAACATGTAACTGTCTGAAGTCATGACCATAGACTTATTATTTGTGCTATAAACTCTGTATTTAAACTCAAACGTATTCTACATATGTACATCTAATTTAGTAGTCCGTGCCAATGCCAAGGCCAATCCATGATTCTTTAGACAAATAAAAAAAATCAATCCAATGTACTTCAATCCTGCAATTCTGTATTCCTATTTGCATATTGTTTTTTTGCTCATTTATTATTAATCCCTGATGACCCACCTCAAGTTTCTTGCCAAAAACGAAATTGTACTCTATTACATTTCAACACATTATGGTATAATTAAAATGTTCCTGTGCCCAATACAAATGTTTACTGAATAGAGCTTGAATTGATCAGCTGCTGACCGCTAATGCTAACTCAGTCTCCTCCAGTCGCTGCTCACAATGTACGTTATCGTTCTGCCCAGGAGAATGTAAATCCTCAGCCCTGGTACCTATGTACCTGTGGTATCATGTTTTTAGAATATTTACCTTTACCACTTTACCTTAAGCTATATGTGTCAGTATGTGCACAACATGTAATTGAAGTATTTTCAATAGAGCTGACATGATAAGTACATGAATCAATTGGCATATAGACCAACTGAATAACTGTATAATCAAGAAAATGATTGGTAGATGAAAAATAAACACAAGTTGCAGCCTTAATTTCCAACAGCACTTGAAAGCAGCAAGTAAAATAGTGACACATTGCTGGCTAGCCTAAATCACTGAGCATGTGAAGAGATGGCTAATGATGGAGGCACATGCTCATCCTTTTCCGGAAGTCATTTCCGTTGTTGTACTTCTGTTGATCTATCAACAGCTCCTCTGATTACTCCACCTCTCAGGCTTTGTCTGTCGGGTTGCTGCTGTTGGATTTGTCCCACAGCCCGGAGCTGCTGGAGCGCCCTCCTCCATCCACAGTGTTAAACTAAATCAGGAGGGCTACGCTTCAAAGACTGAGCAAATCCGGACACAATGTCTGGACATCAATCAAATGAATATGTCTAAGAAAATGTAATTGATAAATGGATTTATTTTTACCCTCAATAAAGACCCAGGGAGCTCTCCTCTGAAGGTCACATTATGGGGGTTGGACAGAGATCTCGGCTCCCAGCTGGTCCCCCACTTCCCCCTGCAGGGATGCTGCTGATGCTGGGAGCAGCCTGCCTGCAGTCTCCAGCCCGGGGCTATACACACCCAGTATGCCAATGAATCAGTCCTCCTCCTCCTCCTCCTGCTGTCCGCTCCTCTCCTCTCCTCTCCTACCACATGGTCCTTTGTACCCCTCACTGACTTACTGCTGAGATGAAACCTTGAGTCAACTGTATAGATCACACTCTTGGATATATATATATAGTATGATATTTAGTATGATTATGTGTTAGATTAGGCTAATAGAGGAACCACAAGGATGCTAATAAAATAAGGCTATTAAAGACTATAAAGTCTTTAAAAAAAAGAGAGTAAATAATAACAAAGACCATCTGACAACAGCTAATAATATTGTTGGACTGTTATTGGGGCTAGTAATAAAAGTAACAAAGTAAACCACTACTTAACGCCATAGTTGTATATTTTGTCCTGACACAGAGCCTCTCTCATCAGCACAGAAAGCCGGCGCGTGCTCGTGAGGCCGACCGGGCTCACGAGCCGCGAGTGAGGGGAAGAGTTCAAAGCAGCAGCTTACCTTTGTCGCCTTTCTCCTGCTCCATGTTTGAAATAAATATATTTCTCCGGTGACAATAGAGGCAGTGCGGGCGCGCCTGTCAACCCCCAGCAGTGATTGACAGCAGTGTCGGCCAATTGTCGTTTCCGTTACAAGAGGCGGGACTTGTGTGGTTGATAGCCATGTGGGACCTTTCTCCTCAAGTGAATGGAGGAAATCTGGCGTGTAGCTTCTGGTCCTCTAACTAGATGATATATGATATATGAAAAAAAAACATCATAATCATAACTTCATTATTTTAATTTAGAAGTAAAAAATGTAACCAGGTATGTTTCTGCAGCTGTGCGTCTCATAACCTTTGTAATTTATAGAGAATATGTTTTCCTTATATCTTTGGTATAAAAGTAGCTTCTTGTCCTGGATCTCCCAGGATGGACACACACGCAATAGATGTTGTGTGAACAGAATAATCAACATAATAAAATACAGTGTGGACAGTCAGGATAACAAGATGGCGGTAGTGACTCCCGAATTCGCCTGTCGGAGGTCACTAAAATCAATGTGGTGTCAGTGTGTACATACGCCAAAATAATCTGACTCTGTAGTTTTCTCTGGACCTGCCCCTATTAGAGACAGGATCGGTGATCTCCGGACCTCGGTCACTGCCGGTCCATCCTCAGGTGGGATGGCCATGGAGGCGGCTGTGGGCCCTGTTGTGTGTCTGGGTGGCTTTTCTCCCATCAACCTTGACCAATTGTCTTCAACGGTTTCTACTTCTAAACCTTCTACCTGTCACCTAGACGCCATCCCGATGAGGCTGCTTAAAGAAGTTTTACCTTTAATTAGCGCCTCTCTACTAGATATTATCAATGTTGCTTTACTAACACTTGATGTGCCACAGTCTTTCAAAGTAGCTGTAATTAAACCTCTTCTTAAGAAGCCCCGCCGTCATTGTTTCCACTTGTGTCTCGTTCCCCTGTGTATTTAGGCTGCAGTCGAATAATCAAAAAAGTACCTCCTAACGTCTAACCCTAAACACTTTTCCTTGACCTTAGGAAAAGACAACCGCGGTGTTTACAGGATCCGACTCCACTTTCACTAACGACGTAGTTATGACGCAACGGCAGGCGGATGTTAGTGACGTCGGTCTGTCTGCAGCGGTGAAACTACAATGTTCTGACTACAAAAAAGATCATCTTAAATACTTTCGTCCGTCTTCTTACAGTGTTGCTTCATGGAGACGATTTAAACAACCTGGTTCATAGTATTACTTTATTAACGAGGTTGGAATAGAAATGAAAGAAGGAATATGGAAATGAAACCAAGGGATACCAAGGGAGTACAAGGCTACTAAAACTGTTGTGTATCGCATTTCAGCGACAGAGAAAATAGTCCCGTATGTGTACGGGAAGCACATACGGGACTATAAAACTGACTGCCTGGTCAGAAAGCAGGGTGGAGGATGACACTCAGGCACCGATGTAAAGAAGTGTTCTCGCTGCTTCTGTCCGTCTTTTCTCCGTCATTTTTCTCTCCATGATGTTTAGAGAACTTGCCTCGCGTCGGGAAATTACCGACGTAATTATCTCTCACTGGAAATTATCACGATTTTGTGATCAAACCCTTTTCATTCCTCATCTTTAGGTTAGGGAGGAAGTGACGTGTGTGTTGTCGTTCGTTATGCTAGTGTGGGGGATGCTACGTGAGCTTGTTAGCTGTTCCGTTTGAGCTACTGTTAGCGAAGAGCCCCGTTGCAATACTGTGAACACTCAAGCAATAAACCTGCAAGTTAAGGAAACCAACGTCTGCGAGTCGTTACTGCGGACGTTACAATATCAAAGTTTACACGAAACATGTTTGGTAACTGTCAAGCTTGAAATGACAACTAACGGTCGCGCAATTTAAATCTACCTGTTATTTTAAGTGTGCACTGATATGGAACGCTCTAAATGTAAACAGGCTGTACAGTACTTTATGGCTGAATAAAGTACACCCCGTGACTCACTCTCAACCAATCAGAATGCTTGATTTGATCTACCCGTATTATAAAGTACCATATTACCTCACTCGAGAGTTTATAATACCATATTACCCCACTAGAGAGCTTATAATACCATATTACCCCACTAGAGAGCTGCGCTCACTGAATGCGGGGCTACTTGTGGTTCCTAGAGTCTTAAAACGTAGGATGGGAGCCAGAGCCTTCAGTTATCAAGCTCCTCTTCTGTGGAACCAGCTTCCACTTTCAGTCCAGGGGGCAGACATGGTCACCTCATTTAAGAGTAGACTTAAGACTTTCCTCTTTGATAGCTTATTGTTGGGGCTGACTCAGGTTTGCCCTGGTCCAGCCCCTAGATATGCTGCTAGAGGCCTAGACTGCTGGGGGACATCTTAGGATACACTGAGCTCCTCTCTCCTCTTCTCTCTCTTCTTCTGGATGAATTCATGTCTCTTCAATGCACATTACTAACTCTACTTCTTCCCCGGAGCCTCTGTGCTTTCTCGCCTCAAGGTTCCATGGATCGTGGCTGTCTGGAGCCGGTCCTGCCCCCGGCCATGGTGGCCCTGCTGATGCCCCTCCTCTCTATCTCCGTCTGCTGACATGGATCGTGGTTATCTGGATCGTGGTCCATACCTAGTACTCATTATATGAATAATTTCTGTCATATTCATTGAATGTGCTGTGGCTGAGGGCAGGAGATTACCAATCTTAATAATTAATCTTAACAATTATTAATTAATAATTTGCGGGTCTGAGGGTTATACCATGGAGCGAGCCTCCTTTGCTTAATGATCCTCTTTTTTAGAGGGGCTATCGAGTCTAGAGTCACTCTCAGTGAGCCAGTAGCACCATCGACAAGATGATCAATCTGGGAGGGACTAAAGTTAACACAGGAGTCCTCTGTTATATTGAGACATGGTATTGAATCAAATGCAGAAGGAATCGCTTCCTTAAATCTAGCTACAGCACCGTCAGTTAGTCATGACAATGGTCTGATAAAAGAGGGTTCTGTGGAAAGACTATTAAATGTTCTATGTTAATGCCATCGGCAACAGTGAATTTAACATTTATTAAGATGTTACTTTGCAACAAATCCAACTCAGAAGCCAATCAGTCTACTCTAAGAGATTGAACCATAACAGAACATTCGGCCTCGGATCAGACACTCAGTGATTTGTCTTTAATTTCTTTCATAATTTAGCATTCATTATCAAAAACTAATGTCAAGTTCAAGATAAACCCCAAAATAAAAAACTTTTATTGGTGGTTATGAGGACATTCATTCTTCTACATTGGTTTATTAATTTATTCAACATATATATTTTCATCGCGTGCACTCCACGCGTCTCCATGAAGTTCTGTTTTCTGGAAGGAAGAACTTCACTCTGTCTTCTCACAAAAAGTTTTCTCTGGGTCAGAGGCCTGTTTCCCCCTCATGAGGCCTCACAGTACTTGTTGACTTGTTTGCTCAGCGTTCTCACCCTAGTCTGAGTATAAATCAATACTGTCACAAGGCAGATTTTCTGCTGATAAATATAAACATGTTTGAAACATGTTTGATTATGCAACTTTCTCCAGACTCAACACGTATTTGTGTTGCTCTTACCATTGGTTCTATCAGGTGTTGTAACACTGTGGTCACCAAAGCGATTGCAGATATTGGAACCAGGTGGCACCGCTAAAAATAAATCCAACGTTAAAGACACAAACAGTCAGACAAATGTTGAGAAGAAGCAGATGGTTTGGCCAGGTTAGTTCCCACTTGATTTGGAGGTTAAAGTCCAGAAGACAGTGGAGATGGTTTTTTCGTCATGTAACTTGTGTACTTCAGAAACAACACTTCTGTGGTTATTTTACGGCAATCTTTTCCTAAACCTTACGTGCAGTATTGTCATTCTGACCATTTTTGACATTAATGTAACAAACTCAAACAGGCCGACCCACAGTGACTCTGTAGTTTGGATAAAGCACTTTAATAGCAGATGGATATTAGAAACAGGACATGACGCTTCATGACAACAGTTAGTGTGTTACTTACAGGAGAAAAATTCATTTGACACAAACTCAAAATTTGATATGTTTTTCTTCAAAATCTCTATACTGTATGCTATTCATTCAACACTACACCCTTATGATTTCAAAATAAAATCCCTTCCTGAATGCAATTCAATAAATACCTAACAGAGGCTAATGTAAGCAGCTGACCTGGGCATTTCATTTGATAATAATCTATCACTCAAACCACATTGATGATAATGTTTTCATACATTTCTAATCTGAGGTCAGTGAACACACCTCAATCCTCATGCATGCCTGAAGAGTTATACACCATGGCAGACAAATATATCTGGTATATGTCCAGTATACGTTTACATACATCTTACAGTATGTTAGTTGGCAAGTTGATCGACGAACGGTCCAGAAATCATCAAGCGAAGCTGACGGCTTAAATGTGGAGCTTTTACTGCACACAGCGATGCTTTCAAACAACAAACATATGAGGAGTTCCATCTCGATCCGAGAAGGTATAACACAGCTAGACTATTGAGTTTGAAATCAAGACCCCACTTGTTATGCTGCAGGTCTGTGAAGCTTTGCAAAGTCAGCATGGGCCTTTTGTTCTGGTAGCAAAATGATGATTTCTCTCAGCTGATTCTTATGATTAGATTAATGCTTCACGATTAATCTTTTCCAGAAATCAAAAATAGCTTATAAAAATAATTCATTTTTCATTTGTTTGTTTGATGTGAGGGCATGTGACTCTGGCAATCCTACAAGTTTGACACATTTGCACACCCTAAAACCCTGACACTGTACTGTACTGTGCAGGGCCTCTCCTGAACCCTCCTCCTGTCTGTGGTTCACTGCCATGCTGAGGCCGCTGTCCAGCCCTGGCTCTCCATCTGTGCTGATTTATGAGATGCGTGTGGAAGATACAGAACTGCATATCAAAACTATCTGGCCAGTCTTTCTCAACTTCTCTAACATGAAAACACGCATGATGAGGTGTTTTTTTAGTTGTTTTAAGAAAGAGATCACAGAAGCTGGAGTTGTTTCTCATCCCTGTCTTTGGCCTTGACATGCTTTAACCATGTGTACAGTCTGCAGCCTCTTCACTGTCCTTCAGTAATGATAGGGTTGTAAAAATGAACTGTTTTGACAATGTAATAGTCATTCAGTGCAGGGCGAAAAATGTATAATGATGGAGAGACAGCGAGAGAGAAAAAGCAGAGTAGCACACAGATAATATAAAAGGAAAAAAAGAAAACTTGAGATAAAAGCAAGTAAGGGGAGATAAATCAAGATTGAGCGAGCAGAAGAAGGCGCACACAGAACAACAGAAACCTGGGGAAGGCCTGCACAAGACTTAATTCGTAGTTAGTCATTATTTTGCCGGGGTGTATGAAAGCGCAGAGATGGAGGGAGGATGCAAAAACCTCACTGGAAGCAAGGAGCATCAACACAGGCCATGCAAACGCAGCTCCTCGTCCTCCTCTGAAAGGTCATCAGTCAGACATTCAGACCACATTGCATACAAAAAGCTTTAGATGCTGCCTCAACATCGTGAAAATGTTCCCTCCGTGGCATCACAGGCAGATGGCATGGCGTTGTACAGGTGGAGACTAGGGGTATCATGGTGCTGCATATATAGATATTTCCAATGGGGTGGTTTTCTTGTATGCTTCCTCCCACACAGGACGGATGCTTGTTGAAATGCTTTTCTCCTCCTGTCTAAAAAAGGCGGGCCTTCTTCTTCAGGTCGGTCTTCTTCCAGAGCGCCAGGCGGTCGAACTGCTCCAGGGTCATGCCGAAAACCTGGTGGAAGTCCTCAGGGGATAGGTGTCTCTGAAAAAGTAAAACACAGTAGGACAAATATACTTAATGAACGCAATAGATCTATATTTTATATGAAGCAGGTTATAATTTGAAGAAACTGTCCCCACTGCTCATTATTGAAGAGTTTTGATGATGAAGATGGAAGGTGTTTATACCACTATGAATTCAGGTCGGATACAGTTTGAGACATGAGACTGTCTTCGACCAAAGGTCTTTTTCCCACAAAGCTCTGAACTCAACTAAAGTGTTGTAGTTGCATAATCTTAAGAAATGCACTGCCCCATAGTCTACTGATAATATAAATCGTTATATTCTGTAGATATTCTTCATATATTATTCTTTTGTCTATTAGAGTTCAGGTTGTGCGAGGTCAGTTTAACAAATACTTTCTGTGAGAAGTTTCTGTGAGAACAGTCCGGTTGTCTGTTCCTCAAGGTTCCACGCTCTGCACCACAACATTCACACCTGTTTATCAGTATGTTGACATTAGGGAAGCAGACTGGTCGTTGCACGTTCAGCCCTGTGAGAATAGATGAGGACGCGACTCTCCTCCTCTTAGAAAGGTTAGAGCCAATAGAAATGTTAGATGTTCTTGACGGAAAACCATGTATTAAAGAGCCGAACTTCCGGCTGTGCGGGGTGTTTTTTGGACGGTCAACCTGCGTGTTGACTGGACGACTCCCTGCTATCGCGATTGCAGCGCTTGTTACTCTACTTGTGATCAAGGAAAATAAATTCAGAGAATGAGAGAAGTTGTTTGACTAAGTTCTTCCGGACGCTACACCAGACATCCAATAATTGCACACGCTAACACTACTGAAAGGGTAGATCAGCAAAATGCTCACATTGGCCACTGTGAATGTACAAGAAGCTATTTTCTGTTGTGAAAACTTGATACATTTAAAGAAAAAAAGCTCCAGGGTTAGTGGGTTGTGAAACTTAACTCGACCAAGTAATGAAATAATGACCATGTAAGGTTTGCTGAGTCCTGTGGCTAAAAGTGGCAATTACATCTCAGAAACTGGCACGATGGGTTTTACCTCCTCTGAGACCTGTGGCATGCTTAAGCATAGGTGAACAGCAACTGGATCATCAAAGTTCTCCAGTTTCTCTGCCCATCCGAGCCCGAGCCCGAGCCCGCGACCCCCAACAAGAGGCCATGTTTAAGGTGTGACCTCCCTGTGACACTCGTCACCGTCAAGGAAACGTCAAGCATAAATTGCGCTTTAGTATGGCTAGAAAAATCCTATTTTTTCAGAACGTAGCACTTTCTTACAGCAGCTAGAAAGAAGGCTTGGTAACTTTGTTGGTTGAGGATAGAGTTGGTCCTGAGAAAACTCTCGCTGGTGTTGCTTCTACTTCGCCACAAAGTGAATGTGGTAGCTTCTTCAGATGTGGTTCTCTGTGCTCCATGAAGAGCAGCACTAAACAGCAAAAGCGAATCCACTAAATCACAGCAATTGCATCGAAATGACTGATTTAAATTCTGCTGCTATATGCTGGAGTAATCAAGGACGAACACTAGCGTTGTCCTCAGTCTAGTTGAATCTTCACTGGGCTTCACTCTAATGATTAAACACAACCATCCTCTGTGGCTCTTTGGCTCAGACAATCAAACCGTTGACCTGGACCGATGAGATCATTTGTGCCTCCAGCCTGACTTCTGCTGAATGGTTAAATCAGTCGCAGCTCACTCAGATTGCCGTCACATAATCACCCAATCCTAAAATCATGTTTGTGTTAACCATAAAAGCCGGCGTTCTAATGCCTTCTGTATTGAGGTTGAACACACCACATGCTGTGCCTCAGAAGTTCATCCAAACAAAGCTCATCGCCAAAAAAAAAACATAATGGTATTGATTTAGACACAGAACAAAAGCACCTGGCATTTTATTGTAAACCTTTGGCTGCACTGGGCTCAGCAGGTGTGCGTCTCTATGATGATAGTGATAGTAAATTAGAGGTAGGCTACTGCTGTGTGGGAGCCAATCACCTGGTTTCCATACCAACCAACAGAGGGAGGAATGTGGAGTGCTACCCCTGAGGGAAAAACACCCAGCTCCCTTTAATGTTTCAACTGCCTTGCTGACAGGATAATAACATGACAGTAAAATGATGGAGAACACAATCTCTATTATTCAACACAAAGTGTTACATAATAAAGTTATCATTACTAGAGTTTTTGATGGCTAACTTTCTATCCCCTCACCGCTTATTGTTACCTTCTTTTCTTAGACAAATTAAAGGGTACATCAAGCCTAAGGCCACATCCACACTGATATGTTTTCCTTTTAAAATCGTCCATACGGGCCTTTCAGCATAGTTTTTTTTAATGATCTCAGTCCACACGGCAACCTTTGAAAACGCACATGACCATTCACGTATAGTAGGCATGCGCGTGGCGATGTAAACAGGAAGCAGATTTTCTTCACACTGCAGTTCGTTTAGTTGCAGAAAATACTGCGGAGGAAGAACGGCTATGGCGAAAAGGGAGAGCAGAGATTTCTTTGCTTGGACCGAACACAAGATCAACCTGTCGCTCAGAGTCATGTGATGGGGCGTGACGAATCAGGGAAGGACACGTCGTGACTGCTAAGACCCATCAAGTGGCGAACGTGGTGTCTACGTCATCATTACCAAACTGCTCCGTTTTCGCTCGTCCTCACTAGGACGGAACCCCGGCGTTTCCAAACTCCTCCGTTTTTGGTGCTCTTACTTACTCACTCAGTGTAAACGTAGCAGAAGATATGCATTTTAAAATGGAAAAGTAGTCGTGTGGACTTGGCCTAAATAAGCTTGTGGTTGTACTGCACTGCAAACTTTCAAGGATGTGACACTTCATTTCTATCTCTGATTGGGATGTGGCCAGACTTGACACATGAAGGTGGCACCTTGCATGGTAGCTTCTGTCAGCAGTGACAGTGAAATGGGTGTGAATGACATGTAATGTAAAAGCGGTTTGAGTGGACTTATTATCAAGATTTCTAATGTTTTGGCATTGAAATGTCTAAATTGAAATGTATGGAAAATATGTTATTGATTGATCAGTTATTGATGACTTTATAAAAAAAAACATCTCAGCTCAGGATGGATTTAACTGCCTCTACTATAAAATACAGTGAATGTAAAATGAAATGTCTGGTTAGACTTTTTATCCTTACACCTAGGCTTCAAGCTGAGCCAGTTGACTACATCCTGACTCCAGCTGTGTACTTGACACACAGACGTTGACAGAAATTGATAGATGTTGCTTCGCAGATCCTGAACTATTCCTTTAAGTTATGTCTCTGTACTGTGCACTAAAGTGTGTTGGCTGACATTTGTGTGTAGCTGCTCATGCAGCAGCCACCAGTAACAGGCCCAACATGTCACACATGTTGTCTTGCCTCCCGGTGAAGCGACTCTGAGTTGTGATATGAGTTGAGCTGCTGAAGTTGAGTAAACCAGCAGCACTTTGAGGTCAAGGATCAGGAATACTGGTGGGTTAAACAGAGGTTGGAATATTTCTCCATAAAGGCTCAAAGGGAGTTCTCATATTAGGGTTACTGAAAGTTTAAATATTTTAATGGCGGTGAAAAAAAACTCTTCTGAGAGGAGGGCCTACTGTCAGAGCTGCACCGCAAGACCAACCACAATTTACAGTTTTTAAATTGGGTTTTATTCCTGTGTGGAACTTTATTTGAGACTACTTTACAGACTAAATACGTCCTGTTTTCAACTGAAGAAACGGAATGCACGTTCTGAATCTGTAAATGGTAGCGTAAGAATAACAGCTGCAGGAAATGAGTTATTACGGGACATTAAACTTTAAGCTTAATTTTGTTATTTCAAGACATGAAATTTGGCGTGTTCCAGTGCAAAGTAAGTCATGTGATACAAGTCAGAAATTAGAACCATACTACTGCCAAATATAAAATAATTACAAAAGACAACCCACTCCATGTACTTTTGGCCCAACAGTATATCTATTTCTTCAATACAATAAAAAAAAAAGCACCAATGCGATCATTTACCCACCTTTACAAAAATCCCACCTGGCTGTCTGGCTGCTTTAGCCAAACTGCATAACTATGGATTTTCCTTCTTTAAACCAGTTGGACATGTTCTCAGGCTTTTTAATGACCTGTGGATAGAAGGGGACACGGCACCGAGCAGGGAGAAGAAGATTAGAGCTCACCTCCAGTCTGGTGCGATCTACTTCTCTGGGAAGCTTCACTTTCACTCTGTGCGTCACTGCCAGCGTTTCATAAGGGTAGATCTGGCAAACACAAAGTAAGCATTGTGGAAGATTTATTAGAGAATACAATGATGATCCAAGGTCCAAACAAAGCTGCCAAGAATATTAACAAATGAGGAAAACTTACCTTGTATTCTGCCATGGAGGAAAAGAGAGAAAGAGATAATTAATCTGATGGAACAACACGTTTTTATTTGAATAGCAGACCCATTATGAAGACTATCACAACAGAGCGTGAACATAAATGACACCTTGTGGAGTCAAATCTCTTTAGAAATATTAGGTTTCAAAGGCATCAAAAGCATTACAAATAGTTGCTCTGCACGCACACGCACACACACACGCACACACACACACGCACGCACACACACACACACACATAGTTATGAGGTTGACATCCTTTCAAGTCTTTGCCAAAGAAACATCCAGCACTGTACACACACACTTGTAAACATGCGCCAGTAATTCTGCAGCTGTAAAAATGACATCACCTCTCTACGCTGTCACCTTCAGTAACTGATCTGGAGCCAGAGCTGCAGGGCTCTGCAGGCTTGGTCACAGTATAATCAGGGATTGTAAACTGACCTTATATCTGTACTCAAAGACAATATAACACAGCCTTTTCACATCTTATGGTTAAACATTTAGCTCGAGGGGAAACTTTCCCCTTCGGGGATTGCACATGTGACCTTTTGCAACAATGTACTTTATTTTGGATTCTAGGTTCTGAACGTAAAAGACCTGTTCATAGACAATGTCAGGTGACTGACATTAGCACTTGAGGTTTTTGAAAGAAGTACATGAAACGTCCCTGGTTGAATCTTCTTTATACAAAAGATTAGTAACTGTGTTAAAACAGGTTCTTTGATTAACAAAGACAGAGGTAATAAAACTTGCGAACTGAACCAACTGAGGACTGTTGAGAAGTATTTTTAGTCAGGGGTATTGAAGGCTACACTATAGTAATATGTTTGTCCTAAATTTGGTAAGGCTGCAACATAATATCTAACTAACAGACGAAAACCCAAAGATATTCAGTCAAAAAACAAACTAAAGCAACACATTTTGACAATTAAGAAGATGGAACTAGTGTGCTTGCAACATTCATGCTTTTATAATTAATTGATTATCACAATTGCAGATGCAGAATAATTGTTTCATTGCTACGGTTTGCTCATTTTAGGGGATAGAAAGTAATAGGAAAAGTTAACATAAACCTAGATTAAATCATCATATTTAATATAAGGTAGTAATCCTATGCCGTCATTGACTGTTTGAAGTCAGCGACTGAAGTCATAGACAGGGATGCTTTGCCAGGCCTGGACTATAGCCAGCATCATTTCCTGCCAGAGATGAGGACTTGGACTCAAGTCGGACCTAAATCACACACACAGTGACTTGAGATTGACTTGGACATTAACAGCATCGCTGGGTTTGAAAGGCTAGAGGGATGTGGTAAATTACAGTAGATTATAAACTGTCATTAGTTGAAAACCCAATGAAACTTTAGAATACTGTAATAATTGCATGCCTAATAATGTTAGCAATATGTTACTGTTACCCTATCCATCCAATATCCATTTTAGGGGAACAATACAGTTATTTACTTCAAAGGAAAGTAGCAACAATTTAAATTGACAGTGACCAATTGAAAGTGACCAAAGACCAAACAACTAATCAATGCTGATACTGTATGCTAAAAGAACAAAGAGTATTGATATAGTCCAAGCTTGAATTCCTTAAACATGGCCGTGTTCTAATCAGACCGGATGGTATGCTATATGATAAAACATTCATTACAACCATAAGAGACTTGAGACTTCACTTGGACTTGTGACCAAAGACTTGAGACTTGACTTGGACTCTAGCTCAACGACTCAAGACTTGACTTGGACTCTAACTCAGGGGTGGGCAATTAATTTTCCCAAGGGGCCACATGAGAAATTGGGACCGTTGTGGAGGGCCGAACCAATATGCTGAACTTGATTCAATTAACTCAATATTAATGTTATTACTTTATAAAAAAAGTTCAGTTCAGTTTTTCTTACTCAGAGAAAAGTCCAGTCTGTGTTGGGCTTGAACAAGAGCATGAAGTCTGGTTGAATGAGGTGGATATGTGAAGGACAGCTGACAGGTATCAGTGAGAGATGATCTGGATCTGGATTTGTTGAACTTCATCACTAGAATGTTTGTTCTCATGTAGGTAGATCCAAAGAGAACCAACATCTTCTGAGCATGCCTCTCATGTGAGGAAAGTTCTCCTCTTTGAGAGAAGAGTAAATATCCAGAAGTGATACTGACTTAAAGTGCTCTGCCATAGTGTAGCAGACCGCAGGTCAGATCAGCGGCGGCTTTGCGCAATTAATTTTCAATCTGGACGCGGAGCTGGTCTCCTCTCTCTCAGACTGCAGCGCGAGGCTCCTGTGAGACTGACCTGTGAGAGCTTTGGGCTCGCGGCAGCACCTGCTGCTCATTGAGCACAGAAACTGCAGAACAATACTTGCTTCGTTAAGTCGTCAACACTGCCTGTTGGTGAGGCTGTGTAAGCGCTCGCGCATACATACATCGCCTTCAAAGTAAAAGCAGCGCCGTTGTATTGCATTTATGGTGTGCATCTTATTTATTTATTTTTGATTCACCTCACGAGGGCCAGACTGGGAGAGCCCGCGGGCCGGGTGTAAGATGCACAGGTCTGCTCTAGCTCAACGACTCAAGACTTGACTTGGACTCTAGCTCAAAGACTCAAGATTTGACTTGACTTGGACTCTAGCTCTAAGACTCAAGACTTGATTTGGACCTGTGAGCATCTCTGCATCTTGCTGATATCAGACTTCAGTCTGCTCTTCAGCACATGCTCTTCAGCACATGCTCAGCTGGTGATTAAGGTCAGTTGATTGGCATTCCAATGTATAGAATTATTGAATTGTCCAAGAAGGGCTACAAGTCTAGTTTTTCACCAAAGTCAGAACTTAAACCCTTGTTTAATTTCAGCCAGCAGGATAAGAAAGTCTAACCGTCTTCCGTATCTGCAGTGTATTTGTATGTATTGTTTGTATTTTAAGAATCAAGCTGATGCACCTATCAAAACTGATAAAAGCTTGCATACCATTAACATAAAGAGGAACAGAACAGGAAATAAACAGTCAATTTATTTTCACTCTCACCTCTCATGCCTCCCCAGCTCTGGGAGTCTGGGTCCACTTCATCATCCACAATCTCAGCAGCCTATAGGAACACAATCACAAGTAAACACAGACCAGTTAGACCACCATGCAGATGCTTTCTCCATGTTTCCAAGAATGTTGCTGGTCTTCATCAAAGCCAGGATTCATCTGAAAGCCTTTTGCTCACTGCCTTTGTCCTTCATGTGCTCCCATTCTTTCAGGGCGACCAATAGGACGTGAGTATGACACATTCTTCTAATATAAACTTACATCACTACTTTCGGAGTGACAAAAACGTGTCTAAATAGAGATGGAAGAACCGATGATAGAGACTGTTTAGTTGTTTGTCCACCAATAGAGCTAATGAACGAACAATTTGCATTGACATCTATCTATGGGATCTTCTGTTTTCTCTCCCCCAAAATGTACTTTTGTGAAGTACAAAAGTGCATACGTGCTGGTCTGTTCTATGCTTGTATAGATGAGAAGTTATTAGCTAGAAAGGTAATGTGGTTCAAAGTGTGATGCCTTTATTGTGCTGCACTAGCCAATGATTAGTTACTGTTTAAAATGGAGAGATTCATTCTGCACAATCACACTTCTATTTGCAACCTGCAGAATCGCCCCCTCCTGGCCCCCGTTTCAAAACCAGAGGTTACCGCCTGCAAAATACCAACAAACCTTATGGGAGTCCCATCAGTGTCAACTAGACTTTGTGTTTGGTGCTAATTATCAATTGTGAAATTGCTAACATGCTGAACTACCCCCTCATAATAAGCCTAAATCTGTGCTGGGTGATCGGTACTGACTGACTCCTGTGTAATCTGATACTAAAACTGTGTGAGCAAAGCTTGTCAAAGTTTGTTTTTAAAATGGAGAAAAATATGTAAATGGTGACAGGCACACCACATTTCACGTTTTGTCTTTTGGCCTTCATTGGGTTCAGCTTTGCTGGAGTTCTACCTCTTCAGACCTTTTCCTTCTCCATGCACCTTGCAGGTGGGGCAGCTAAACCCCTACTCTGACAGCCACACAAATCAAGTACAAGCCCTGCTATGGCTCGAGCCTTGCCAAGTCTTTATTATGCCGGGTAGAAGAAGATGGGAACAAGGGGTGCTGGTTATAATTTAATTAGGATTAGGGTATTGTGTTACTTTGACTTGAGGAAAATATGCACATCCTAATGCGAGATGGCATAGTCAACGGTTTAGATTACTGTTCATATAAGGTAAAAGATGTGTTAAGGAACAACTAGGATTTATTACAGTTTGGGAGAGAATAGTAATAATTACAAGTAACTGAGTAACTTGCCCAACACTGTGGATTGCTCAGAGCAGATCAGCTATTGGCTAAAAAGATTTGACCACAAAACAAACTTTGGCTTTTTTTTGATAAAACACTTGATTGACATTGATGTACACTACTCTGTTCCTTCGGGTGCCTTTTTCTCTCTCTCAATATTTTAAAGCAATTTTGAAATGTCACTCTAGCGACTCTAGCTCTGGCTCAATCAAGAATATGTGCAATGTTTTTGGCTGATGTATCTAAATTACAGGAAGCATGGATTGTTAGAAGTACGTGCTCATTTCCTACGAGCATACATTGTGTGCTAGTGCAGGGATTTGGGCTCACCTTATAGATGCCATTCCTTCCATAGCCGGGTAAGGATGCAGACTTATTGTAGGGGAAATCTGCCAAGTTATAAAAAAAATGTTTTATTGAGCTACCCGACAATATCAATTTTGTTTGATTCATGCCACTGACACCAGGCTGAACTGGAGATGAGCTACTCACTAGACTGGGAGGCGTCAGTAGGCAGACTGCAGGTTGATTTGCAGGGGTCCAGGTCTTCTGGACCCATCTGTCCATCAATCTCACTCTTCAAGATCATCCAACTGGTCCTCTACATAGAGAGAGAGAGAGAGAGAGAGAGAGAGAGAGAGAGAGAGAGAGAGAGAGAGAGAGGATGGAAAGAAGTGGTGGATGATGGCAAAGTATGAGTTAGTGAATTAGTAAATGGATGAACAGCATTTTTAAGAAGATGACTTGAAAAGTAACACACACACACACACACACACACACAGACCCACCTTGCCATCCTCCCCATCCTGCCAGGATGTTCTAGAAGCTGTAAAACAGTCAGATGTTAATGTTCCTCTCAGCTCCTCTGTACTGAACTATTAACTTTACACTAATCACCCCTTGACCATGACATCATCACACCATCTGGGAAGCAGCTAACCTTTCTGTCAACATTATACATAGAGGTCTTTTGGGGGTCCGACCCATTGGTCACCAGAGGAAGACATCTTCACAACTACAGTCCTGTTAACAATGAGGTCAGTAAATATATCCATGGTCTCGTAGCACCGGCCTGGTCAAAACTTGACCAAATGGCTGAATTTCGATGACATTTTAATAATCTTTATTCCCAAAGATTAAATCTATTTTTGTTGACCTCCTTTCCCTTTTTCTAGCGCCACCGTCAGCCCAAGGTTTCCACTTGTACTCGAGATATATTTAAATTGAATTAGTAAATTGTGGAAAAAATTTAAACTCTGAGCAAGCATTACATCATTGCAGTTTTAATTGTATTGAACTGCTTTGATTTGATTTTGGATATACATCAAAACTATACCCTGAACTAAATTGTGTAATATTTCCCCCCTTCTACATACTGTTTGTTATCCAATCTTTTGTTTAATGGTATCAGATGTGAATTGCACAGGATGAATCTTGTCTTTTGGACAATGTCAGACACATAAGATCACCTAACATTCTGCATGCTAAAGCATTCGTATATGGAACTAGTTATCTAGATAACTTTGGTGAAAACTCTGTTATCATGTATCAAATAACTTAACCAATGGGCCGGATTCCCACTAAAGTAAAAAGTGCGTCCATTGTTCACGTAATTTCCCTTTCCACAGTTCCATGGTTAAAGCACGAGGAAAGTCTTAACTTGGAACAAAGTAGATTGACATTTTGTTGGCAGAGAGCACACACTCTGTCAGTGACCTTATGTCTGCTTGTGTGTAGATACGTAATCAAGATGCGGACAGACAGCTCATGCATTTGGAGGACTGTGCCATATGCAACCCATTTACTTGTCGTACTTAATAAAGATTAATATTTATTTGGGTGATAGAGCTGATAAGAGTTTCTAGGACTACATTGAAAACCGTACATTATAAATCAGTACACACAAAGAGTGGAGAGAAAGAGATTTGAACCGCACTACACTGATGACACTTTACAAAGTGAATCATGGATCCAACCTCTCACAGTGGAAAACACAGTCACAGCATTACCACGAAAACCAACAAATGAGCCGGTGAGATGAGTGTATACATGCATGAACGAGGTGAGCAAATTACTGTAACATCCAAGAGACCCAATTCCAACAATCAGTCCCAAATTGGTTGGAATGTGAAACTAAATCAGTGTTGCAATGTCAGATCAGATATTGGAATTTAACTGGAGGACCAAACAACTCTTTGTTACCAAATCTACACTCACAGGGAGTTCCCTGTGCTCGACACAGAAAGAGTTTTTCATTGGTCACCTAATGAAAAACATCTCCTGTGACATCACTGATTAGGGTGTGGTTAGAAACGCAACATACTTTCTGTTAATGTTTCAACATGTGGGGGGTCAATTGTTTGCTTTCTTTCATCAAAACATTTGTGGGTTTTTTCTTAGTTTTGTTACACATTGATTGCCCAAAAATGTTTAACTTTGATTTTATAACCTTGCTATTATACAGTGGGGGCAGAAGTCTTACACCAGCCCTATGCATGTAGATCCATGCAGTCGACTAGCTGAGTGAAGGCTTTAGGAAAGGGAGGAGAACTGGGATAAACAGATGACCGGCAGGCGGCAGGCAACACATCGTGCAGAGACCAGACCAGAGGAGGAAGTGTTAAGAGGAAGGAGACTGTACCATGCTGTTTGTAGATGGGGGGTTTTCTATAGATATTATCTTTGACCAGAGTCTCTGAAGATGTGAACAGACGCAGAGGAAAGAAAAGAAGCCAACATGGGAGGGAGAGAAAGAAAGAGAGAGAATGGAGAAAAAGATGCATGAGTTGGCAGTTATTGAGGGATGAGATATTTTGAAGAAGCAAAAAGGGGGCCGCAGTATAGCTTGATTCAACACATTTGTCATAAATATTATGGCACGTCAGAAACATCAGCACTTTTAATATTATTCATGCAACATATTCAAAATATATCAATATGTTGTTCTTTGTTGAAATTGAGCTTATTTGAGGCAGAACAATCAAGACAACAAGAACAATAATAATATCAGGAACCACACATGGCATCCATCAGTCTACTTATATTAGCACTCTTAAGAGATTTTCAAACAAAAAAGGGCCCCATAATGAATAATATGCACTTCACAACATTAGAGAAAGAGTTGAAAGATAATGTAAGTCTTGTTGCATCAACCCTGGAGGACAGAATGTTTCTCTGAGGCTGATCTAATCTATCTTTCCAGTGACTGTAGCGCATTAGGCCCCAGCAGAAACATGACTCACCATAAAACAACCATGTGGGTCATTATCCTGGCTTGTCTTAGTGCCTGCCAGTATCTGGAACACTATCCAAATAAAAAGCAACAAGTACAATGACTATGAAAGCCATTAAGTGGATAATCGTTGGCTGTTTCTTCCACTTAACTTGCTTCCATCATGGAGGTTTTTTTCCTGTA
Source organism: Myoxocephalus aenaeus (assembly GCA_038501785.1). Classification (NCBI taxonomy): domain Eukaryota; kingdom Metazoa; phylum Chordata; class Actinopteri; order Perciformes; family Cottidae; genus Myoxocephalus; species Myoxocephalus aenaeus. The sequence continues at coordinate 3,900,629 of JBAMJR010000189.1, forward strand.
TGACTGACAGTGTAACAGTCAATGGGAGGAATATGTTGGATCAAACAGATTCCCCTCTGTGCCACAGAAGGGTATAATTTTCGTCAACTCTTGTCCAAATCAAGTGTACATTCTATACTTAATGAGGCAATATCATGTCAGATCTTTGTCATAAAGAAATTACTTTGAAATTAGCAAACAGTAACCAAGATATACAGAATACAACCCATAAGGCAACTGTTCCCTTTACAGAACAAAGGCATTGGGCCTCTAATACAAACAGATCCAATCTCAGGCAGCAGGAATGAGTGATTTCAGGGAACTTGGCATTCACACATGTTTTCTCGAAGGTTGAATTTTCTCTTACATTTTTGTGAATGAAACTGGAGGATGGAGTCAAGTCTATTATGTCAACAATGAAATCCCACAAACATGCAGCTTCTCATGTACAAGTGGCATTCATCCAGTTGAAACAAGCTATTTACCACAAGTTATTTTTCAGTTAAGGTGGTTTTCTCAATCAGACTTGTATTGAGAGGTTTAGGATCAAAATAATAAAAACATCTTGCATGAGGGCCGATAAACACACGTTGATTGCTTCACAAGACTTCCGCATTTACCTGGAGAGAATTGGGTCTCATGAACTTGAATTTGTTTATTTGTTAAACATATACAAATATGTTCTAACCTCCATGGGTTGAAGTTTTGTAGAGATGTTGTGTGGGTAGTACAACCAGCATCACTGTTGTGTGTACTACTTTTTCAGCTTGGTCTTGGTGTATTGGTTGGTAACCTAAACCTTAGTATCTAATCAAATAAGGACACATCCTTTTCTTCTAATAGTGAACGTAACTGTGTTTTCAGTGTCACTAATGGCAGCATACTCTATAGAATGCATAAAGATGTAGGACAAATGAAAAGGTTGAGTTGCAAGCCAAGCAGTGGGTTATGGCCTACCTGGTACGTGGAAATGCCGGGGAGCAGCCACGTATGTAGAAGTAGAGGAAGGGGATTTGCCATCAGAATAGGTGGATAAGCTGGGGGTACTCCGACCACTTTCACTACCTTCAGTTGGGGACGGAGTTTGGTGGGCATTGGAGAAAAAAAGGCAAAAGGGAAAGGGTAGTGGGGGAAACAAAGGGTGTTGGGGCAAACAGGCAGCGTTAAGGTAAGCATATAATTAATGCTCAAATATGAAGCTTTGATTATCACATTGATGCAGGTGACTTGATGACCCAGCCATTTACTGTATTTATATCTATTGTACTGAAACAATGTCTGACTTTTTAGAGAATCCTAGCAGCCTACTGATATGTTACGTGATGAGAGACAAAAGGCATACAGTCAAATTTTGGATTCTACCACACAGATAAAGTTACACCACGTTGTCCCTCTGCCCAACTCTCTTTTTCCCTTGCTGCGTCCTCCAGATCTCCCTGGGAGCCCTGAGCATTAGGTGAGTTTGGGGATTTAATCTCTCCAAAGTATCCTGAAGCTCCCCTTTAGGTGTTCTGCCAACCTGTAACATCTGGAAGACAACCACAGGAAGATGTACTCGGCGTCTGAACCATCTCATGCCGCTATCTTATTGCCAAGCAGCGGCTACTTTTACATAGATAGAGACCACCCACCCTTCACCCAGACCTCACTTATATCTCCAATTATGTTAGTTTTACCCAACGCTTATGTCTATAGGAGGGCTGCAATGAAGACCAATGGAGTGCTTGCTCACAACCACAGTCCAATAACTTCTGGTGATGCTTATAAGCCGAAGCCAATGTTATTCTTCTCCTCCATTTCCACCCTGTTGTTCATGGACTTTTCTTCTGTGAATATCTCTCTCTGATGTGACTTAATTTTATACTCAGTCACTGGGATTTTCTTTTTTTCATAGCTCTCATAATATATTCAAATGCCATTTTTTTTACAATTGATTTTAAGCAAGCTAGAGCTTTGGGAAAGCCATTTTTTGTGGATTTGGAGCTAGTCATGGTTAAACGTTGTGTAATAGTGATACTCGATAGCTTCTATCTTTAACTTTTTAACCTGTTTTAGCTTCGGTCTGCTTCTCTCTGAAATCTCTTTTTAGTTTTCCCCTAAAACATTGCTAATATTTATCAGTGCAGTTAGTGACCGTGTGGAATCCATGGTAGCTCTGACGGCTTGACAAGTAGCAGTGGGGTGAATGACTTCCCACTTAGCTTACAGCTCAATGCTCAGCTCTTATTCAACATATTCTGAATATTTATATGATTATTATTATGTGTCAGTGCAAACAATGCCACTGAAAGCTACCCTATGGGTTTTATTATATCGGCCCACTTTTGAAGTGCTGAAGCGTAAATACATTACATTAACATTTTGCTGACTGCATCATGTGTGTGTTGTATATCTATGATCACAACCAGGGTCCGACCCATTGTGTTGCATCACAGGCAGGCTGGGTGATTGAGTCACTGACACCCTTAAGACCAAAAGTAATACACACGCTACATCCAGAGTTTGGAGTAAGACACAGGGAGGGAGGCAGGGAGGGAGGGAGGGAGAGAGAGTGTTAGTTGATTGAACACACACTCTCCTCCCTCAGACAGAGAGGAACCATCGGCAGCGATCTGGATGCAAGTGGATGAGATCACTGACATCTGTTAGTGCTGGTCTGAGTGATCTCCTGCACACACACACACACACACACACACACACACACACACACACACACACACACACACACACACACACAAACCAAAGTACTATTAGTGCAGGTCTAAATGTAGGGCAGATCCTCCATAAAACATCTGGTGCTAAGGTAGGAGGTGATGAGGTTTGGGGAGTTAGGCAGGGCAGGAGTTCTAATTCATGTGAACAGATTACAAATTTGTTAGGTGGAGGCCATTCAATAATCATAAAACAATGACATAATAAGAAAATATAAAAGATGGTTTGGGGATCATTAACAAGAAATCATGTAAATAAAAACAAAATCAATCCATCACAGACAACACATCTAAATACAGTGTTGCTTAAGTCTAAGCACCACAGCAACTTGTATGAGGAAACCGGACCGCTCTTTAAAGCATGAGCCTGTTGCCTGTTGAAAACAAATAGACGTCTTTCACGGTGTGTTAGAAACCGCTAGGGCCTGAACCCAGCAGCGGCACACTGTCTTTTAAGCCAATGCAACTGGCAACCAGGCCCCAAATTACTGCTCGGCCCGCTCTGGCTGTTTCATTCCTCTGTACCCCTCCTCTCTTTCATCTTCCCCATCAGAGAACTCCTCTCAGCCTCTCCACCCTGTCATGGAAAAACCGCCAAAACCCTGGACCGCGTGTTCGTGATTTTCTGTGCAAATGTTCGAGTGGAGGCTCTTGCTGCTTCCCTCACTAGCTCTTCCTTTTAATCAGCAAGCATGTGTCAGAAAAATGTGTTCATGCTGCCAGGCCTCTGTAGTACAGCATGACATGCCTCTGAAGGCAAAAGTGTTTCCCCTACAGGAGAACTTCTTGTTGCTGTTGGAACTCTTTAAATTAGGGCTGTCACTGGAAAAGACTGCCACACTTTGAAAAGAAACTTCACTTAGTTATGATGTATTTAAATACAACATGTAGTGTATGAACGCAACAGGACTGGCCTTGAGTAGCAGCAGGAGGCATTCGTAAAATGTCCGTTGAAGCTTTAATAGTAATTATGAGTTCCACTGCTCTTCATGGCAAGACCTGCCCTGCACAGCTGGTTGAGGCATCGACCTCGAGAGGTAAGCGTCAGGATAGCCCAGCCTTAGGAACCGAACCAGCAGGTCACTAGCACCTTGGCAAGCATGGACGCCTGGCTCATCCTAGTACTGGAACTGGCTCATCCTAGTACTGGAACTGGCTCATCCTAGTACTGGAACTGGCTCATCCTAGTGCTGGAACTGGCTCATCCTAGTACTGGAACTGGCTCATCCTAGTACTGGAACTGGCTCATCCTAGTGCTGGAATGCAGCACAGGGGGTTCTTGCCAAGAAGAGCAGAGGGATTCAAGATAAAGCTAAACTACGCTATCTGTGAGGCAGCGATCACTTAATGAATGGAACAATTCAACTACATAGTTTACGATAAAGCTAATTGAGGTAAGTTCAAATGAATTTCAACTTTTCAAAACTTTCAAAAATTCAGAATTTAGTTTAAACATAATTCATAGTTTCCTTCAAAGTCTTATTTGAAGTAGTGGTGGATTTTTTATTAATCTTATATGTCGAACATTGAGTGATGATGACATTTGACGAGTATACCAGATATATAGTCTCAGGAATAGTGCTGACTCATCTCTATATCTGTCAGTGCTTTGGTCAAGAGAGCTGTTTCCAAGGAATGCATTTGCTGATAATATTATGATGTATTATTATTGTAAAGTATTGTTTAGCCAAAACAATACTTTCTCATCACCTTTCCTGGAAACCTCTGTGGCTTTTTATCATCAAAACATAAAGCCTGCACTGTCTTTCAGATTCATATCAAGGTCGTAAGCAGGTTCACACCAAAGGAATAATGCGTTGACATGACAACGAACAGGTGTTCATTCAGGGGAAACAACAAGGTAGATTAGAAGTCAAAGGCAGGCAAACAATCAGGGCAACAACTTGAAGAGACAAGCACAACAAGGAACCTCCCTCCTAATGCCATATGTATCAGGGTCCAGTAAACCATGCACGACAACAACCACGTCCACAGACACAAGTGAACAGGGCAGGCAGAATGAGACCTCTGAGGGTCCTATGTACCAACACCACGATATGGGACAACAACATCACAAAACCTGCTAACCATTCCACTGGAGGAGGGGAGACACAGAAAAGAGAAAGACTAGTGGTGTTTTACCATTAGGAGGAGGTAAACTGAGATGCAGGGAAGTCCTAGGTTTAGGGTCAGGTAGGGGGTCCTGTTTGAACCCTGAGGGCGAGGAAGATCAGGGGATGGGGTAAGATGAAGCAAAGGGAGGTGGTTTGAAAAGCCTTTCTGCAGGGGTTACAGCGTGCAAAGGGAATGCATACAGCACTGGTTTGTGATGTTGATTTCAGGGGTGTGTGGTATTGTGAATATAATTAGCAGTTTCATGGCTTTGGTTCAAGAAACAAGGAAAAGAGTGAGCAGGCAGCGGTTACAGACACCAGGTCAGGCGTTCTGTTTCCCATTATGACTCATGGTCTATGGTGAACCGAAAGACCCAGAGAGTGAGTTTCCAACACATGGTTAATTTGGTGCTTAACCACAGCCCATGCCAAGTAAAGTCAGCTCCGCGGTCGTATCACAGCACTCCATTCTTTAGGACCTTTGGTCTCAGTCAAATACAGAGAGGACTGGCACTTGCTGCAGTGGGGAAACCCGCTTCAGTTTCATGTTTTTGATCCTAAATCCAAGGTTTTGTATGCGTCTGTTCTATTTGGGAAACACAAGGAAACCCCGCTTTTGGGGCACTTTGAACCCCCTTTCAAATAAGAGCTTTCTGGTAGATCGTGACGGTTTTAGTTTCTATCGAAGGTGTAATGATTTCAGCAAGTGGTCCATTGTCTGTATCTGACCAGGTCTCGGTCTCAGCGTGCTTTGATACCTCTGAAGTAAGGGACGTAGTTGTGCTGCTGCAGCATGGCCAGGGTGGTGGGGTTTAGGTGAAAAGACAAGCCTGCACTGCCACCTACTGGTGTGGGCGAGTACTTGACACTACCTACACCACCACCACCACTTCCTTCAGCCCCAGCAGCAGAGCACACAGGGAGGGAAGATGACTCCCTGGCCCAGGTGGACGGGTACTTAATGGCCCCCATGAGGGTTGGACGCAAAGGGAGAGAACAGGAGTCATGGGCCTGGCTGCTGTGTCTACCACCAAGGTGTACCTCTGGCCCTGAATGTCCAATCAGATCACAGGAAACATGTTGAGTCAATGGCTAAACGTGTGGGGGTATTAAGTTTCATGGAAAATATTGGAATAGTACATGTGGTCCTTTTACAAAACATCAACATCACACAGTAAAGCCTTAAATATTGATCAAACATACAATTATAATAATATTATGCTATTTAAGTTGTGTACAAATGATAGGCCTATTGTAATTTCATAATGCAAGTCCTATCACGCTCCTCAAAAGGTAAAATAGAAGAATTAAGGACACAAGGCATTGGCAAAAGTTCTGAGGAGGACTTTATCAACGTCTTCGAGTAGGAAAACAGTGTGTGACGCATATTTGTAACTACTATTGTGCCGAGGGTTTTCCTCTTCCACCTGCTGTCTTTATTACCCACATTTAAGACCACAGACAGTTCAGTCGTAATGTAAGTGTGTAATGCTAGTGCAGCTAATGTAGCATGAAGCCTCTAACCTGAAGCAGAGGTGAGCAGCTACAGACATCTGCTAAGATCACCAATACAACACCTTCTCATACCCAACTTGACAAATCCCATCACTTGGTCAGTGGCCCTAAGTTTCAAACTACGATACTCTAGGTATCCCTCTACGTGAGTTTTACATCAGCTACGGCATGTCACATGTTGTTGTGACTCACGTGAACAACACTAAGGACTCTAGTGACCAAAGACTGACACAACAAAATGTCAACGCTTACTTTCAGTTTGGCACGGGACATGAATAGTGGTCTTCTGGATGAAAGCCCATCCACCTTCCATCCCACCTACTTACATCAGTTGAACTGAGAGTCAAATAACGACTTGGATGGGTTTACTTTGAAGCAAAGACCTCGCATGCAGATGCTAGAGGGCTCCTCCGTGCAGGGCCCGGACCAACCGGAGTCTGGAGTAAATTCACATCAAAATAATCTCGATAATTTAAGGAAGCATTTTTTGTCCAACTGCCAGAACAAATGTAGGCCAACAGAGTAATCTGCATGTAGTATGACCGTAAACATGGGTAATTAAAAAATACAGAAATTCAAACTCAACACAACTGCTGTGTGTCATGGTTGTGTACCTGGCCGGCTGTAATTCTGGGGGGAGCGGCAGGGGGTGTAACGTCCAAAGCCCCCCAGGGAGCTGTTAGAGCTGGGGCTGGAGGGCCTCCGCTGACGGGGTGACTTCTCCCCATCGCCCTGGTAGAACACATAAAGTCAAAAAAGTCAGCGCCTTCTAATGAGAAACAGTCATTCCCTCCCTCCGTCATTACAGTACTAGACAGGAATGTGAGCATGACTCCATCTCCGATATATTCCTAATGAGATGGATCAATCATGTTGCACAAGGCAAACAAAAGATCGAAGAAATATGAGGCTGAGGCCAAGACAACGAGTCAGGGGAATGCATATCGGTATGTCCAGGAGCAGATCAGGTTGATTACAAACATGGATCAACAGTGTTTATGAAGTCAGAAGTGTCCTCTAATAAATATGACAAACTGAAATAAAGGCACAAAAATGTTCCAAGTGTTGATCATTATCATGATGTACAGTCAGCAGTGGGCTTAGAAAACAAATTGTTAAAGTCTCATATTTACTTAAAAAAACGTTGTTTTATTTACCAATGTCAAGACTGCTTTATTATTGAAACAGCATCATCTGTATGGACCATTAAGACACATATATCAAACATGCACGCACGTGCGCACGCACACACACACACACACACTGATGAAGGGTGTATGCTGTCCACAGTGACAGCGCATCATATTACCTCAGTAGGAGTAGGAGAAAGCAGCTGGGGGGACTGCAGATGAAGAAGGAGAGAAGCCGATGATTAGGACAAACTCATATGTGAGGTTATGAGTTAACCATCCACACATGAGAAGGATGGATCAATGTCAGCATGACGAGCTGAAGGAAGTGTATGAGACTGTGACTGCTGCAAAGGAACGGCTGTTTGTGAGAGAAGCAAGCATGGCGTTGATGGATGACTGATGCTGACTTTACTGTCTGCATCAGTCGGGAGAGGGCGATGATGGAGGGATAGCAAGGTCAAAAAATAAATGTATATATATATATATATATATATATGTATACATACACGAGGAGAGTACAATTTGAAATGTACCGAGGGGATTTCCACCACTGGACTAGAGAGGTGTGAGTCAGAAAGAAGTGAAAGCCTGAGCCGGTCTACCTCTCCGTAGTGCCTCTCCTCAGACGGGTAGCTGACGTATGGAGAGTAGGACAGCATGTCAGGCCTGTCTATGTTGTAGATGGCCTTGGTCTTTGGGAGGGCTGCCAGGTCCTTGTAGTCCAGCATCTCATCTCCAAGTTTGGCCTGGCAGCAGTAACAAGAAAGCGTTCATCATTTACCCATCATGTCCTGGTATTAATCTGTTTTATTAAGCAAAGATGAATAAAAAACATAATGCTGCAGGAAAAAGCTGAACTATGTGCTGCTGCTGCCCCTGGTGGTGAGTAGAGGTGGTGCAGTCTTACGTATATGACTCTGCTGGGAGAGCCCGAGGCGCTGGATGCTGGGACAGAAGTTATGCTCTCGGATGAAGTCCGGGTCACCTAAAACACACATAAATACTCAGTCATTTTCAAATATATTGGATACATTCATTAAACTCTCTTCAGTGCTGCATGTACACTAGTTAGTTATCTAACTATCTATCTAATGCCGTGTTCACACCAAAACAGTTGCGAAATATTCGCGCGTCCAGATTACATGTTAAGCAGTGGCGGTGCGTCAATAGAGGGCGCTAGGGCGCCGCCCCTCCTAAAGTTTTGCGATGAAAAAAAAAAAAGAAGAAGAAAAAAAAATAATATATACTGTCAAAAAACATTATATATCAAATAATTTAAATAAGAAATATACCGTGTTGACGCGCTAAATGTGTGTGGGAGACCGTAAGCCCCTGTCAACAACCACTTAAGTTAAATATAATATATCGCCATTCATCATTACTGAGAAAAGCCCCTCCCCTCTCGGGGCGCCGGCCAAATGTGTGTCGATGGAAAGCTAACAAACATTTCACCCTCGTGACGGCAAGGACAGCTTCTCATTGGCGGATGAAACGTGAATCTTCGGGCGCACGAATCTGCGCCCTAGCCAATGACATCGTTTCTTATTGCAACGTGGTTGGACTATTCGTCCAATCAGAGACCTTTATCATTCCCTCACACCCCATATAGCTCCCACGTAGCTACGCGAGCAACACAGCTAGCAGAGACTTTGATTATGTTAGTATGGCGACTGAAAACTCTGTGGTATCTCTCCGCGAAACACCTTTCAATCCACGATCAGATGTTGACAAGAAGAGGCTGAACCCGAACGTCCGGATTTAAATATTCAGCAGCAAAGCAGTGAAGCTACATGCACCAAGCTACATGCTAACCGGAGCTGCTAGCTGGAGGCTCCGTGTGCAGTGGCTCTGAGCAGCCGAGGAAGCGCCGGGCTGTGAAGGAAGATGAGCTTGAAGGATTGCTGCAGAAGTGAGTGTCAAAATCAGCAGATGCCTGTGTTAGAGTTTAATGTTTTATCTTTCCCACAGCAGAACACATGTTGGACATTGCTAGATTTGGGTGGATGTCATATCAGGCTATAACTTTATCTAAAATACAAATTCAACCCCCAACGTGTGTGTGTGTGTGTGTGTGTGTGTGTGTGTGTGTGTGTGTGTGTGTGTGTGTGTGTGTGTGTGTGTGTTAGCTACAGCCATCAAGGTGGCTCCTGGCCTTTTGTCTATGTTGATGAGCCATCAAGACACACAAAACATAGTTTTTTGTCTGTAGTATGAAGCCTGTTTGTAGTAGATATTTCCCCACAACTTATCTTACTGTCTCTGTCTCTCTCTATATATTTATCTGTAGGTTTGTGACACCATACTTGGACACACCAGGGAACGCTTTGCCTTCAAAGACCACCTCACTAGTGCCACCTTACTGCAGGGCCCCCAGTTTGAATGCTACGTCAATGTATTCCCTGAAGTTGCTCTGGCCACCACATTGAATGTTTCTTAAACCATTCTGCTCTGAACCTCTCATGCCCAAAGTTAGTTTGTTGATAGTTGTTATTGGACAGTGTTGAGCACTGTGTTTTCTTGAAATAAAGCTTTGTTTTTTAGAATATTCTACTCCAAACCTCTTTTCTTCTCATTGTGGAGTGCTATTTAAACCGCGCCGCCCAACTGCGCCCCCCCACAAAAAAATGTCACCAGCCGCCACTGATGTTAAGTCAATGCACAGCCGCGTTAGGTTGCGAAAAAGCGGATTTTTCGCCGGGCGGCGCGATACTGGCGAAATGGCGTTGCGAATATTCGCAACTCCGCTTTTTCGCTTTTTCGCTGGCGATGAAAAAATTCGAAAATTTCGCCCGACGCGGAGTTGCGAAAGCCAATCAGCGTTGAGAAGCTCCGCCCGGCATCACCGCCGTTCTGCCGTCACTGAATCAAACTGCGGGTCCGCTGAAGGAGCGCTGGAAGCGGCTTCATTCAGACACTCGTCCTGGAGGAGTCGGAGCTGTGTGCGACTACGGATAATATTATGAACCCAGACACGGGGGCGTTTGATGTTCCGACGTGTGTGGGACTTTCTCAACAAGTATAAAGCAGAACTAGTGGTTATTTCAATGGTCAATGGCGGAAATAGTAAATGTTTTCACTGACATGGAGATAAGCCCCGCCCCCTTTCCCCAGCGATGGTTGCGAAAAACGAATTAACCACTCGAGCGAGTTTTTTACCGGGCGGCGCCATATAGGCGAAGTGGCGTTGCGAATATTCGCAACTGTTTTGGTGTGAACACGGCATAACTACTGCAGTCGTACAATAGTTAGTTAGATATTGTATTCTGCAAGAATGAATCCCATTTTTTTAATTTATTAATTAACCAATTAGATTTATTTTTATACTAAACGTATTCAAACTGCTTGTTTTGTGCTCCAAACTATTCAAAAACAAAAGATATTCCATTTATAATGATAAAAAAGAGAGAAACGCGTTTGAGTATTCCGTTAAACTATACCCTAAGCATAAACTATTATTTTCATTGTTGGTACATTTTGTTCACCAAAGAGCACATTTTATTTCCATTATGTGCACAAAGTATCACGATGCTATTAGTGTAACAGTTATTGTTAAAGCACACAAGGACTTTCCTCTTCAGAGCAAATTCCATATTGGTAGATTGAATCATCTTGCATGGTCATCAGTTAAGTGTGAGTGTCAAACTCTTCCGATACAGATCCAACTGACAACACCACTCCTCTCTACGTCCTCATTCAATCCCTACATGCAGACTGATGAGCAGAATGTTACAGCTCCATCAGCACTTTACAGCTGCTGCTCAATGTGAAGCCAAGAAGGTAACATGGTGTCAACAGGTAGGACAGCCCATGCAGCAGAGGGTTGTGGGTCCAGTGGGTTTGGCGGGTGCAGGGACGTTAACGAGCACCAACCTGCTGCTCAGGGACGGCATTGAGCTGTATCCGGACCTGCTTCTGGGGAGAGGGTTAAGAGGAGGAATGAGGATGGACATGTGTCTGTGAGGCTGAAGGCTGCTGAACTCAACCCCTCCTCTTCTTCACTGGGATCGGTCACATCCTCCCTGTACTGATTTGTCTTGAGGTTGACAGGTTGAACTTGTCATAGCTACTAGAACCAACCAGCTTGTTTGTTAAATATGTCCAATACTTACATTTACAACTGCTTGCAAAACTGCTCTAATAATATTTCTCTGGTGTCCAGAATCCAGAGGAACGTGTCTGGTTGAGTCAATTTCTATGTTGGCCAGATATGATAAAAGCTGTCCAAAGATCTATGAAAAGGGTCCTAATACTTCCGAGAGCAACATTTCTTGTTTTCTTGTTGTACAGTGTACAATATTTTGCACTTTGAAGACTTTTGACTGTGGTTGTAGGGTCGAGGCTCCATGAGATCCGTTTTGTACACAAAGACATGTTAGACAAACAGCAGGTCCTTTGGCTGCTTATTGATCAGGTTAAAACACAAGAAAGCCAAAGATGTCTGTAAAATTGTTGAGTAGAGTTGTAGTTCTCATGAGGAAAACAACAGAAAGTGCTTTTGCATTCTTAGCTTTTTATTTGAACTAATCTTATATCCCTATTTACAGCTGCACAATCATAAAACAACTCACACTACTGGTACTTTGGTTCTATTTGAGGATCTGTAATAGAGAGCCCTGAGCGTCGTATCTCAGTCGTGGCTTGGCCATCTTTTCCACCCACCTTGCTCTTCTCCTCCTGCTTGGCTGCTTGTCTGCAGGGTGGATGCCAGATGGACGACCCTGCAGACACAGACACAGACAGGAAGTGTCACGTTGTTTCCAGACTTTCACACACGTCCTTTACGTTGTCACTGGACGACAATGCTGGTGGATCAGGTCCAGACTGATCTCAGCTGCTTTAGGAGGAGTTCAGACATCATGATCCTCTGGAGCTACACCACGGACTAACTAGTATCTGACTCGGGTATAGTATTTATTACATTTGATTATATATTAAACTATTATGGTATTTTTACTTTTTACATTGTAATTTTGAGTTAAATTGTTCTTTTATAGTTTCTGTTTGTGTTCTATTCTTATTTTTTTATTTGATATACTTTCTTTATATTCCTCTATGTACCTGCCGTAACACCAGAAGCTCTCCTCTGGGTTCATAAAGGCTGTAACATTTTCATCTGGTGCCATCTTCAGGTTCTCCAAGACTTGTGTTTATGTATGTTGCCTACCTTGGGTATGGGCTAACCAATAATTCTGAATGAGTATAATTAATTTGTAAACATCATCATTTACATCATTGTCCTTGTCGAGACTTCTTGTTATACATGTCATATTTTTCTTGCCCCCCGTTTATTAGCTTGTATGTTCTGTTTTTCTCACTTTGATATGGTTACTGTATCTAGCTTTTTTTAATACAAAGACTAATTGACATACTGGCATTAGAAAAGAAAGTACATGTTCAGGCTAACAGTGCAGTAGGAACCAGGAGACCCATGATGCATTGGGGCTAAACTGTGACCGCAAGAGAGGAACTAGAGATTGAAGACAGGTGTTGACAGTTAGAGAGACAGGAAGAAAAGAGTGAAGAGAAAGGGAACAGAGTGACATTAATGGCGTCACCATTAGATCGTTGCTCTTCTTTAACTTCTTATTGTCAACCAATCAGTCATGTGCTTTAGGTTTGGATCCTCTGTGGTCAGGTACCAACACAAAGCCAACTTACTCTGACATTTGGAGTTATAAAAGATCTTTAAGATAGAAAACAGATTGGAAGGGATTTGCCTCGAGTCTCAAAAACATTTTACCTTGTAGGTACATTTCTTCTCCCTCTGCAAACATCTGCTCACAGCGGGCACAGCGGGCACACGTTGGGTGGTAGTGCTTCTCTCCAGCCTGGTGAGAAGGACAGGTGATGCGTGGTGAAGGTTACTTTAGGGGAATTGTTAAAGGGGAAATAAAGCAATGAAGTATTGCTCTTTGATAAAGCTGGAGGATTAAAGCAGAAGAGCCCAGATATCCTGACTTTTAGTCCAGAAGAAAAACACAGCCCGACACTTCTGTCATGCAGCGTGATAGCATCGTTTCCTTAAGCATTCCCTAAATGTGTGGTTTTCCTGGCAGAAGTTGTCTTCTAGATGAGGGATCCAGACTGTCCACTCGCTCACTGTCTGCCTCTTGTTGTTTAAGAGTCATGGCAATATAATGTATCTGGCGAAGTATTGTCACAATGAAAACAAACCAATGCAGCACAGACAAAATAAAGGTTCAGGGGATAATAGACAAAGGGGATTTCACCGCTGAGTGCTCAACACCTGACTTAGAGTCCATAATGAACAGCTACCACCCAACCACGATGCTCTCTGCATGTCCAGATGAGATAAGATAAGATATACCTTATGGTCCATTATTGGGACATTTATCTTGGGCTCCAAGCCGCTGCATCACACAACACAAGTCTAAGGGCACTCTTAGAGCACATAGAAAAGTCATATTTAACATAATTAAAAATTCTGATGTGTAATAAATAATTAGTCATTCTTTTGCTAATTGTAATTCCATGTCTAATTGTAACTTCTTGATTTAAGTGCCACCATCTACAGATGACAACAGAGAAGAGGTTGTGTTTTCTTATTTAACCACAGGAGGGAGCACTGGTGCTGAGTAAGGAGCCCTGCAGTTGCATTCAGTGCAGAGAAAAATGCCAGAGGAACATGAATGTGATTTGAGTATGATTCACATACTTGTGACTGATCAATATTCATCAAAAACAAAGAAAATATCCAAGGAACATATACTAAACAGTAACAGCTTTAGTATTAATGGGGAAATTGTTATTTGACACTTCAACTCAAATTTCTAGTCTCTTGACCACTCAAAGCTCATGGGTGACCACATTCACCCATGAATGAATGTCATCATTCACCCATTCACAAACTGATGGGAGGAGCTACCATGCAAGATGCCACCTGTCCATCAGGACTAACTAAGCATTCATTCCTATACATATACCACAGGAGCAATTTGGGGGTTAAGTGTCTTGCCCAAGGACACATCGACATGGACTAGCAGAGCCGGGGATTGAACCACCGATCCTCTGACTGAAGGACAAACCTGCTCTACCACTGAGCCACAGTCGACCACAATTGTCCAAAGCTTCCTGCAAATTCCCTAATATACTTAAACAGTGAGTAGGCAGCGGCAGACCATGTGTTTAGCATGGTGATATGACATGTTTTGCAATTTAGGAGCTAATGGGGTGACATGTTATCCAGATCTTGAGTTCAAATCTATCAGTGTTAGGGGGGTGGTCGTCCTGGTGGGGAGGGTTGGTCTGGAATATTGCTTTGAAGTTATCTTGTGAATTGTTCCTGGGCTCATGAAACCACAGGGCCAATGGGATAAAGAGGTCTTCAGGGGTTCAAGTGGTCCTCTGAGACCCAAACTAGGCCCCAAACTTGGCCGGTCCAAAATACTGCTGGCAGTGGTTGATTGGTTCTGACTGTCTTTGGGTTCCTCTGGATCAAGTCTCTTTGTTTTTAAAAGTGGATGCATGCAGGACGTTGAATTCAGGTAGGGTTTCCATGGGTCCATATCAGCTTGGGTCTAGCACTTTGGACCCATGAAGACCTCGACAGCTGGGAGCAACCATCAGAGCTGTTGAGCAGTTTCAGTGCCTTGTTCAAGGGCACTTCAGCAGTAGTTGCTGTGGCTTTTCTTGACTAGACTTTACAATCTGGTTCAGGAATTGAAACTGGCAAATCTTTAGCCAAAACCTAATATTCTTTAAAACCACCTCCTTTTTAACAAATATAATTTCACTTGTTCAGTGGTGATTTTCCTAATGCTAGTGCCTCATTCTGTCTTGTATTGTGTTATGACAACCAAAACCCACTATCTTACTCTGTTGACACATGTTCTTGTTGAGAAAATGCTTGATTTATGGACTAAATAATAAACTAAACTACTCAAGATGGATACTTTTTGTCTTTATTTTTCTCTTCTTGCAAAACAGTCATCTGATGTCAGCTGATCTCTGCCTCCCAAAGGCATCCCATCTTGCCTCAACAGCGGCCTGATTACGCACAATCCCTCTGAGGTCCCTCCACTTTACTGCGTCATCTCAAGATGGAACCACACCAGAAAACAGGCTGTCGACTCCCTATTGCTTGGGCAACACCCTGCTTAATGCTTATCTGGACAAAATTGGCAGCAGATGAAGAGCAGAAGCAACCAGAGACATGTAGAACTGACCAATGAGCAGGGAGACTCGTCAGGTATTACTGGGAGAAAAACTGGCAGCATGTGGATACTCACCACAGATACCATGCCAAAAGCTAATATTTGAACTGAACTGAAACAGATAAGATAGACGGAGAACTTGAGAAAACAGGAAGTTGACTTAAAAGGCTGGAATTGGATTAAAATTCAAACATTGGAAGCGTGAGAGGGCCAGAAAGGACTGCAATCAAATCCTTCCTTTGTCACAACTCAAAGCTGCGTGAGGGGAAATGATCCTATTCAATGTCCTGCGGCACCGATTGGTCAAGGAAGAGAAGAGGGGGATGAACTTAAAAGCTGATCATTGGAAGGTTTACTTAGGAATGGCGACTCTGACTGACCAGCTGTAGCTGGATGTGGTTTGTGGCTGAGACTCCTAAAGGGCAGCTGTGGTAAAGCGCTGCGGGAGATCATGGCAGCCAAGTGGTGAACGGGCAGGTGAGGCTGCCACCTCTTGATTTACCCGTTCACATACAGATCATCTGCTCTCTCTAATGACCTGTCCAGATCTCATTTAGCAATCTAGGAAACAGTCAGACGAGAGAGGTTGTCCATTTAGAAGATGGAAATGTATTGTGATCAGCCGGGCACAGCTATAGCACAAATACAGAGATAACCACTGATTATATTCATGCTCGAGGTCAATATTTCATCAAGTCAAGTGTAGCTACATCAAACTATGTCTGGGGCATTTTTTACTATAATAAATAAATGTCTAAATGTATCTGACTCACTGGCTAACCAAACAAAAAAGAATTTCAATCTATATCCAATTCAAGCTTTTACAATACATGGTACATGTACTGTTGTACTAGGACTCAACTGAATTCAACTGAATTCAGTACTGAACTTATTCTCCAGAGGACCACCACTTAACTGAAACTTCTTTACTGGGCCACTCACTGCGGTCTGAAACCACCGAGCTCTGAGCTCCACGTTTGGTGAGCAACGAGCCGCCGGGCAACAAAGATGTCGGCACAGACAATACACAACGTTTCAATTCAACCTCTGCTAGCTCCAGTTACTGACTCCATACGTCCACCCAAAGCACTCTTTGATCTCCACAAATATCACAACATTTTGAATGCTCAGTCTCTCTGTTACTGTTTCATGTGCAGCTCAGCACCGGCAGAGTGGCAGAAACACTGAGCCATTTGATGTAAAATAACAAAGGATACGAAGAGCTGGACCTGTATTTATTAAACGTGCAAGAATCTCTCAGAGGAATTACACTATAGAATGTTTCATTTCACGTTTGTATTAGTTAGCATGGAGAATTATCTTTAATATCACATAATATTAACCTGAACCTCCCTTTCCAGGAATGAGGTAATGAAAGAGAACAGATGGACACACTTGCTAAGAGCAAAAGACCACTCCAGCAAAAGACCACTCCATCATCCCTACACACACACACACACACACACACACACACACACACACACACACACACACACACACACACACACACGTTATAGGAGCAGGTGCTTTTAGTCCTGTTTGACGGTGTCCAGAAACTACATGACCAAAAAGTTAGGTACCGTATACAGATGATAGTGTGACACAATACTTAGGAAATGGAAGTGGATGATGTCATTTACACACAAACAAACACACACACTGATGTTCTTATGTTTCTGTTGCTCTTCAGACACTGGAACAGGATAGGTGTTTATGAAAGGAGAGCATGGGAGAGAGCGCCATGTGATGAGAGGAAAGAGAGGCCGTGAGAGAGAGGTTGTTGTTGTCCCCATAATGCTGCTCTGTTGTCCTGAGGTCACAGCAGGAGCTTCCAGACCCCCTGTCTAAAAGCTTCTCCTCCTCCTCCTCCTCCTCCTCTCATCCCTCTCTCTGCCCAAGGAGAGTATCCCATGTCCCATCCCTCCGTCCCCGCTGAACAACAGACCGCTTGACTAGAACCACATTCCCCTCTCACATGGACTCTCTCCTTCACTTCTATTGTTCATGTCTTTCCTTAACCACTTACATGCATGATAGGTTGCATGACTCCTGTAAAAAATATTATTGAACGGTTATATCGAAAGTAAGATTAGTAACATTAAAAAGCACAATCAGTGTGACTTTCTTGGTTAATCAACCATGATCCATGGAACCAGTGGATTTATCTTTCTTTTGTTCTTTTAGAACGGGCTGGTGCTCTGTACCAACCCTCACACTCAGCTAACACATCAGCACCCTCCTCACAGTTAACACAACCACATATATGTCACTGTATGCCGCTGGGAGACGCTCTCAATGAAACATTTAGAAGAAATGGAAAGCACTTTTTCACATAATCATTCCAGCTCACTGGCCTCCCACCACTCTTATTACTCTTAGTCTTATTTTTCTTATACAAAATATTGAAATTCCTAGAAATTCCAAATAAAATAAGTGAGAATGTTTTGGTAAACAGTGAAAGATAGATATTTGGCCCCATTTCCCAGTCCATTGGTTGACTATATATTGGTCACACAAGGCACAGAGAAGCTGTGTCTTTCTCCTCTTCTCTGTATAAAGTCTGGTGTTTGCAAAAGGCACACACACTGAAACAGGTCTGACACTAGCATGCAGTACAATAACACAAGTCATGTGACTGCATGACAGTGAAAACCAGGTACCACGTGTCTCACAAAAAGATTGTATTGGACAACGCTGATATTTCCAAAGGGGAGTGTAGTCGGTCCTGTAGTGACTTCTAGAACAGGAAGCTGTGGCTTTATTTTAGGCACACAGACCTGAGAGAGGGACAATGAACGGATGACCTGCCGGAGGGTAAGGGAACACGGGGAGGTCAAATGTGTGTGCAGAGAGTGAGGTCAAAGCAAGCCTTAGCCCAGAGCCAACAAGCGAGAGACAGAGACAGAGTGAGTGAGAGAGAGAGAGAGAGAGAGAGAGAGAGAGAGAGATTGTGCTGAATAGCCAGGCAGGCCCAATAACAGAGCACAAAGGTGCACGTAAAAAGGAGCTGTTCCCAGATCTGCAAACACATGTATCATGTAACTGCATTAGCAGCACATGAGATTTGATGACATTTTAATGGTCAATTTGGGGAAATTGTGGAATCTGCTAAGTGAGCTAATTTGAGACGTATGAAGGTAAAATAACTGGGAAAAATATGCAAAACAATCAGAGTAAAAAACTGATCAGTGTAGACCCCCAACAGAGACCGTCAGGTGGACCGTGACCCCTCAGACTGTCCTCTGTCTGCTGTGGGTCTACACCAGAGGTGGGCAAACTACGGCCCGCGGGCCGGATACGGCCCGCCGAGTATTAATATACGGCCCGCCGAGTATTATAATTATTATAACATTAAAAAAAAATATTTAAAAAAAGTTATTAAAAAAAAATATTTAAAAAAAGTTTTTTATTTTAAATAATTATAAGTTATAGTAAAGACCGCTGTAGCGCTTCTCCGTTCCCAAGTTCAGTTTCCCGAAGCACGATGACCACAACAGACCAGCGTTGATGTTTCTTCATGCTTATTTATTGCACAGCGCTCTTTTCGTGTGTGCAGCGGCTGTCATTCAGACGCTGTTGTGGGACTACGGATAATATTATGAACCCAGACACCACGGAGTTTGATGTTCCGACGTATGTGGAGTTTACACAACAAGTATAAAGCAGAACTGGTGGTTATTTCCAAGGTGGATGGCAGAATCGGTATCCGTTTTACGGAGATAAGACCGGCGCAGTTCCTGGAGGAGTCGGAGAAATTCACCGAGCTGTGTGCGGCTACAGATAATATTATGAACCCAAACACAAGGGTGTTTCATGTTCCGACATGTTTGGGACTTCCACAACAAGTATAAAGCAAAACTAGTGGTTATTTATTCCATAATCGATACCGGAAAAGACAGCTCTTTTTCACGGAGAGACCCGACGGCGATAAGCCACGCCCCCTTTGTCAAACACTCTCCATCCATCTGATACTGGCCCGGCCCGTCTGTCAAATTTTTTAATTCAATGTGGCCCCTGAGCCAAAAAGTTTGCCCACCCCTGGTCTACACTGATCATGGACCAGGACGTTTGACATGTAAACACTGCTCTCCAGTCTGCAACTGCTCTGCTCACATTGTTGTATACATTTCACAAGCTTGTCATTTGTATCAAAGATCACATTGTTTTAATTTAATTTAAGCGTAAAAAGTGGCTTGTACTTCCAGATCGCTAAAATGATCTCTCCCACTTTGCAGATCTATTATCTCAGACTTGTATTGTCTGTTTAAACTGTTTATGAAGAGGAGCAGTACTTCTTGTAAACAGTTGTAAAATCATTGACCGGCCCCTTTATTGTAGATTAATAAACATGCTCTCACTCTATTACACTCATCTGTGCTTATCTGTGTACTCCATTCAATTCATCTATTCATGAATCCATTGTTATTTCATCTCTTCACCTATTACTTACATTTCTCTTTCTCCACTAGAGAGATAGTTTCAGATGTGTTTGAGGCTGCTAATGCTGTTACCTCCAGGACTTTTCCAGTGATGTACTTCTTGCAGCTCTCACACTGGATGCCAAACATGGCGTGGTAGTCCATCTCACAGAAGGGGATTCCATCCCTAAAAGAGCAACAAGTCATCAGATCCAGCTCAGAGGCCCAGGGAGCTGCTGGGTGGAGCTCAGCATCAGGACCAATTATATTTCCATCATTTGTAAATAATAAAAAAACTAATAAAAGTACAACTACCATAATTGACTATCTCCAGCAGCTTACTATTGCAATATTAATCTGGGGATGGCTCTAGCATTTTTTTTAAATGTAAATACATTCTGTCAAAAAGAAACATTGGTTTCTTAGATTGTCTCAGCAGTATCTACTCTGTTCTTTATTTGTAGTCCAGTTAAACCGTGAGATTGCGCAACTTTGTATTTCCTATAAAATAAATGTTCCCTCATTTAAATACTACACAAGAAACAAGAAAATATGTCACAGAATGCCATTGAATTGAAAATGAATGGCAATTAATTCCAGGATAAAAGACAAAAGGTAGAAAGTAGAGCTCAAATCTAAAACAATGATCATAAAACTAACTACATGCTAGACAAAGGATGCAAATCCCTGTGATAAAGAACATACAGTAAAGTGAGTAAGTCCTGATTTACATTACAGGCACACGTTGGGTGTAATATGTTCACATCTTTTGGATTTAGTTCCACAGGGCACCCCTGGCTCATGAGGTAGTGACATGACATTGTAGAGTTGGGAAACAGCGAGACAGTAGACGTAGTTGCAGTCGAGGTAGTTTACTAGAACTCCACATAAAATGTACAATACTTGTGCATCAAGATAGCAGCAGTGCAACACAACCCCATTACCGGAAACACCAAACCCCCCAGCTCTTAAAGGCACAGTAGCTCTCAGGTGAATGTCTCTCACAGTCCGTATGCGGGTCACCACAACATTAACTATAGCTCTGCAGACAGCAGCAGGCTGACTTACTTGCTGATGTACTCGGCGTTGAGCACCTTGTTGCAGACTTTACACTTGAAGCAGCCCAGGTGCCAGTGCTTCTCCAGCGCCACAAGAGACTGCTCGTTCTTAAACTCCTTCCCACAGCCGCAGCAGTCTGCAGGGAGACCACATTCATTTAGTTGAGAATTGATGAGAAATGACCATAAATTTAACTTTTTCAGCATGGGGGAGTTCCTTCTACAGTACTTTGGACAAAAGGAACATTGAGAGTGGAATTACTTAACACAATTTAAGGGATGGGACAAACAAACTAGTATAATAAGCAGTTTAAAAAAACTGCAGTGTGCAAAAGTCTTGTGGCATGATTTATGTTTTAGAGAGACAGAGCCATAAACAAAGTACTGACTGTGGACAGCCTGTATGGGTGCAGGGCTGTTGGCAGCGAGAGGCTCGGTACACTTTTGGCAGATACACTCCTTCCCGTTAAATGTCACGCGGTCGCCGGCCGGGAACGGCTGCCTGCAAACAGAACATTAGGACATCAGCAACACTTACAACGTCATTCAAAGCCACGGCAACAATATGTAGACCATCGTCAGGTGCAACGCTTTTATGGGACTCAGCAGCTTTATGAGGCGGGGGAGCTTTCATTGCAGACAGATTATTAAAAATTAAAATGTTACAACAAGCTGAACAGGACCATCACCGCCAGTATTTTAGAAATTAGAGTTCTAATGTATAAATATCAGAGCATGTTTTTAACTATATTTCTAAATAATTTTTCTTACATTTTAATGTCATACTTTTTCAACTTGAATTTGATTTCATTTTAATTTATTATTTCTGCATTTATTAGTCTTTTATATTAATTCAATTTACAGAAAAAGTATATGAGAATATATCTTAAATTACCCATCATGTGCATAAGGTGTTAAAACCAGAACAATTTGCTTGAAACAACTAATTCTTACAAGACTCGCGGTGCCACCTGCCCATCAGGAGTAACTAACATTCATACAACATTGACACACATCACAAGAATTGAACTGCCTAGCACGGAACCCTGACCTCAACTCATCCAACACCTTGGAGATGAGCCAGTCCTTATCAAGTGTTGGACCTCATTAATGCTATTGTGGCTGGATGGGAGCAAATCCCTGCAGCCAGGTTCCATATCTGGTAGAAAGGCTTTCCCACAGAGTGGAGGTTGTCATGGCAGCAGATGAATGCCCATGCTTCCAGAATGAGGTGCTCAACTATCACATATGCCTGTGACGTTTAGGTGTGACCAAGCGTATCTTTTTTTAGACAAAGTTATCCACTTTTTTTTTTACAGGGTTTTCTTGAAGGCAGCATCGAGGCAATTGAAGAAGTGCACATTAAGGCTTCAACATTGAGACATGGAGGTAGCTGGTAGAAAATGATCAAATTCATAAATTAATTCATCGTATTTTCGTTCACCAACCAAAAACCTTTGGAGACAAATGGCATGATATTGTGAAGAGGAGCATTACCAACACAATGAAACAATGTTAAGTCTCCTGGCTGCTCCCACACAGCTGCTCCCTCAGTACAGAAGGAGTGACGAGGCCTTGGCACAGCAGGGCTCTGATGGCGGTCACATGCTGCTTCCTACAGCGTGGACATTTGATAGTCGAGCTGGTGTCACACTGTCACAGCCAGCTACTGAAGAGGATACATCCAGGCAGACTGGCTGAGGTTATTTTTAATAACTCTCGTGATCCATTATATTTGAATGGACTAGCGCTGTTCTAGTCTTCCCGACCACACCCATTCACACACTGACGCAGCGGTTACCATATACGGTGCCACCTGCCCATCAGGATGTTCATATCATTCACACACAGCAGAACAGCCTGCCAGAGCAACTCTGAGTTAAGTGTCCTGCCTAAGGAGCAGCAGCGCAGTGGATCAGACCACCGATCCTCCGATAGAGGGACGACTCTGTTGAGTCACAGTCTGTGTTCTTATAGTGTAGTGTTATGCTATCGTCAGGTCAAAATACCAACAAAACTAAGGGCAATCTAGTCAACTTCAGCTGTATTTTGTGTTAAGTGCTGACTATGAAACTGTTGCAATCTAACACGCTAAACCAGGGGTGTCAAACTAATTTTAGGGGGGCCACATGCTGCCCATTTTGATCTCAAGTGGGCCGGACCAGTAAAATCACAGCATAATAACGCATACATAATGACAATATTTCTCTATGTTTAAATCATTAGTGAAGCTTTTTGGATGATAAACCCTATTTTAAGGTCTTTCTACAATAAACTAGAAACATAAAGACCAAAAATTCAGACATCAGCCTACTGTTTACCTGCCTGGGCTCTCCTCTGCAGATTCCCTCGCAGTTGAGCAATATGTGTAGTAATGTCAGTGCTCCAATCGATTGTGACTGTGGGTCAATGGTTAGCATGCACATCTTACAATCAGAGGATCAGTGGTTCGAGCCCCGGCTCAGCTAGTGTTTCCACAGTATGGCACACTAAACCTTTAGATTCACCGCTCTGCCAGTTTGGGAGTGAAGTCCATTGGACTCTACTCCCCTATCCCAGTTCCTTACTTGCAGGAAGCGCAGACGAAGCAGCGGGGGTGGTAGGTCTTTCCCAGGGCCGACACCACCTCCCCTTCAATGAAGTCCTGGCAGCTGAAGCAACGGGTCCCGTACAGCCGCTGGTAGTCCAGCGTACAGATGTATTCTCCTTGCCGCACGAAGAATCCTCCCTGGGATAGCTCACAACCACATACTGCACCAAGAGAGGAGGAAGAGAGGGAGGAGGGTGAAGTGGGATAGAAGAGAGGAGAAAGACAATGGGAAAAGGGAAGGATTGACAAAAAAAGGGTGAAGAAGAGTGAGACATAGTAGACAAAATTGATGACCGAAAATATTTGGAAGAAAATACTTTGCTTCCCCTGTGGACATGGACGTCTTCACTTTTTATACGTAAAGCTGACTGAGCACAAGGCAGAAGATCTTTTGTTTGGCTTTTTCTGTGCATGTTGTCTGCACTTAACTAAACATGACAGGAACTCTCTCATCGGCCTCTCTCGTGAACCCACAATGATTACACACAGTGACCAAGGCAACCGCATGACATCACAGACCAGCCACACCCTCAGAGGAAGTCTCGCTCTGTTTTCTCAATCCTTCAGCAATAACATCACCACTCCTTTCTCTTCCCTCCATTCTTTCTTCTTGGAAACAATTACAGCAAAGATAAACGGGAGATGTTTGCATTAGTTGGTGTTCCATGACAGCTCTGTGAACTTGCACACACACACACACACACACACACGCACACACACACACAGGGGTGTGTTAAGCTATGACGTATTTGGAGCCAGCGGGTGAGATCACACACACATAACATTTTCAAGACACACACGTGTATCCTTGCAGGAATGTGAGGAGGAATGAGGTCATCAAGGTCTCAGTGTAAACTGTCCATGACACTGGCAGATAGCTCAAACCATTAAACACAACTGAAACCAGTTAGATACCAATGGAACCTCCGTACATACAGTAGCTGCTGTAGCTAGGTCACGTTAGCATGTGTCCATAGCCTAGCCATGTAAATAGCTACCCAAGCAGCGCATCCCTATACAATGGTGTGTATGGTATCTTATGAAAAGTTACTTTTGTCATGTGTTTTCCAACAAATGTCCAGCAAGAAGAGCGATCAGTGTACCTCTGAAGCCCCTGAGATTTTTAGGCCACAAACCTACTTGGTTAGAGGATTCAGATACATGTGGTTTGGGTTAAAATAACTACGCTAGTGACGTTACTTACCAAAGCAACGTGACTAATAAGTCAACATTGACTTCTGATGTCACAACAGCAGTCTCCTGGATGTTTTTTTGACCCACCCAGATTTACAGTATTATATCTTTTCTCGTCATCTGTCCTTTAAAACATCCTGAAGTTGTGGTGGTTTTGTAGCTTTCCATTTTCTCGAGTGGTAAAGGCAATTTCTTACTGGGATGTTGCACAACTAATTAATGTGTGTGAACATCCACTTACATACACTGATGTAGCAGAAGCAAGACTTGTGATACTATTCTTCAGTTTAAATCCACAAACACTAAACTGAAACTTCAACATTTTCCCACTACTTATATAACAGTCAAATTCTCCCACCCTTTTATCCCCTTGTAAAAACTTTAACCGACATGTTGGACAACCTTTCTCCAGCATTTGGACCATTTCACTTTGTTATCAAGCCCTCAAAGGAGTTACGACGTGCTAATAAAACAACCATAACAATACGAGCAGGAATGTTTTCATAGGAAGTGGACGACATACTTTCCAGCGGGTGCTACCGGCTCCCTCACATCCGGTTCAGATGTCTGGCAGCCTGTCTAGAATGAGATAATGCTTTGGGCTGATCAAGTAAACAGCAGCAGAGTGGACAGCTGGATGGATGAGTTACATAAGGGACAAAATGAGGATTCTACAGGCTCTCTTGTCATTGTATGGCATTTTGAGTTTTAAAGCACCTTTTCAACCAGGACCCATTGTGAAGTTCTTTTTAGAACTTCTCTAAAACTCCCCACAATGATGGCAAGCCAAACCTAAGGAGAAGCAGATTCTGGCATTACATAGAGCTCCTTTGACACTGAATAATTATGGAACAAAGCTTTTTAGGTTTAAACAGTTGTTTAATTAAACTAGCCTGTATAGCAGAGCCATAGTCTTGAGACATGAGACATGACTTGAGACCAACTTGAGACTTCAAAGCAGTGTCAAGTTTTGGCTTGGTAAAATCCTACAACAATAAAACATTACATTACATTACATTACATGTCATTTAGCTGACGCTTTTATCCAAAGCGACTTACAATAGTGCATTCAATCATGAGTACAAACTCAGAAAAACAACAATCAATAATCAATAATCAATAAAGTGCAGTTTCTTCGCTAGAGTTAAATTTCGAAAATTACAAAGTGCTATAAATAAGAGACATCAAGTGCTACTAGAGTGCTAGTACAGTGCTACCTTCCTTATTCAAGGTGTAGTCGAAAGAGATGCGTTTTTAGTTTTCGGCGGAAGATGTAGAGACTTCCTGCTGTCCTGATGTCAATGGGGAGCTCATTCCACCATTGAGGAGCCAGGACAGCAAACAGTCGTGACTTTGTTGAGTGTTTAGCTCGTAGTGACGGAGCTACAAGTCGTTTAGCAGAAGCCGAGCGGAGTGCCCGAGCTGGGGTGTACGGTGTTACCATGTCCTGTATATAGATAGGACCCGATCTGTTCGTGGCACGATACGTAAGTACCAATGTTTTGAAGCGGATGCGGGCGACCACCGGTAGCCAGTGGAGTGTGCGGAGGAGCGGGGTAGTGTGGGTGAATTTCGGGAGGTTGAAGACCAGTCGAGCAGCTGCATTCTGGATGAGCTGTAAAGGTCGAATGGCGTTAGCGGGTAGACCTGCCAGGAGGGAGTTACAGTAGTCAAGTCGCGAGATGATCAGAGCCTGGACCAGAACCTGTGTCGCCTTCTGGGTGAGAAGGGGACGTATCCTCCTGATGTTGTACAACATGTACCTACAGGAACGCGTTGTTGCGGTAATGTTGGCAGTCAGGGAGAGTTGACTGTCAAGTGTCACACCGAGGTTCCTGGCAGTCGGGGTCGGGGTCAACACTGAGTTGTTGAAGGTGATAGTCAGGTCGTGGGTGGGAGAGCCCTTTCCTGGAAGGAAAAGTAGTTCCGTCTTGTCAGGGTTGATTTTCAGGTGGTGCGCGGACATCCACTGAGAGATGTCAGTCAGACAGGCAGAGATTCGTGCCGCTACCTGTGTTTCTGACTGGGGAAACGAGAGGATCAGTTGGGTGTCATCAGCGTAGCTATGGTAGGAAAAGCCATGGGCGCGAATGACAGAGCCGAGAGAGTTGGTGTACAGAGAAAAGAGAAGAGGACCCAGGACGGAGCCTTGAGGGACCCCAGTAGTGAGAGGACAAGGCTCAGACACAGATCCTCTCCAGGTTACCCGGTAGGTGCGGTCCTTGAGGTAGGACAAGAAGAGGGAGAGCACAGTGCCTGAGATACCCAGGTCCTGGAGGGAAGAAATGAGGATCTGATGGTTCACTGTGTCAAAGGCGGCAGAAAGGTCTAGAAGGATAAGGACAGAGGAAAACAAATAAATATGACAAGACAAACTCATTCTAACGGACTGGATTTGGACTTCTCTTGAAGGACTTGAAATTTTACTTGAGACTTGTCTTGACAGACCTCAGGCTTGACTTTGGTTTCTCTTAAACTATTTGAGTTACTTAATTAGACGTATTACTAACTTAGACTTGTTACTAACCTAGATGTACCTGACAATTGCCTTCAGACTTGCTCTGAATGACTTAAAACTTCCTTTGACAGACTTTTGATGGACTACCATTTTTAAAGTGACTTTCTATTCTTCTGCCACTCAAAGCATGACATGTCAAGATTCATACATTTACACCCATTCATTCACTGATGACACAACCGGCAGGAACAACTTGGGTTTAGTATCTTGCACAACGACTCTACGACATGCGGGCTGGAGGGTTGGGTGATCGAACCAACGATCTACCGATTAGTGGATGATCTGCTCTACCTCTAAGTCACATCTGTCCTTAATACTTGAGATTTGACTCGGACTTTCACCTAGAGAATTAAACACAGCTCTATTACATAGAGAGATAAATAGATGGCTGGAAGAGTTAGAGACTCGGAGTGCAGCTTCCTGTCAGCTCGTCTTTCAATCCTTGTATATTTATACCTGCACTGCCAGTTGGCACATACTGTAGACTCCTCTTCTTACTGTATTATAACTTAGTTGCTAAAGCAGCTCAGCAGCTGAGCCATATGAGCTCAAGTAGGAGCCCATTCATCATTTATAGAGCTAACACTAGCAGAAAGAATAACATCCTTCTAAAGGCGAAGCTAATCCAATCATGGCAGCAGCATGGTGCATATACTACAGAGGAAGGCAACGTTACTGGCACACTGGCCTCTAATACAGATCAAAAGGTCTGAATGCATTACAGAAGCGAGAGGAAGACAGAAGATGCTCTTTCAGAATTGTCCCTCATCGCTGATGGAAACCGTCAAAGCTGTCTTCCTATCATCCCTTCCTCGTTGCTCTCATCTCCTATCCTCATTCCCTCATTGCCTAACCCCTCATGCACATGGTCGTGTTACAAAGCAGGACGAGTTTGAAGAAATGAAGCAGAGCAGGATGTGGAAATCAGTAAATCAGGTTTAATCAAGTGGGCACTGAGAGAAACAATTGTTCAACAACTGGAGAAAATAATAAATGATTCCCTTTTAATCATTTATTTCTTTACTCCTAGTAATGTATCCAAGCTTCGACCAAATAAAGACATTTTCATTTAAATTATTATAACCGTGGTGTTTGTTTTTACTTATTTTGTCAAAGAAGAAAACAGTTATTAAAGTTCCATTACTTTCACATTGAATCTGTGATTTGAGTACTCCCTTCATTTCTCTGACGTCATACATTTGTTATGAGTATGGATTGCTGATAAAGAACTATCTGTTGCTCTGTAAAGTCTGGTCATGTACCACCACCACAACCAATGAAAGAGAAACAGCCAATATATGGAGGTCGCCTAACTTCACAGCTTTCAATCACTGTGTGAAATACAAATGAACAGCACTCAGTTGTAACAACTTGTAAAAGGACAGGCGTCTTAACACAACCAATGCCATGTAGGCTTTTTGTAAATGAATAAAGATGTGTTGTGTCAATGGTTGAGGGCTATACAAAGTCAATGGCCAAAAGATAGCGATAAACATCTGAAGCCAAAAGTGTCCTCTTTCTTTGTTTTAGTTTTGGTGAAAAGCTTCCCACCCTCACCAGGATTAACCAGGAGTAAAAAGAAACACACAATTCAGCCAATAATCTGAATCAGCCATGCAATACAATGTGTCAGAATCTGCCTTGAAACCAGCAAGCAGCAATTTCATCATTTTGAAACTATTTCATCTCCGTGACATCACAGGGTGTGTTTGTGCTGACCTCAGATGAGATCACGAAGCAGCTAATTTGTTGTTTTGTCCTGAGATCAGAACAGCAGAAGGTGTCGGCTACATGCCTGCAGCGTGCTGAAACGCCATGAATCCCAAGAGGGTTTGACCTTTTGAGCTGTGGGTGTGT
This sequence comes from Myoxocephalus aenaeus, assembly GCA_038501785.1. Lineage (NCBI taxonomy): Eukaryota > Metazoa > Chordata > Actinopteri > Perciformes > Cottidae > Myoxocephalus > Myoxocephalus aenaeus. The sequence continues at coordinate 3,929,890 of JBAMJR010000189.1, forward strand.
TGGTAGGGAGTGTGTGATCAACTGATATGTGTTTAGTACAGTTGTCTGTAACAACCCAGAAGGAAAGAGATGGAACTTCAGAACCAGGAGTACTTAAACAAACTAAAGCATCACTTCAGCTCTACTCTCATTCAACATTAATACAAGCAATACCAGTGCAATACCAGTGCTAAGAAGCTCCTCAGGTCACCATAGTAAGTAGGTATAAAGGTTATACTGCAGGAGGAACTTGATTTCAACATTTTCCAAGGCTGAAAGGCTGATTACTTCACAGGAAACTGATAACTTCATCTCTGGAGGTTTATCTCCTGCACTATGAAGCCACTTACATAACACGAATGCTCTCAGAGGCTCTTGGAGGAATTCAGTGTTATGTTGAATCCGCTTCCTCCTCACTGGAAGATGTCAGAGCCGGAGTCTGTTGTTCTTCATAGTTCAGCTTGTAGAACTAGAGAGGGAGTTACATGCTTGAATGGATGGATGTGCAACAAATTCACCCTGGTGTGATTTGTAAATAAAATATGTTTCATCGCTTTTACTCATGTACAAACAAGGTCTATGGAGAGATAGGAAATGGATTCATGGACATGATGCAAGCAATGCAGTTGAAACTAGAGGTGGGGATCAAATAGAGGTCGACCGACAGTGGATTGTAAAGGCCGATATATTAACGATAGTTTTGTGTAGGAAAAAGCCGATCGCTAATTAATTGTCCGATACCTATCAAGAGCTGAAAGTGTTGCCTTGAATATTGGAGGGATCACTTTAGTGGGGAGAAACCACTAAATGGGTTAGATATGACCTGTCAGCAAAATCAGCTTGTTCAGGGGACTGCAAAGTTTCCGCCCAGAATGCTTTCACCAGAATAACATGTTTTTTATTTATTTTTATGAAATGGAGAAGGAAATATCAAATGATCAATTCTAAATAATAATGATCTAAACTAGTGATATATATATTTTTTCATCCTGTGGTTTTATTTTGAAGGGACTTTTTTATGCAGCGGAGTGTCGTTTTTTTGCCCTCTGGTTTCAACTTGTTTTGCACTTGTCCCTCCATGTTTTCAGCAGATTGGGTCAAACCATCCTGATATGAGGGAGACTCTTGGTTTTTAGGATAATTAAATTAAACAGCCTACTGAATATAACATTCACAACTGATGGCGCTGCCTGCATGACAGGAACAAACTCTGGGGTCGTGAGGAGAATTGATTGCTGCTTAATTTTCGGTAAAGCACAATGTTTTTCAGTATTTACCTACTGATGAGGTAATCACAAGAAAAGTTAATTTTGTATATATGAATCCTTTTAAGTTAGTGGAAAAGTTGCTCCTCAAGACAGTGACGTGTTCCACAGTAAAGTGTTTGTCATAGATCCAGTGAGTGTGTATTCTCAGTTAAAGTTAGGTCATTTGAGTCTTTTAGAAACTACTTCTTAGTTGTTGGACTTTTTTGTTTGTGCATGAAAGCTGTTGAGTCTGTTTAAAAATGGTTGAAGATTTTGAATTGGTATGTATGTTGTAATACCTTGTGTCCTGAAGATGCACTTTTTCGTTTTTAAAATTAAAATGCAGCTAATTGAGTGTAAAAGGGAATAGTTCCCTCTCTAGCATCGCCACCAGCTGCTCGTTTTGGTTTATCATTAAACTTGTTTTTGTGTTGGCATACATATTCTCCACTATCTCAGGTTCAAACTGCACCATCTTTTCATTAAATTAATTTGAGAAGTTGAGAATGTTCCTCGATTTGGGTCGCGGCTTGTCATTCACGGGTGATGGTGGGTCCCGGAGCCAGACCAGTTGAGAATCACTGATCTAAACCATCATTTAAAGTCTGTCTTTGCATTTATGGCTGGAGCTCACTGGGTGCCATTGCCCCGCCCCCTCTCCAAGTCTCAACGTATGAGTGCCATTTCATTGGATTTTAAGAGTTGCACACACATTTTCTGAGTTGTGTGAAAGGAGTCGTGTGGTGACAGGCAACAGTTTGACATATTAACTTTATGTCAGACCTGTGACCTTTGGCTCAAGGAAAATAAATAACAGCTTTAAATACATGTTAAGCTGTTTTAGACCATTTTATTTATTATAATACAATTTACTTTTGGGAAATTAAAGAAAAGTTATTTTTCAGAAATGTTTAAGATATTTAGATTTAAGATAAGGTAGTATTTTAAATATTATTTAAGTAAAAATAATCAGGCACAGAGCCTGTCCTGTGTGTGTGTGTGTGTGTGTGTGTGTGTGTGTGTGTGTGTGTGTGTGTGTGTGTGTGTGTGTGTGTGTGTGTGTATAGAAGACAAACTGAGAAAGTGTGTCCTTCTAACACACTCCACCTCCAGAGGCATTATTTACAGACATGTTATGGTGTCATAAAAAATGATATATATATATGTCCTTACATGAGAGTGACCTTGACTCTGCCTCATGTTTCACAATGACTTCACTGTGCCTGTGTGTAAGCGTCAGCAGGGTTAAATATACATGGGTTATGTGCGTTCTGCAATGAACGTGCGACCTGGACTGTACCTCATGTTTTACAATGACTCCCCATCCGTGTGTGAGTGGTGGGATGGAGGGCTGTGAGGGGTCGTTGTCACTCACTAGTCCATTACATGACCTTGACTGCACAGTCTTCAGCCACATGGCATTGATCGGACGAGCTCTGGGGATGTGCTTGAAAGTTAGAAATCCAAGGTTGATACTTCTGACAGGTAAACGGGCTCACAGTGTTCCAGCTTCCTACAAACTGGCAGGCGTCTATTGAGGCAGTCGGCCAGGGAGGTCTGTCTATTGTCTAAACACTGGGCTTCACTGTCCCTCATGAGGAGATGAGGATGTTCAGCAAGACGTGAATCTTGTTCAAACCCCAAAATGAGATAACTAAATGCTGCCAATGACCCTTTATAGGAGGGAGAACCCAGAAGAGGACATTACTAAGATGTCAAGGACAGCACTGACGACGTGTTTCTACTGTGGTTCTTAATGTAAAGATTGCTATCTTTACATGAAGAATCACAGGACAAAGATACAGTCTTGGTGGCTAACTGACGTCATACATCCAACTACCCAAGATAAATGATAGAAAATGACTTTTTTTTTAAAGACGTGAGGGTTACATCCATTGCACAGGAAAACTGTATGTAAGTAATGCAAGTATGATAGGTCAAAGTTGTCCCAATAAGTCAGTCTTAAACTGTGATGACTTTAGGGCGGACAGTTTAGGTAATACTCTTAGCTCTCCATGACAACTGAGCAGATTCCACCCCCTGATGAAGGCCTAAGGAGCTGCTGAAACAATGAAAAGGTATGTACCAAGTGTTTGATAGACAGGGGATCTCTGGTCAAATACAACCATCCACATGTAGTATATAGCATATGCACAATATGACATGTATGTAAATATTGTCCTTTTATGTGTGTGTGCTTTCCTTTCCCCCCAAACAGGTGTGTGAGGTCAGCCCCTCTGGCCCAGTGACGAACACACACTCCCCCTGTTTTGGTCAGTCTGCTTCCAAGAAGGAGGCAATCCAATAGCCAACACCCTACTGAGAACATTACAACCATCTGCTAATATAACACCACCGACCGTCAGGAGTTCAACATGTGGCCAGCAGCGTCTATTTATCAGCTGAATTCCAGGAAGAAATGCATTTGGGCTGGGTAGTTGTACAAAAACAATGGAATCCATTAATCTGTCAAAACCTTGAAGGAAGTCTTGTCAGGATGACTGTATGAAATAGACAGTCACAACTCAAAAAGGTTGTTGTAACATTGTCCTTAGATTTACTCACTTAATGTTGGATTTCTTTCAGTTCTACAGTTTTAAAGTGTCGAAATGACTCTGTAGGTAAGTAAACAAGGTGTTATTGGGCCCTACATCTGGACCGTCAGTCATGTGACTCGATTGTAAATGGGGTGGAGATATGAACCACTAACTCAGTTCAAGGATGTTCTTTGGCATTTAATATGAACAGCTGTCATGGAGTTCTACCCAATGACCTTCCTCCCGTCTTGTCTTGATGGAACCTTAGATCTGTCAAAAGCTCACTGACCAACGACCTATCCTAACCATAAACATTCAAGGTCAATGCCAGACCTCAACTATCTTGTGAGAGTTTTCATCAACCAAGGGTTGACACCTGGGGCCTGTTTCTCGTACCTGGTTTACTGAGTTAGCGGGCTAATTGTCAGGATAAGATGACGTAGGTCAGGCTTATTCAGTTTCTCGAAGCAAGCTTAGATAAATCACCATAGCAACACAGCCATTGTAAACCTGCTCCCGGGCAGGCTTACTGAAATTCACTGGATAAGCTGGCCACTCCCACCGGACAAAAAAGGCAGCTCACTTCCTCATTGATGAAGGAGCGGTATTAGTTATATTAGTTTTATTGGGAGAGAGTTCTTTGAGATCGCCAAGATCCGTCCTTTACATTATCATGACTTCCTGTACGCGGCGCTATAGATTCTGCCTTCAAGGAATCATTTATTTACGAGAGCTTCTCGAGCCGCGGACACTGATCACCACACGGCGCAGCCGATCGCCCGTCTCACAGACAGAGACTCGCCCTGCATGCCGCGCTGTTCTTAAGTTTATTTAGCGCTTAAGAAACTTATGGATGTGTTGAAAGCACTCATAATTATATGACAGTGTTATTAGTACACCATACATATCATTATTGTAGAACATGATTAAGGTGGACTCATGATAAGAATACAGAGAATCACACACAATTTCTTTTCACTGCTTCAATTGATTGAATTTCTGATTATGAATAATACATATATACTGATCCGCCCATACGCATATTCAAACTCCTAGTTATATAGAAATATACACATACATGTATATACATATAGTACATGATTCATACGCGCATACAGTACATATATCCTCATAAGTATATATTTATTCGTAAATATAATCTGATTGATCTGGGTGATGAAGCACTTAAAATTTGCGGATACATTTTCCCAACACTGACATTTAACTTGATATATTTGCGGCGCTTATGTCTCGCAGCGGGGCGATGTTAAGCTGCGTTCACGGCAACAATGTTACAAAAACGTTGGAATATTCACAACGCGTTTGCTGTGAATGATTAAGGTATTGACTTCCTCATATGTCTTCATGATCATCTCCTGCTTCTCATCGGAGAAATAAAAAGAGGTTCCTCTGAGTTTATTTGCTATTGTACTGTTAGAACATCGTGGTGTCAGTGCTCGATTATTATCCCTTCTGAAGAGGAACGGACACGCGCATTTATCCAGAGGATTGACGTCTGGCTAGAATTAACGAGACCGTTTCAGCGCGGATCAGCCGTGAAGAAACCCAGATAGCCTGATGTCAATCATCTCGCTAATTTAAGCTGGAGATTAGGACATTTGCTTGACTTTGTTTAGCCAGGTACGAAAAATAGGGCCCTGGTCAGTGACTAAGCCTTCTCATCATATATAACTAATATATCATCCTCTTCAAATTATATCATACACTCAGAAATATGACACATTACAGAGGCTAAAGACGCTCTTTCTACCAATTCATTGTGTCCTTAGTTGGGTCTTGCATTTCTACACATTTCAGCATTTTTATCTCTACGTGATGCAGCTCAGAGAGCAGAGAGTCATGTGGGCCCTGAGGCTGTTTAGTGTTAGCTGCTATCAGCAGGCGCTAAAGAGGCTAACATGAGCTCACATTCATCCAGTCTTCCTTTCTGCTTGGTGTTGATTACACACGGCTAGCTGAGTGTCGGACCTGGCACTGTTAGCCCGCTGGCTAACACCCAGACTGGTTGTAATTGGCAGTAACAGCAATAAGGTCAGGGGTCACAGGCTTGATTCTCTTCCAGGTTCATCTTTATATCTTTCATAGAGTGCAGTGGGGCAGAGGGGCAGCGGGGAGGCAGACAATGATGCAGTGTGTATTAATAGATAAGATACTTCACCTGATTTTATTATCATCTGACATCAATTAAGGATGTGCTAAAAGAACAAATGAGCACTACTGTGTTGAACTTGGCTGCTAGCGCAGACCCATGTCTTTGCGTCTCTTTGATGTTCCCACTCAGCCGGCTCGTGTTTCTTTTATCTCGCCACTCCTCACTTTCACATTCCTGTCAGTCCACATCTGGACGTTTTAATAGCAAACTGCCCAGCCTGAATCCCTACACAACCCTCGGACAATCAGCACGTTTAAAAACCAAAATTAGTTGGATATTTAATTAATGTGGTCATGTTTTGGATTTATGGACAGGAAGAATGGCATGTTCTGTGGGAACTTGGTGGAGTGGTCATCGCCCTTACATAGCTGACCGTCTACATGGTATAAATACATTTCTTGAGGGCTTGATGATGATGAGCCAGCCCCGTCGCTTCCTAATTAAGCTCTCTAGAAAGAAAGTCAAACAACTTGAAAAAAACACATGTTCCTTGAATCATGACCTCCAGTCGCTGAGAAACAATGACTTTCAATTATTAACGTCTGATTAATGTGTTTGTGTGACCCGTGGCATGTAATTGTCATGAGAGTCTCACTCCTTAATGATATAATATAATTAATCCCTTATTAGTCCCACAGTATAGCTATAGCTGCACAGTATGAAACCACAACACTCAGTGGTTGATTTCCTACTCATAAGGCCTCCTCTTATTCTGGAAGTAACGAGGAATGACAGCTTTGAAGTGAACGTGGTGGAGGTCAAACTAAAACATTTCCTGAAAGATAGTAAAGTGAAGAAGTGCAAAAATGATTGCAATTCTCCCTGTATTCTCCTCATTCTTAGTATGAGTAGTACATTTAGATGTACAATACTCCTACTACGGGAAGAAATAGTGGAAAATACTACGTGCATATGTTTACTGTTTCTAGGTTAATGCTGCTCTTGGTATGGTGGACTATAAGCATTATGGTGTCACCAGAATGTAGTGTATATTTAATAACGCTTCTCTTATGGCAGAAACACTGCACTTGAGTTAGAGGTTGTCCTGACATTAGCCCATTGTGGACAGAACGGTGCTAATCTTCCAATCTTTGGATCAGAAATTGTGCACGAGGAACATCTTTTACTCAGATATCAGTTGACTGTAATTCAAAGAGTCGATGTCTCCGTGTGGGCAGGAAGAGAGTAGTTATCCCGACATTAGTCAGTTCATACAATGCTGCTGCAGGGCATCACATTGAAAACACCATGAATGTCATGTTGCAGATGCTCCTGAACTCTAGCATTGAGGAGCAGACTGTATCAACTGCATGCATCATGTTCTTGTAGTTTTAGCCTTTTAGATGGAGTAATAATCCCAATGCTGCTGTCGGTACTGAGTACTCATGTGAACATTAGTATTACTGCAGCTCGGACTACGTGGTGGTTAAAACCAGTTGGTATTTGAGCATCAGTGTATTATTGAACCTTGTGGTTGGACAAGAAAGTCTTTTTGCCGTATCTTTTTCCAAAAAGTATTCAATCAATGCAAGAATTTGTTGTCAAATTAAATGTTGTATTTTACATTGAAAGAACACCACAAGAAGCCACACCAACTCTATGAGGTCACTGGTCTTCTCAGTTATCCAATGCTATTGCTCTCTGCCCATAACACTTCTGTTGTACCGAAGAGCTCCCTCCACTACTGGGCAGGACAACTAGATATGAGCACTATTATGTTTATGCTGTTTTCTACAGCGAACCAAGTGACCTTGTGTTACTCTTTTCTCCAGGAGTTTAAGGTTACTGATTTGGTGACTTGGCGAGAACATAATGTTCTTATTACTGCAAGAATATAATGTCCAAAAATATTAAATAAAGGTCACGATGTAATAAAATGGAATTATCATTTCATGCTATTGCATGCCTCGTTCATAGAGGGGAAGATGGAGGCGGAGGGGTGTAGAGAGCGCAGACAGGACGTCTGCTGGTCAGTGTAAGATTAAGGGCGACATTGTAGCGACATCAACGGGAGCCTAGCAACGGGAGTGTGTGTTGACAACAACAGCAGTCTGACATGAGGCTCATGCTGAGAGTCTGGGCTGGGTGGGACCCAACACACACTCTATAGAGCACAGTCCCCACCCACAAGCACACACACAGAACACACGGTTCAAGTATGACACCCAACCCAAAATACACACACACACACACACACACACACACACACACACACACACACACACAGACCCCTTCTCATACACAACAATATATATATATATATATATATATATATATATATATACACACACAATGTAACCAACACTATCGCTGCAGCTGATTAGACCTGAACGACCAATCATTTTGACTTTCTTAGTGAATTTCCTGATATTGCCAAACTATTAATAACATAATCCTCATAAATAACAGAGACCACTAATAGGGTACACTATCTTTCTCTGCTTGGGCTTTCCAGTATGGGGTTATTTCAGTCTCTTTAATGGCAAAAGCACACAGAAAGATTCACAAATGCGCACAGAACAATTCACAAATATATTCAATTCACAAACGCACACAGAAAGATTCACAAATGCGCACAGAACAATTCACAAATATATTCGATTTACAAATGCACACAGAAGGGTTTACAAATACATTCCAATGATTTATATCAATGTATAAAAAAAATCACAAATATATTTCTGCATTTGTTTGTGAAAAGCTTCACATATACGAGTTGCTTTTATGAGACTCCCCTGCCGTCCTTTGGATTCGTAAATGCATTTTTTCTATATCGACCTATCCGTAGCCGATCAGATGTCGCCCTCATTTTCAACCACTCACATGAGTGCAGCTCCCCCCTCCCCTACCCACGAGGGCGGAGCCAGCGTACAGTTACGGAATTAGCGGAGCTCATCAGTCAAACAATGGCGTTGGTACACACAACTGAAAGTTGACGTTCTCTAAATACTACAGTTGTTGAGTCACAACATGACATTTTAGGATGTTTTCAGGCGAGAAGTTAGTTGTTTAAGCATCAAATCTGTGGTCAGTTCATCTAGAAGCCGCCGATTTAAAAAGATACGCCGACGGTTTGAGTTCCTGATCGCGGGACCATGAGTCCCGCAGCACTGGGCCGAGAGCAGCCTGATCCCGGCAGGACTTTTTGAAATGATCCGCTGGCTCCGATTTCTCCGGAGCGGTTAAACATGAGATATAATTCAGTTTTGAGGATCTAACGAGCAATCTTTATTAGTTTATTATTTATTCACAGTAACGTTACATCAGTTTGACGGAGGGAAAGGTTAAAATTCATAACTTAAGATTTTAATTTAACTTTTACTTTGAACTACAGAGGTGTCTTTTGACGTTTGACCGAATTGATTGCAATTATATGTGTATCTATATAAATATAATATTAAGTATTTATATCAAATGCATTAAAAAATACATATGAATTAATTGTGAATTACAATTAATTATTACATATTCATAATATATTACATATAATATATATATTCAAAATAAAAAATACATATTAATTAATTGATAAAGCAGGATATGTAATTGATCAAGGAGATCAATTACAGTAAAAATAAAATCAATAAAATCAATGTTTAACCGCTACGGAGAAATCGGAGCCAGCGGATCATTTAAAAAAGTCCTGCCGGGATCAGGCTGCTCTCGGCCCGGTGCCGGCGGGACTCAGCTGTCCCACGAGCCGGACCTCAAACCGTCGGCGTATCTTTTTAAATCGGCGGCTTCTAGATGAACGGATCACAGATTTGATGCTTAAACAACTAACTTCTCGCCTGAAAACATCCTAAAATTACATGTTGTGACTCAACAACTGTAGTATTCAGAGAACGTCAACTTTCAGTTGTGTGTACCAGCGCCATTGTTTGACTTATCACCTCCGCTAATTCCGTAACTGTACGCTGGCACCGCCCTCGTGGGTAGGGGAGGGGGGAGCTGCACTCATGTGATTGGTTGAAAATGAGGGCGACGTCTGATTGGCTACGGATATGTCCATATAGAAAAAATGCATTTACGAATCCAAAGGACGGCAGGGGAGTCTCATAAAAGCCACTCGTAAATGTGAAGCTTTTCACAAACAAATGCAGAAATATATTTGTGATTTTTGTTAAATACATTGATATAAATCATTGGAATGTATTTGTAAACCCTTCTGTGTGCATTTGTAAATCGAATATATTTGTGAATTGTTCTGTGCGCATTTGTGAATCTTTCTGTGTGCATTTGCCATTAAAGAGACTGAAATAACCCCATATTCCAGCTCTCTGTCCCCTCAAAGCCAAGCACATCGCTCAACGGTGTGAGTTTGAAAATCACAGAAACTAAAGGCCACTAAACTCTGCCACTCCTTTCTGGTCACTCTGTGCATGTCCATGTTTATAAGGGTAGCAATTAACTTGCTCATTAGCAAACACTGTATAAAGAAGCAGCCTAACATTTCCCAAACATTTTAGAGAACTTTTCAGAATAAGCCACACAAGTCAGTGTGCACACATACAAGCAATAAGAAATACAGCTAAAGCTGAACAAGGTAACAGACATATTGACTATGTACAGATACATAAAACAAGAAGAAGCAATAACTTGATATATGTTTGTACCTGTTGGAATAATCTTCTCCTCCCAGACATGATCTTCCCCTGGTGAAGACTACACTCTCTAGTTGCCACTGCACATGCTTTTCTTTGTTAAAGGTTTCTGCAAACCATCGTGGCATTACGTTCAAATTCGCTGCCTGCTATGTCAAAATGCCTTGATCTTTTCAGTGTGATTCTCCTGTGCATTTTAAGTGTATTTCATTCTCCAAAAAGGTTCGTAATGGATTATCTTAAAAAACGGCTCCTTAATTAGTCTTCATATTGCTACCTTCTCTTTTACATAAAATGTCCTCATTCATGTTTATTTCCGTTTAGGAACTAGTCCAAATGAATTCCCTTTCTCCCACAGCTCTTAATTCACACAGTATCCTTCCTAAGAAAGATTAGCCACATTCATGTCCAGTGTTTTCCCATATTGGTCCATGTTAAGGTCTATTTACCTCTGAAAGTATTTGATCTAATCTACAAAAAGGTAGATGTTGGTAATTTTACCAGTTGAACATTCACAAAGGGTCAATATAAATGTATTTATGTTCTATGCATCCTCAAAAACTACTGATACTACTTTGAGTCTATGCTGCTACTTTGCAACCAAAGGTCTCTCATAGACTTCTGAGATTGTGAGAATGAAGGGTTGTGTGGTGACAAAGGTACCAGGTGATAGCTGGCTGGTACTTACCTTTACAGGCGAAGCACTTGATGTGGAAGTGTTTGTTCTGGACCCGGAGTGCCTCCCCTTTGCACGGCTTACCACAGTTCTGACAAGGGATCGGTCCCCCTCCTCCTTGCTTTGGTTTCTGCTTCTGCTGCTCTAGAGGGCTGTGGACAGCCTGCTGCTGAAACACTGCAGGAGACAGAATAAAGGAGAGGACCAGTTCAGTCTTATTCTAGTACACGGGACACATACTGTAGAGACACAAACAATGAAAAGAACAGCCAAACTGACACTTGGACATATTGCATTTGATGACACATCTACCAGACAGTGTGGCCAACTATGTAAATCTTTGTCGTATTTCCCTTTGTTTCCATCCCCATTTCCATCCTCCCATCCAGAAGGTTATCCATGACATCATGCTAATAACTGAAGACATAAGTACATTGGTGCAATATTTAACTGGTTTTCATTCTGATGTGTACAGTGAGTTGCATCCTCCTTTAGGGTTCCATGCATACATACCACAGCCATTCCACAATAAGGGGAAATGTTAAGGGCTACAACTGACATGATCAATAGCCGCAATTAAATCAGAGAATCTACGAAAATACAATAATTGTGAGGGAAATTCTGGATATTTGGAATCAAATATGTTTTGCCATTAAAATATTGTGTATATAATACCAAATACTGCTTGTAGGTAGCTTTAATCCATAAATATCTGCATCAGCTCTGGCCTTCAAAGCACTTCATAGTGACCCCTTTATTGATACAAAGGATGTTTGTCTCCACTGGGATGTTTAAGCTCCAAGCGCCATGTTCTCCCTTGAATAATCACATATATCTTTTTTAGTGTCATATTTCCTTACTGCAAAAAACATTTCCGCATCCAAAAATACCCAGCTCATCACTGAGGATGTCACATCAGACAAGAATATGAAAAAAACAATGTGTCTTTTATATATTCTTAGATTAATGTGGGCACACACACACAGACACACAAATGCACCACGACGCACGCACGCACGCACGCACACACACACACACACACACACACACACACACACACACACAGTTGCTCTGCTGTGTTCCACGGCCCTCTGGGTCAGTCACAGTTGTACCCCACTACAACTACCCCCTGCTGACATCACCACCATACAGCATCATCAGTACATCTCTCTATTTTCCCCTCTCATCATAACCTTGGCAGAGTATGCCCACATTCTGATCGGCCTTTGTGTTCTCAGGAAACTCCATCAGGCCTCCATGGTTACCGGTAATTGGGCTTGGAAAGGGGTTCGTCAAATGAACTGACTTAGAGGGAGACAGAGAGAGAAGGAAGCACAGGGATAATAGCTGTGAGCCGAACAAACCTGCTGGTGGACGTCCTATTTCCATGTCCAATGGTTGTTTGTTGGGTGTTTTATGGGCACAATGTTTTAAACTAGATTAAGTGAAAGCTACAGGGTTTTACTGTTTTTCTAAGATCTATAATGTGTAAAAATAAGTCACATTTAGCCACCCTGATACTTTTCTACCAATAAAGTTAAAAGTAAACTTCATTGAGACTGGAGAGTTTTATTAGAATTAGTATTAGTATTAGTACAACATTTTGGGAAATATGATATATTTGTCTGTGCATTGAGTACAGAGTTGGAGTCAAGCCATGGTTAGCATAAAGACCAAAGGCAGGGGGAAACAGTTAGCCTGGCTGTTTCCAAAGAAGCATGTGACCTGCTTGTCTGGTGGTTACTTGACAGGAGAGTAAAAACATCATAGCCAGACGTACAAGAGCATTTTTCGACATAGCCTCCCAAACCTCCTTAAATCTCTTTAGAATGATACCCTTAAACAATACCTTACATAACTATTTTTTGGCTAGGCCCTTTGCCCAAATTTTCAAAAGTTTAATTCCCAAAGTGCATCTTTATTAAAATACAAAGTGAAAAAGTGTACCTTGGTGATGACTGAACATTCTTGAGGTCAGCAAATGTAATCAAAATATATAATATGTTTTCTTTGGATGATGCTAAAAGAGCTGCTTTGATTCAATCCATGTGTCTGGATTACAATTTGATCTCTGACTTGAAAACGTGCTGACTTACAAATTGAATCAAGACAAGAATATGGATTTTGTTGCCTAGATTCTATTGTTGGGAGTAGGAGGGGCTTTATGGAGCGTATATGTGGGCACGCTAACCAATAAAGACAAGAATTTAGGAGGGGAAAGTCTTGAGTCCTCGTAAAAAAGGTCTGAGGCCGGGTTGATTGCAACCATCTGGAAAAGACAACAGTCCAAAAGTGAGACAGAGTCGGCAGCAGGGATTGGTAGTCGCAGGGGAGCCGGGAGGGGTTCTGCCCCCTGATCTGACCCAGCATGCACTGCTTTACCCCTGCACCTGTTGGGTTGGGGGTTGGGATCCAGTGTCCTTACTTCCTCTTCAAACAGCAAATAGAAGAGAAGGGCAGGCATTGGATGGAGACAGGAGATGATCTGTCGGGCCAGATGTACAATCCAGCAAGTTGTCCCAGACATTCAGGCTGCCAGTAACCAAGACACTGTAGTGGCCTTTGATACAGGTCCAATAATCTGCCAGTGGGGTGTGGGGGAGTAATGAGCAGTTAGCTGTTTAGATTTGATTACAGCCTATTGATAAAATGAATAAATGACCAACAAAGTTTCTCTTCTCTAGTCCTTGTAATTTGTCAAGCATTTTAAAATTCAAAGTAGTCAGGAGAACAATCTTTATTTTCGCCATACGTATATTTGGCCCGAGGATGATGCTGTGTCTCCAAGTCCATGTTGATTCCAGCTGGATGGTGACCACATGATTCCCTGCTGGATAGTCACTTATTTACGACTGTATGTCCGAGCATTCACTTGAAAGTCACTAATAGAATTCAGTGTGGAACAAATCAAGTATTGGCTCCATCCAGGGTCCTCTCCTCTTCTCTCTGTACACCAACTCTCTCGGCTCTGTCATTCGCTCACATGGCTTTTCCTACCATAGCTATGCTGATGACAACCAACTGATCCTCTCGTTTCCCCAATCGGAAACACGGGTAGCAGCACGAATCTCTTCCTGTCTGACTGACATCTCTCAGTGGATGTCCGCACACCACCTGAAAATTAACCCTGACAAGATTGAAATACTTTTCCTTCCAGGAAAAGGCTCTCCCACCCACAACCTGACTATTACCTTCAACAACTCAGTGTTGGCCCCGACCCCGACTGCCAGGAATCTCAGTGTGACACTCGACAGTCAACTCTCCCTGACTGCCAACATCACCGCAACAACACGTTCCTGTAGGTTCATGCTGTACAACATCAGGAGAATACGTCCCCTTCTCACTCAGGTTCAGGCACAGGTTCTCGTACAGGCTCTGATCATCTCGCGCCTTGACTACTGTAACTCCCTCCTGGCAGGTCTACCTGCTAGTGCCATCCAACCTCTGCAGCTCATCCAGAATGCAGCAGCTCGACTGGTCTTTAACCTCCCGAAATTCATCCAGACTACGCCTCTCCTCCGCTCCCTTCACTGGTTACCAGTGGCTGCAGCATCCGCTTCAGTCTACATCCAGGACATGGTAAAACCTCACACCCCAGCCCGTTCACTCCACTCGGCTTCTGCCAATCGGCTTGTAGCTCCGTCACTGCGAGCTAAACACTCAACAAAGTCATGACTGTTTGCTGTCCTGGCTCCTCAATGGTGGAATGAGCTCCCCATTGACATCAGGACAGCAGAAAGTCTCTACATTTTCCGGTGTGAACTAAAAACACATCTCTTCCGACTATACCTTGAATAAAAACATAAAAAGCACTTTAGTAGCACGTAAATGGCACTTACTTATAGCACTTTGTAGTTTGTCTCTGTTGAAGAAATTGTACTTTCTTGATTCTTGTTGTTCTGAGTTTGTACTCATGGTTGAATGCTCTTATTGTAAGTCCCTTTGGATAAAAGCGTCAGCTAAATGTAATGTAATGTAATTATGAAACTATGAGTGGATACAAAAGTGCCCACTAAATATCAGAGGAATGTTTTTCACCAATGACTCTCTGTCCTTTTGTCCAAGCAACTAGTAGTAAAGAGGTAAAAGGTTAAGATCTCAATGCCCTGACATTCCTGTGCTTGTTGTTGGAGAAAAGATGCACTGAGTGGAAAGTAGAGAAAAAGAAAGTGGAAATAGGGAGTGGAAATAATTCAGTTGGTGATGTGAGGAAGTAATGAGTTTCTTTCTTTGATTGAGAAATAAGAGTAACTGTGCCCTGTAAGCAGATAAAGATGCCTTCCCCCTCTCGCCCCCCCTACCCGGGCCTGTGACCAGTCTCCAGGACCAGTTGTCCACATTATCAATCAGCCGTTCTGGTGTCTGTTCTCTGGCTGACAGCCACTACTGGCTTCGTTGTCCCAAAGGTCGCAGCCAGGCAGAAAGCTATCTGGGCAATGCAACACTACATGTCTGTGCTGCATACAGTCACACCACTGGAGGCCTCGGGGAACACACACGGACGTCTGCAGGTTACCACCCGCACATGTATACCGTACTGCCCAAACATAGGCATGTGGCTAACCATACAGATATAAAGGATCTCTCTTGATGCATCATGAAGAAGAACCCATACCTGTATGCAATTAGGTTACTCACAGTAAAAGAGAAGGAAAACATTTGTGTCTTCAGGGTCTTGCTCAAACACACTTCAACAGAAAGCGTTTAATGCTGGGATTGAAATTGAGAACCTTCCTACTTCATACAACACTGACAACCGTAGAGAGACACACTTCTACAGTACCTCCACTACTTCAACATGAAAAGGCATATAAGTTACATGTACATGTACTCAGGAAGCACAGCCCACAGTGGAACACACACACAGTCACATCTCAGATGCCTTTTCCAGAAGCCGAGCACTCCCTAAAAATAGAGCGTTCCCTCAACTCACGGGGATCCATCCCATGGTTCTCTGCAACATGCCTGGTGTGAACCATCTGCAGAGGTGGCAAGGGTTCGATGTGGTGGCCAAGCTGTTGACCTTGGGGATTTTCACTAAACACACAAACAGTAAACACACGAACATGCTCAAAAAGAAGTATATTTTATTTTAAAGGAAATCCAGTGAATATATGGCATGACATGTTCAGTGTTGCTTGAGAGAACTGGTCTACAGGGTCCTTCACAATACCATGAAGGAAATCATTTTCTTTGAAGTTTTTCTCATTTGTGTTGGAATTCCTTGTAAATGTAGTGAGGCAGCGCAATTTCCAGAAAAACTGCTTTTTGAACCATTTCTCTTGGCATTGCATTGAGGTTAGCACAATACAATTGGCATTGATTAGCATTAATTGACCTCCTTTACAAAGAATTAGCCTTTGAATCATTTCAAGGATTATGAACTCCTTTTCTCAGGCATTAATTGTTGCAAAATTGGAACAAGAACTCGAGACAACTGCAGAAAGACTGCTGCCAGACACTGGTCAGTAATGTTAGTGGGTGGTTGACCTGCTTGCAATGCTTTGGGGAGAAAGTATTTGTGATATTCACATGAGTGTCTCTTGGACTACAAAAGCAGCTACCTTTGCAGCATATTGAACCAATCATGAAGACTGAAAAGCCATTCCATGGCACTGAAATGTTTTAAAAAAATCAACACATTTTAATTTGGAAAATGAGCTACTGCCTGTATCTGAATACCCCATTGCTCATCTGTGTTAGCATGGATATTGTTTATGTTTATTTTAATTAAGAAGGGACAATACATGCATTAACATGAGCTATCATGTAAATGTGACAGATTAAGCCATGCAGGCTAATAATGGCTTTACCTTCGTTGAATCATTACTTCACTGCTAAAACATAACAGACTCACTACATTATCCCACCTCAATCCATCATCTCAACTCACTCCATCATCTCACCTCACTCCATCATCTCACCCTCTTGTTGTGCCAAGAAGAAGACATGAACAGAGCCTGTAGGCAGAGTTCACTGAATACCAGGCCTGTAGTAGAAACGGGGAAAAGGAGCATGGCCTAATTTACGTGACTATGGATACACACAGAATAGATTAACGAGATAGATAAACGAGTGTGCTTTCTAATGAATATGGTCTTTGTGTGAAAACATATGATTCCTTCCATTCCAGTGGCGGATGACTCTGATGATTTCTTCCACGTGGATGACAAACAGATATGATGCCACGTGTTTCTGCAGCTGTTTCTACTGGAACATTGCTGTGTCGCTGCCTCAAGTCAAAACACTCAGCATGAATGCCATAATGTTCCTCTCTGCTATGTCAAAGCTCCAATAGAATCCTGCAACATACGACCTAATATATGAACTTACTGATCACATACTTTGTCTGCTGTTTTTCATGGTTTGATTTAGAAAATATTAATGCTTCAGCATAAAGTTACATTTTAGGTAGTGCTGATCAATATATAGATATTGGTTCCTGTGTTTCCTGGTTGATGATGTAATTTTCTGAACCTACCAGAGTTCAGAAAATTGCTGTTCATCTAGTTGCCTTTACCCACCTAATCATTATATCCACATTATTGATGACTATTTATCAAACATCAATTGATACCATGAAATTTGATTTTCCCCACATCACACAGCCCTAATCTTAGGTAATAATATGCTTAAAACTGTGTGCCAACAGTTTGCCATATGTCAGGATTTACATCCGGTGGCAAAGTCCTGTGCCAATGCAGGAAGTAGTGTGCCCTTATTGGTAGGAGGTCCCATCATGACTTTTATGAAGGATACTGCAGTTTGTGTTTCCTCACAAGCTGGCAATAAACATGTTGAACAATGATGTCTCCCTAACCTTGACTTTCCTCTTGTGAGCATGTTAAAGATGTGGCACGTCAAGCTCGGTTTCAGCAGAGAGAAGGACACGAAACCAGGCCAAGAGGAAACAGTAGTACCTCAGACTGAGCCTGGGGACCCAAGCCATTTGTAGACAAAGATGAAGAGACAGACAATGAGAGGAAAAAAGAATGCTGTCATCATTAACCTGCCTGGTGAAAGTGCTCTGTAACAGCAGGGATCATGTGACTGATAGAGACACTGATGCAGCAGAAGACTGCTGAGAATATTACAGTATGTGTACACAAATGTATGTGTGAGGGATGCCCTGCTAATCTAATAACTGTTCATCACAGCTGATTGGGAGGAACACAAAGGCTTTGTAGTAAAGAGACAGTGAGGGATTGGAGCTGCATGTGTTTGCAGCCCAGAGACACAGCATGACTCATGAAGAGAGCTCTCTGTAGAAAGCGCTGTGTCAGCTGTTTGAGCAAAAACAAGCCGGTTCAGCACCACACAGACCTCGATGCACAGCCACGGAACTTTATACCTTAAAGTGCAGACACACATTATAAATTGTCCAAGTGGGCACAGAGGGACTTTAATAAGTAATATAAATGCAATAATTGCCACAGTTTATTATGCAGAAAATATTGTTCTTTAAATCTGACTGCAATTTAATGTGTTTATTATCATTTGTCCCGGAAATTAGAAATCATGACTTGATAACAAAGACACAATACAATACCTTTTTATTTAAATTAAATATCAACAGGGTAATGCTAGCAAACTGGCCGACACACAGATAGTTTGTTTACTGAAAGGTCCAGAATAGTGAGGGGCGTCGCTGTGACTGCTGACCACCAGCCAGCCATTACATCACACACCCAGGATACACTGTCCTTGGCTCAGTCTGTGTGTGTGTGTGTGTGTGTGTGTGTGTGTGTGTGTGTGTGTGTGTGTGTGTGTGTGTGTGTGTGTGTGTGTGTGTGTGTGTGTGTGTGTGTGTGTGTGTGTGTGTGAATGCATGTGTATGTGCACAACACTGTGTCTATTTCTACACGTCTTTGCTCTTGATTATTAGTTTTAATCTAATTACAACAAATACAAATAAAGAATCAACGCTCCGTCTTGAAGCATGTGTTTCTGTCACATTGTGATGGCAGTAGACGAAACACAGTTCTGCCCTGCATTTAGACACCACCAAATAGCCACAGACTAAACACTGGATCGGCTTCAAGAGGCTGTTGAGGACAAGACACTGGCGAGGAGAGGAAATATGTGTGGTGCTAGGAGGCTACTTTTTACAAGCAACTGGGTGGAGGTCAGCAGTGGAAAGTACATTCATTCGAGGACTTAAGCTCTACAGCTAAGTTCAGAGTCAAATTCTTATCCTGGTTTCACTAGCAGGGCGTCAGATACCGACACTTGGGCAGTGGCCCTCGCCGTCTTGACACAGACTCACAAGGCGTCCTTTAGCATCGGTAAGAGACGCACCGGGTTTCAACTAAGTCCAATGTGAACCCATCCGTGTCAGTATTCTACAGACAGAGAGAGAACGTTAAGCAAAGGAAAGGGAGTGGATGGTCCGAACAAACACAGGACTTTCACTCAGGAGACCATTGCTCCTGTCATTATTCATTTTACCGAGGACATTATGTCACATGATGTTATGGAAAGTATTGTTATTACTAAAGCTTCTTACTTCTGGATCAATTTTGCGCTTGACACTTAAGTACATTTTGCTGCTCATACTTCTGTCCTGTTACTAGTCGAATTTTGTATGCAGTAATCGTACCTATAATAGAGTATTTTACATGCTAGTATTACTTTTAAATTCTTCCACCACCACTGGTACAGTCCAAATAGTCCAAACCAAATTGTGCATCTTATCTCAAATCACATACGTTTTGTTTACCATTATTGTAACTACACAATATAATACCAAAAATAACCAATGTAGTTATCCTCAACCCCAGAGCTTAATGTTCACCCTCAGTGAAAACAAGTCATAGGAATATTATGGGGAAATTTGAAGAAGCCTCAAGTCTATATTAAAGGAAACAGTATTTGCAGAGAAAATTGTAATATACTAAAGCCCTAAAAGGTCACTACAATCTTATTACGCAATACCAAAGACACCCTGCACATCAGCAGGAATATCAGAGTGATTTCTTCTGAGCAACTGGCCCTCAGCCCTTTGTGAGCAGCTCATGGCTAAGCTCCCAGTGATAGAGATGCAGGCAGGGGACCAACACAACACTTTGGTTGCCAGGATGTTGCAGTGAGGAGGCAGAAGATCAACCTGCAGCACACCATCCAGCCGGCCACCACAGCCTTGTTGTTGTCCGTCACATTCACACAGCATATTCACAGAGAAAGTGCTCCACGCTTCTGACTGGGCTTACATAATAGGAGGCCTGTTTATCTGTAGGTTAAGGACTTCCATAGATATGCATAGAGCTAAATGCAGTAAACACAAACACACTCATATGACCTAGAACTAGAATGAGTTGTGGGATTACAGTGTATTATGATTCATTGTGGAAAAGAGTAACTGTCTACTAAATATAGGAGTGAAATGATAAGAGGTAAGTCCTGGATAATTACAATCTTTAGCTACGACCTCTCTTCTCTCACAGACAAGTGAACACACCACAAATAGTTTGTTAAAAGTCATCATTACCTTTCTCCTCTGGCATCGTCAATCTGTTGTTTTCCCAAATATGATATTGTGTTATGTCCTTCAGTGATAGTTATTAAAGACAATATCCCGAAAATCTGTTCAGAGTCCTCCGATAGTGTTGCAACACATCCTCCACACACTCTGCAGCTCTGGTGTAATAATAGACAGAGTGAGCGCTCTGTCCGCCACTATCTCTGGAATGAGCTGGAGGACTCCCGATGTCTCTCTCTCTCTCTCTCTCTCTCTCTCTCAGAGTTATTGCAGCTATCTGTTATAAATAGAAACATGCGGCGCTCAAAGAGAATGACACCTCCTCATGCTAGTTTATCACTGGGCGTGTCCCGGTTTCCCCAGTCCACACCAAACTCAACTTTGACATCTCTGTGATAACCACACGAGGGTTCAGTATGTTCAAAATGTGTTTGGTGGAACAGAGCACAACAGAGGCTACATGTTATACATTTCTCCTGGGTTAATGATTCCATAGGATAAGGGATGTATATAGTATAAAAAGCAGTACAGGACATTTAGGAAGTATTCATCTGTTCTTTTTGTGTGGTATACCGACTTTATTTATCCAACCACCCTACAACTTCTAGCAGACTGAGTTAGTTGACAGTGGCCGTGAATGGTAAATGGACTGTAGTTGTAAAGCGCTTTAACACTACATGACATCCTTCACACCCATTTATACACCAGAGGCAGAGCTACAGGAGCAGTTTGGGGTAAAGTGTCTTGCCCAAGGACGGATCCACAGTCACCCATTGAATATATAGAGCAAGGGTAAAACAGGAATAATAATCTACCACTAAATTAAACAAAAAACATGTACAATGTCTTCAGTTACTCTGTGATGGTGTGTAACAATATATTTCTCAGTATTTCAAAGGTTTGGTACTAGATGAGGACAACATATCCCTCAGCTGTCCATCAGAGAAACTTAGCTTGCTAAACTATGAGGAACAGGAAATTACAAAGGTGGCTATTGAAGCAACAACTTTTCACTACTTCCTTATACGACTCAATCTAAAAGCAAAATTGTTCGTGCAACTGCTGCTTGAAATGAACAGTACACATGGAGAACAAATTGCATAATCATCCCACCTTATCTGCCTGTTTCTACAGTCATCATTACACACGTATCTACAGTACAGCTGCATGCCGTTCTACAGACATCTGACTTGTGTTCAAACTGACTTCATATTGAGCCGCTGTGTGTTTGCTGGTATTTGGAGACTGGCTTTAACACCATTGATCTGAGCTGATCTCTAATCAATATCCAGGAAGTAGCAAGACTTCGCCTTAGGGATTCATCGCCATCCGTAATCCAACTAGCTTTACACCCACAAGGTAAAGACAGAGCTGGTATACTGTGCAGGAAGGGGCTGGACAAAATAAAGTAAACACATCATAAAAAGGACTTTTAAGCCCCCATTACGAATGAAGGGTTATCTCAGAAGCTAGATGGATGGTATATCTCAGAAGCAGAAGTAGATGGATGGTGATGGTTTTGTTTTTCTGTAAATCATTTTGTAATAAGGAAACATAATGGCTATAAATAATACATAATGTAGCATGACTCGACTCATTCATCCACAGTTGGGAGTGTTTCAATTCACTATTCAAACAATTTCTACTGCACAGGCATACAGCAAATGGTTTTGTGTTGTGACTGAACACTGTTGAGAAAACAATGAGGTAATGGGGTCACCATAGGTAAATGGGAATAATGTTGGACCTCCTCCATCTTCTGGGCCCCAGTAAAACAATGGCCACTTCCAGCGCTGCTCATTAGGCGCTGCAGAAAGCTTTCAGAAAAATAACTGAACCAGATGACCTGATGGGGAATATTCTGCCATAATGATGTGACCACTCATATGGTGGATCTGCCATACGACTTTGTTGTATTGGGTATGCTAGTGACAAGGTTTTAAGTTATTACAATCAGTGTGTTGGGCCACCACTTTTTGGGGGCAAGCTTTCCCTGGATGACCTCTGTATCTCCCTTGCTGCAACTTGACCCCACCCCTTCCAGCTGCTACCTGATAATAATTAACTTAAAAAGAGCTGAAAAGGGCATACAAATGCTCAAATGGACTTTCAAAAATGGCTTAAAAGACAGAACCCACAAAGTAGAGTAATCAGCAACTTCTGCTGCATTTGAGTGAGTGTTCTCACTCGCTCCGCCCCGAGGCACCAGTGGGCTGGTGTCGGGAACTCGGTTTGTTCTAAGTTTGGCAAGTTAATAAATCCTTTTCTTCTGTCAAACCGCTCATTGTGTCCGTGTCCCCTTCAAGTACGGGTCCATTCTTTTGTCATGGCCGTGTGGCCCAGTTCGTGACAAGCCCCTCTAAAAAAGAGGATAATTAAACAAAGGAGGCTCGCTCCATGGTATAACCCTCAGACCCAGATTCCTCTAAATTGTTGGAACGCCATATGCCTTCAAGCTTCCGTGATGCTCGCTTCAACATCATGGTCTCCCTCAAAGGGCCGGTTGTAACTGTACAGTGGCGGGGCGGGGATTTTCTACCTGCGCTTCAATGGATCAGCATTTTCAACTTCTCAATTTGATTTAATGAACATATGGTGCAGTTTGAACCTGAGATAGTATCACAGTATGCCAAACACAGAAATATTCCCTTTTACACTCAATTAAAACCCCCAAAGTGCATCTTAAGGACACAAGGTAATACAACACACATAATAATTGTATAACTTGTAGTAAAGTGTGTTGTGAACACAGCATTGAGGAGTATGTGTATATTCAATTCAATTCAGTTTATTTTGTATAGCCCAAAATCACAAATTAAAATTATCCTCTGAGGGCTTTACAATCTGTACACATAACATCCCTGTCCAGGAACTCACATCGGATCAGGAAAAACTCCCCAGAAAATTGAAAAAAACACTTTCACAGGGAAAAAAGGAAGAACCCTTCAGGAGAGCAACAGAGGAGGATCCCTATCCCTGGATGGACAGAAGCAATAGATGTCATGTGACAAGATGAATAACGTAACAGAGTTACAGCACATTCAATGAATATGACAGAAATTGAATTGAATAAACGGCACTCTGCTGCATTAAAAATGTCCTTCAAAATAAAAGAACAGGATATGTTTTGGCCCATGCAAAGGCCTGAGTTTGACACCAGTGCTGTAGACTCTCTTTACCCCCCAGACCACAATATATCAGCTTTTGGAGGATTCGGTTTGGGCTTAGAAACAAAGGATGTCACTTGAACCCAAGTAGATAGAAGACAGGCACAGCATGAGCTGCTTTCAAAGCCACGACATGGCAGGTGAATGGTTTACTCTGCCAGGCCAGATCAGCAGGAGCCCATGAAAGAGGTTATTAAAAACTACCAAAAATAACAGACAGGATGTACCAGGGAAGTGTATAAAGACTGAGCTGATTGTCAGTGAGCAGAGAGACATGCCAGAGGGACTGAGCAGTGAGTATGGCCTCATTTCATCTCTGACACGTCCCATTCTTTCTCACACATCCTCAATTCCTCTCTTCTTTCTTCCCCTGTCTGAGGGATCATCACTGGAACATAGACCAAAGGAAGTACTCAGTAAATGGCAGCGGCGGCCGGCCCATAGAGGGCAACGGGGCTTGGCCCCACCCACCTTGAGCCACCCAAAAAAAAAGAAGAAAAAAAAGAAGAAAATAAATGAATTATAAAAATATTAATAAATTATACAAATTGTCAATATTTGTGTTTTTGAGCTATGGAATATACCCAGTAATATTTTTAAAATAGGATATCTGGGCCAAATATACAGTCAGGTCCATAAATAGTTGGACATTGACACATTTTTCATTATTTTGGCTCTGTACACCACAACAATGGAGTTGAAATCAAGATGTGCTTTAAGTGCAGACTTTCAGCTTTAATTTGAGGGTATTTACATCCAAATCAGGTGAACGGTGTAGGAACTACAACAAATGTATAAGTGGCCACCCTCTTTTTAAGGGACCAAAAGTAATTGGACAAATTAATATAATCATAAATCTAATTGTCACTTTTAATACTTTGTTGAAAATCCTTTGCAGTCAATGACAGCCTGAAGTCTGGATTCCATAGACATCACCAGACGCTGGGTTTCGTCCCTGGTGATGCTCTGCCAGGCCTCTACTGCAACCGTCTTCAGTTCCTGCTGGTTCTTGGGGCATTTTCCCTTCAGTTTTGTCTTCAGCAAGTGAAATGCATGCTCAATTGGATTCAGGTCAGGTGATTGACTTGGCCATTGCAGAACATTCCACTTCTTTGCCTTAAAAAACTCCTGTATGATGTCGGTTTTAAGGGATTACAAGTAAAGAACGCTGATTTTATCGCCATTCAAGCAGACGAGATGACTGACTGACCCACTGTCAGCTGATGCTACGCTACATCGACGCTATCGGTAATGTCGTAAAGATCGCATATGCCGGTGTTACGGTTTAACAGGCGACCGTGTTAACTGACTTTCTAGATTAGACGTAGCTGTCCTCGTGAATACTGTGCAGTGGCGTCCCTAGGCTAAAACATCCGGGGCTAAAGCCCCGGATGTTTTTTAATTAGCCCCGAATATTAATTTTAAAAAAAAAAGAAAATACGTCATTCACCCAAAACAGCGGCGTCAGGCAGCAGGCGCACTTGCAGTGTGCGCCAGTGTGCGCCCCCCTATTATACAAGTCGTCATTTAAGTTTCTCTTTCCTATAGAACAGGTCTACACCTTGTTCTGTTATTAAACAAACTAAACGGACGTATTTTATTGATCTTATCCACACACAGCTTGTCATTTCTGTCTCTAAATGGTCGCGTTAACACTTCTTCTCTGCTCTGCATCGCGCACGGCGGAGTTCCACCGCGATGCGCACAGACACGTGCGCGCGCACAGACAGGTGAGCACTGAGCACACAACAGCGGACAGAGAGCGTCGAAAAATATGTTGCGTGAAAAGCAGACCGCTATATCTGCGTTTTAAACGCTCCCAGGGTGAAGATGGCAACAGCAGCTCTCCTGTGAGGAACAACCGGAGTTCTCCTCGCACCGGAGCAGCTCTCTGAACCCGGAGCAGCTCTCCTGCTCAGGTGAAACGAGACAAAGTGCTCCTGTCTTCTACCAACAATGAGCTGCTGGCTTCACATATTACAAAAGTACAAAGTACACGGACATAAAACTAAGTCATTAATAAATACATGGAGAAATGCCTGTACTTTCGGGTAAATGGTTACGCCGCGCGACTCCCTTATTTTTTGGCGTTTTGCCAGAAGTCTCCCTGACGTCCTTTCTGCTGCTGCGTGTCTCAAAACAGAAAACAGATCTCAACGTTGAACATGAATTGTATCAAATCTACAACCCTGTTTTAAAAAGATGTGTAGAGGAAAGCAGCTCACTGCTCCACTAATACTGATGCAACCTGATGCTGACATATCTGCACTCATTCTGTTTTGTTTGGCAAAAAAATAAATAGCTTATTGTTTTCCACAATGAGCTATTTAGTAGTAACTAAATATTAGTATTTTTTTTTTGCACAGATACAACTTCCTGTTCATTGATCTAAGTGATTGCAATTAAAACATTAAAACAAATTCTGATGGAGCAATCTGATTTACTTGAAACTTTAAGTGATTGCAATTTTCTTTATTCTGTTATTTATAAAAGCGCAGATGGAATCACAAAATGTTATTTACAGAAAAAGTTTGAGAACCACTACTTTAAGTGTTTGTGTTGGTTGAGCACTATTAGCATTATTAGCATCTTATGTCTAAATATTATGTTAAAGAGTATGTTATGTTAAATAATGTTAAAGAATATGTAAAGAATAAATACATATGAGTATGTAAAGAGCATTAAATGTACAATGTAAACACTGTACATGACAAGATGCATGGTTCATTAAACATCTCAATGTTTACTGTTGCTGAATGGTTGCTGTTGGTATGTTCAACATGATGAATGGGGCATTTTTGTGCCTGGGCTATTGAGGGAAGTTTGTGAACATTGCTAGCCTATTTGGTATTAACTGGTAACCATGAAATGCCTCAATTCAATTCAGTCCAGAAGAGCAGGTACCTGTAGGGTATGTGGAGAGTGTTTCTATGTCTAAAAATTTCGCTGCTTCACTCTTCTGGGCTAAGCCCCAGATGTGTCAAAATCCTAGAGACGCCCCTGATACTGTGTTGTTTAATTTTTCAATACAGTGTCAAACCTTCTCATATACATATACAAATTAAACAATGCAGCTTTCACGAGGACAGCTACATGTTGTCTTCCTATTCTCAACAGCTGTCGTAACTACGAAAACGACTGAAAGTCACCAATTAACAGGGTCACCTGTTAAACCGCAACACCGGCCTCTTTTTACAGCACTCATAAAAGAGGAAACATGTTGGTTTATTTTCTTTTACACTAAATGCTGTACTGTCAATGGAAGCGGCCTTAACAGGAACACAGGTTTTAAATGGGATTGTTATTGTTATTTTTAATACTTTTATTTTGTCGGCTGTGTGTATAATGTGACCGGGAGGAAGTGACGCAAGGAGTTTGTTTTGGTCGGAATGCTGACGTCTGGGCCAAGCAGTCGGCACTTGGTGGGTTCAGGACGGCGCATATTTATATATCATATTATAGTGAATATTATTATATGATATATATAATATCATATATATATATATATATATATATATATATATATATATATATATATATATATATATGTATGTATGTATGTATGTATATATATATATATATATATATATGTATGTATGTATGTATGTATATATATATATATATATATATATGTATGTATGTATGTATGTATATATATATATATATATATATATATATATACTGAATTGTATGAATAAGATGTCCTTATTATGTCAGTGTTGGAATAAATGATATAATGATAAAAACTGCAAAGTAGTAATGCGTTTTTGATACCTTTTTTTTTTTTTTCAGCAGAATCATACTAGGATGTTTGCTGAAATTGATTGGCTAGCCCTACCCCAAAAAAAATCCACCAGCCGCCACTGGTAAATGGTATGAATCTCCGGGGAACAGCGTGCATGGTGGACTTCGCCATGTGACTCAGCAGCAGGCACCACTGGTGAGAGAGGGAAAGAAAAAGACACAGGATCTGCTTTGCAAATCACCCGGCACGAGAGCTGCCAAGTGGCATCAACAACAAATCCAAAAGTGGGACCAAAACACAGCGCTGCCGCCGTCAGCCAAGCCAAAATGATGAAGCCTCAACAAGATTTATAGCTGCATGATGACATTTACGAGGATCGAAATGCCAAATATGATAATAAAAATGCCACTTTGGGCGTTTGTCATAGGAATCTACGTAAACATTTGGTGCACTTTTCAGTGTGGCTGTGGTGCACATGCTTCTCCTCCCATGGCGTTGCCAGTACATGGGAGAGAGGGAGAGGGGAGAGCGAGAGGGAGAGAAGGAGAGAGGGAGAGGAGGGAGAAAGGGAGAGAGGGGGATACGGGGATATGGGAGAGGGAGAGGGAGAGAGGGATAGAGAGAGAGGGGAGAGAGAGAGGGGAGAGAGAGAGTGTGAAGGAGAGGGAGACAAAGCTTCTGAGATGTAGGAACACAACAACGTCACCACGACGACATCCAACGAGCCAAGAAGCAGGTTGTAAAGAAGCAAACAGTTTCTTCAGATGATCTAAACCACTTTATCTGGAGGTCAAAGTAAAAGTGTGTGCACTTTAGATGTCATTGATTATCTCTACAGGAAAATGATGTGCACACAAGTATGAAAAGTACCATAGCTATGGCTAATGATTTGCTGAGTCAGCTAGCTGCAGGTTTAATTACAACCTCATCCTCTGAATCGGTTTCTTGCCCCGTCAGACTTCACAGCCATCGCCCCGCCAGAGCACAGCCCGGAACTCGTTGAGGACGATATTATTTTACTGTTATGCTGCGTTCACACCAAAAGAGTTGCGAAATATTCGCTCAAGTAGATTACATGTAAAGTCAATGCACAGACGCGAATGGTTGCGAAAAAGCGAATTTTTCGCCGGGCGGCGCAAATGAGGTGAAAAAGCATTGCGCCGAAAAAGCTGCTGCTTTTCCGCTTTTTTAAATATTTCAACTACAATTTGCCCGCCCTGAGTTGCAAAAGACAATCAGCGTTGAGAAGCTCCACCCGTCGTCACCGCCATCCTGCCGTTGCTGAATCAAACTGCTGCTGGTCTGCTGAAGGAGCGCTGGAAGCGGCTTCATTCAGACATTCGTCCTGGAGGAGTCGGAGCTGTGTGTGACTACGGATAATATTATGAACCCAGACACGGAAGCGTTTAATGTTCCAACATTTGTGGGACTTCCACAACAAATATAAAGCAGAACTAGTGGTTATTTCAATGGTGAATGGCGGAAAAGGTAAATATTTTCACAGAGTAAAGCCACAGAGATAAGCCGCGCCCCCTTTCCGCAGCGGAAAAGCGAAAAAGCAAATTAACCACATAAAGTCGAGCGAATCAAGTCAGGCAAAAAAGCGTTGCGAAAATTTGCAACCCTTTTGGTGTGAACGCAGCATTAGGACTGATGGCCAAAACCATGAAGAAAATATGGCGTACATGTAATAAACAAAAATTGCTCTTTTACAGCAAGCATGTGTGGGGCCCACATTAACATTGGACACTATAATAAGAACTGGACATGAACCCCCCCCCCCCCCCATATTCTCATTTGTATATTATTTTTATTGATTGTTAATTGTTTTGTTTGTTCGCCTGGCATCTGTTTGTTCATCTGCAAGGGGGGTTTGAATGATTTTAGAGGTTAATGTTGGTTACGAGAATTAAAGTTCAGGCAGAGACTTGGGTCAGCTCAGGGGTCCTTTGGGCAGAAAGCAAGGGAAAAAGTTATGCTCGCATTCAGTAGTGGACTA
The DNA here is from genome assembly GCA_038501785.1 of Myoxocephalus aenaeus. Lineage (NCBI taxonomy): Eukaryota > Metazoa > Chordata > Actinopteri > Perciformes > Cottidae > Myoxocephalus > Myoxocephalus aenaeus. The sequence goes on from JBAMJR010000189.1 coordinate 3,959,495, forward strand.
AAATAGCCTGCAGTATGCAGTGTGTGGCTGATCAGAGTGTGTTTCTGTACTTCCAGATGGGTGAAAGTGATGAAATGGTATAAAAGTAGTGAGACATGGGCATAACTGTTAGGAAGGCAAATATGAATGTATTTCAGTTTGGAAGTTGAATGTCATGACGTGTCGGGATATAATGAATCACTTAGCTAGCTAGCTAGCGACCGGGAAACACCGAGTTACCACCTGTAGCCTGTGAGACTGACAGTTGTGTGAATGTGTAGAATGTCGCCAGTGCGAATAAAGTTGTTGAAGTGATAATATAAGCTGATATGCATATATGTATAAGAAAACGTTTGATTCAGTAGTGGACTAAAATAGCCTGCAGTATGCAGTGTGTGACTGATCAGAGTGTGTTTCTGTACTTCCAGAGTGTGTTCGTGTACTTTCAGTGCTGTTGAGTAAAGCAATTCGTAAAAAAACATGCACGCCTGGATCTCCTGTGTCCAAGTGCGCAACACATGCATAGTACTACATGCAGATATAGGAAGGTCCTCAGGACCTTTTGACCCTGAACTTATCGTAACAACTCACCACTCCCAGCCTTTTCCTTCACTCATCGCCAACCATGTGAGATATGCACCACCTCCACCATGCAGTGGTCTGACTAGGAAACCACCGGGTCGTTATATAGCAGGTATGCATGACAAACCTGCAGCACTGAAGTGAACAAGACTCTCGTAAAGCTTCACTCCAAAGGCTCAGATGACCGTATCACTACTGGGAATACTGGTGAGAGGATAATGGATAAGAGAACCCAGTGAGCCCACAGAGGGATCAGATTTAGCATTATTGATCTCAGCAGAAGAAGAATTTTCATTTTCAGAAGGTTTAGAATATGGGCTCAAAATATACAATCCAGAAAAATCGGCATAACCAGGGGAATGTCTTTGTCTACACTGTAGATCTGTGAACTGAGTGGAGGACAGAGAGGCAGGTACACAAGTCCAAGTAAAAGTCATGAAACTCAGCTCAGGACATTTCTCCGTCATATCTCCATTTCCAAGATTCACTGTATGTGGATGGATTTATGTGAGGCAGAACGTGTGCAAATGTATATCAGTGCTATGTAGTTCTGCTCTGACCGAAGCTGAACATACAATGCAGTAAATACCTCAAATAGATTGGTAGAAAGTGTGTGTTTTTATCCATGTAAACAAGAGGGAACACCCTCCAGATTATATATCCAGCCTGACAGCAGAAAGACACACACACACACACACACACACTCAGGAGAAAGCGAAGAGATGAATAATCCTGCAGCTCATTGATCTCTGTGCCTCTCCTCCCCACACAGCAGTAATCTGATCCAGGTGCAGCGTTAGCTGTCAAAGTAGCGGAGATCGGCTTTTTGTTGGGGCGGTGGGGCCTGAACATTTTTCTTCCTCCAAAGAGGGGCATGACAAAAAAGGTTTGAGAACCACTGTCATAGGGACACATTACATCATAAACTATAAGACCACAATACAGTATGTGGCCAATTAGAGAGACAGAGTTGATGGGAAATAATATTTCTAATCAATATAACTAATGTTGCCTTCAACAATATGTTGATTATTGGCTAAGCTTCTTTTTTAAGGACCCTCCCCCTGTGGAGGTATTCTGAGCATGTGGTAAATGGACCCGTACAGCGCTTTTCTAGTCTTCCGACCACTCAAAGCGCTTTAACACTACATGACATCATTCATACACTGATGAGAGGAGCTACCATGCAAGGTGCCACATCAGGATTATCAACCATTCATACACCGTAGGTGCAGCTAAGGGAACAATTTAGGGTTAAGTGTCTTGCTCAAGGACACATCTACATGGGCTAGCGGAGCCAGGGATCGAACCGCCGATACTCTGATTGAAGGACGACCCTGCTCACCACTAAGCCACAGTCACCCATGTCTCACAGAAAGAAGACCCAGAACACACTGCATGGGTTACATATCCAATCTGGCAGGGGACAGAGGATCCCCTGAGGATCACAGGAGTGGAGACAAGGACATCTGTACCTTGTCTTAAACGGGCCCATAAATACTGGACAAACATCGTCTATTACATATATGTTTGTCATAAAGCAGCCTAGGTTAAACAGTGACAGGTCGTGAGGAGATTTAGTATCACAGATCAAACACTTTGAGTCCTCAGATGTTTTTGTCATTTTGCGCTGCGTGGTGGTGAGAATAGATTTCATTGATCTCTTGGTGAATCGAACATTGTTATAATAGTCCAATTCAGAGCTGTCTGTGCATACATGAATGTATATAACCCTCTGCTGTGCATCATGAATTCTGTATGAAGATTTGTAAGATTTCTAGGTCATTTCTCGAGAAAATTACAAATGTTGAATTCACTTCACTGAAAAAATATTTAGTCATATTATCGAACAGTAAATCTCTTTTGCTGAAAGCAACAGCCAGGTGACACATGTAAGACCTGAATGAATGAATCATAAGTAATGCAGGGGTTTCCATACAAAGCCCAACATCTTATGAAGGGTTTGATCAATATTATATGAATGAAACCTTCATGTGACCTTCACAGTGTTTTAGTAACCCTATACCTTAACATGGTTTATTTCTCTTCAGAGAATGTTAACATCGGGCGTTGAAAGTTTAATCAAATTAAAATTGAATGAAATCCATGATTTTAGAGAATCATCCAAAACAACATCTACATTATGGTGATGTGGTTGCAACACTATTAAAACACTTTCCCCAAAACTAGTGTTAAGAGGCAGAAGAAAACAGTAGAGTAGGCAGAAAGACTTCCATCATTGTAGTTTTCCGGACCTTCCAGCATCGAGACCAGCCAATAGAGATTGTATTAACCCAGCATGGGTCAACTTCACCACAAGTCAGGGACAATTTGGTTCATAAATGATGAATTAAGTGTTTACTCATGCTTTACTAATGCTAAATAGTGTGTAGTTATTATAAAGTGCTACCCATATTTCCAATTGGGCAGTAAACAGTGTTAACTAATTAAAAACTGAAAATAGCACTTTAGATTTTAAAGGTTTTACACAGCATTGATCTCGACATCAAAACTACACTAAGACACCTCACACAAACATGTAGGATAAATAACTTCATGATAATAAAATAAATCAAGCTTTCTGTTGGTGCACAGCTCACTCAGCTGCTACACTTCGAAGATGTCCTGCTATAAAGACCTTTCCTGAGGATGTCAGCTCTCTGAACACACTGTTGCCGTTACCTAATGAACACACTGCTGCCGTTACCTAATGAACACACTGCTGCCGTTACCTAATGAACACACTGCTGCAGTTACTTAATGAACACACTGCTGCCGTTACCTAATGAACACACTGCTGCCGTTACCTAATGAACACACTGCTGCCGTTACCTAATGAACACACTGCTGCCGTTACCTAATGAACACACTGCTGCCGTTACCTAATGAACACACTGCTGCAGTTACCTAATGAACACACTGCTGCAGTTACTTAATGAACACACTGCTGCCGTTACCTAATGAACACACTGCTGCAGTTACTTAATGAACACACTGCTGCAGTTACTTAATGAACACACTGCTGTTACCTAATGAACACACTGCTGTTACCTAATGAACACACTGCTGCAGTTACTTAATGAACACACTGCTGCCGTTACCTAATGAACACACTGCTGCAGTTACTTAATGAACACACTGCTGTTACCTAATGAACACACTGCTGTTACCTAATGAACACACTGCTGCAGTTACTTAATGAACACACTGCTGCCGTTACCTAATGAACACACTGCTGCCGTTACCTAATGAACACACTGCTGTTACCTAATGAACACACTGCTGCCATTACCTAATGAACATAGCTTGGAACATGACTCTGTGTAGAGCTGCCTGTGGCTAACCTTGATGGCTGCCGTCACACCCAAATGTCACACACTCAGCATGTTCAACACAGACGTTAATATGCTGCTGGGGCTGTGAGGAATAAAGCAATGAATAAAGTATGTATTAATGGGTGCGGAAGATCTTTGGAGAAGATGTTAGAGAGATGAAATGTATTTCATTTATGTTTCATGTTCATCACTTATAATAAATATACCAAGGGTCCTTTATTGCTGGAGCCAGACAAGCTTTGTTCCCTGCTTCCTAGTTTTAAAGGGACAGTTCACCCCAAAAACAAACAAAAGATATTGTTCCTGTTATATTATTTATCATCTAGATTGTTTTGGTTTGAGTTGCCTACTAATTGAGATATGAGCCATATAGCAATGTTTATCTCCAGAAATCATGACTTGCTTTCTTAAAATAGTCCCCCTTACTTTGGTTTATTCTTATTGATTTCGGGAAAAGGCACACAGATATTGTAAATATCTTACTTCAAATAGTAAATGACAACAGTATTGTATCAGCTCTAAAAATCTGTTATGTTCATCGAAAACTGTGACCAAACTATTCAGTTAGTGGAGTCACAAAGAATAAACAGCCATTCCTGTCTTCATCAGAGGCCCAGCTTTATAAACAGCAGCCTGCAGGGAAATGTCACGGGCCCACTACACATTGCAGGCTTAATTACTAGTGTGTGTGTGTGTGTGTGTGTGTGTGTGTGTGTGTGTGTGTGTGTGTGTGTGTGTGTGTGTGTGTGTGTGTGTGTGTGTGTGTGTGTGTGACCCCAGTGTAGGAGCTTAGCACCAGTGAGGTCAGCCAGTAATTGTGCCAGTAAGAAGAGCTGTGGTGTCAGCCTGACTGCAGACTGTTATTTCCTTCAGCAGTGTGTACCACCACTGTAATGGCAAGGCCAACTGTGAAATACAATATTTAAATTTTGGTACATGAGAAAATTCAAATAGCATTCAAATAGCCCAAATGGGCCCCAATGAGACCTCGCCTGATTTTTCTGAACTAAAACCCTCTCTAACTTTGTTCTGCTTCACTTTATCAAAGTCAACCTTTGCAGAGAGAATGTTCACATATTGTGCTATGATGTGGGAGATGTTTAGACCTTACAGCTGCATCATTTCAAAGAAATAATCATCCTGAAAGTGCTTTTTTTCTAGGCGAACCTGAAACCTTTTCACTTTTGCTGTGTGTCATCTTCATTTACTCTTAACCAGTAACATATAGACTGATATTTACACATCTGAACAAAATCTCACATGTGTAGCCTTTAGGGCTGCAACAACGAATCGATAAAATCGTTAAAAATCGATTATCAAAAGTGTTGGCAACGAATTTCATTATCGATTCGTTGTGTCGCGCGATTATTACGGCAGTCAATAAGTCGCGGAGGAAAAAAAAAGAGCGGAGCAGAGCAACTGGCCGCAAGCGTGTCTGAGATTTGAGTGAGACACTGAGAAAAGCTGAGGTTGTGATCTTAGCAAAAATAGAACATCTTTGACGTGTCGAGTCTTGGCTAATCAGCGTTAAGATGTCTCCAGTGGCTTCATTTCCCTCAAACTAGTCAGCTTGCTATCACGTTAGCTAACGTGTTTGGTTGTGTATTGTCGTTAAAGTTACTTTATGTTCCGTTACAGTTCAGTCTTGCTTGTAAAAAACTGTAACGTGATGAAACATGCCGTAACCCTCCGGTCTGGTTCAGTTCACGCTGTCACTCGTTAACGTTAAACCGGCACACCGGCGGATCTGGCTGCATTTTTTTAATTTTTTTTACTCAAAGTAGACTGAATCAAATCACGTAGTTGGGCTTAGCCAACAACATCATTTCGTGGTCGTAAGAGATCCAGATATTGATGAGATGATGTGAATGAAATAGTTTAAGGAAGAGGATGCTCTATATGCAGCGCAGCTTGATGCAGAGCTGAGATGAAGTAGAGCTGGGCCTGAAGGTGAAGGTCAAAACACACGTGAGAGGAGCAGTACAGCTTCCCACTGTCCCGGTATTTCACACATATTGATAAAGCAGGGTATGCTAAATGCAGCCTCTGCTCCAAGGAGATCAATTACAGTAAAAAGGGCTCACATTTGGCAGATGTAAAGCCCTGAGCTGTTTTTAATTTACAGCTCAGAGCTGTTCAAGGAGCAACCTGTTTGTGCACTTTCTGAAGATGTTTTGCACTGTCACTTCTGTTTTTGAATAAAGGGTTGGAAATGAATGCTTTTTTTATTTTTTTATCCGATTCATCGATTAATCGAAATAATAATCAACCGATTAATCGATTATTAAAATAATCGTTAGTTGCAGCCCTAGTAGCCTTTTATTTTGACACCAAAATTATTCAAATAGCCCTAGTGGTTGCAGAGATACACCCTTTTTAGTTTGGGTATGACATTTTCGAGCAGAGGCCTAAAAATAGGTGGGTTTTTAAAAGGTATAATAGAATAAAGGCCGGCTGGGCCTGCTGCCACCGCGACCCGACCCCGGATAAGTGGCTGATAATGGATGGATGGATGGATGGATGGAGAATAAAGAATTGCAATCGCTTTCAAGTAAACCAGATTGCTCTATTAGACAAAAACAAATAACATGTGCAATCACTTTGTTAGAACAATGCAAATAAAGTTCTATCTGTGCAAAGAATAACTAATATTTGGCAAAAAATAGCTTATTGTGGCTTCAATTAACCTGCACCAGCACTGAATATAATTTCAAGATAATAACAATAAAGTGCAACCTGTGAAAAACGAAACGAAACAAGATCAAATATTTTTTTTACACTGCATATATTTTCAAAACAACAATAACGTGCAACCTGTGCCGAACAAAACATAATTAGTGCAGATATGTGAGCCATCACGTTTCATCAGTATTAGTGAATGCAGTGAGCCTGCTTTATAAAAATATTTTTAAAACGGGGTTGCAGGCTTGATACCGCTCTTAATTCATGCTCAATGTTGAGCCTACACACACACCCAGATATTAACATATTTTCCCTCGTTCTTCTGACTGCACGTGTGTAAACACACACATCATCATTCCTGAGAGAGAGCACACACACACACACACACACACACACACACACACACACACACACACACACACACACACACACACACACACACACACACACACACACACATACACACACACACACACACACCCTGCTGCTACAGTTGATTGTGACACATGATTTAGAGCTGGAGGGACCAGCCTTCCTGCAGCAGTGAAACTACGGTCAAAAGATAATCATACATGATATGTCCAGTGGCGGTGCGTCAAAAGAGGGCGCTAGGGCGCCGCCCCTCCTAAAATTTTGCGATGAAAAAAAAAAAAGAAGAAAAAAAATATATAATATATACTGTCAAAAAACATTATATATCAAATAATTTAAATAAGAAATATACCGTGTTGACGCGCTAAATGTGTGTGGGAGACCGTAAGCCCCTGTCAACAACCACTTAAGTTAAATATAATATATCGCCATTCATCATTACTGAGAAAAGCCCCTCCCCCTCTCGGGGCGCCGGCCCAATGTGAGGCTGCGGTCGAATAGTCCATTTTGGTTAGGAACCTTCCTAACTGAGTGAAATGACCCGGAAGTACCTCAGTGGCCGCCATGATAAGTGCCGGTCGAATTGTCCAAACGCAAAGGAAAGGAGCTTCAATGCTTCCTAATTTAGCTCCTTTAGCATAGGAACCACTGGACATTCCTTACGAAAGGAAAGGAGATAATGCCGACCCACAATTCCTTGCGGCGGCAACATTTAAAGTGACGTATCATTCGGCTGTTCACGAGAACAGACGATCATGACCGACACACGCAGATCATGTAAATAACTGTTGCTATAACTTGGAAACACTTTCAATAATCTGTTAAACCTGCTGGCAAACTAAAAACGTTACGTTGCTGAAAAGTGCTGTAAAGTGATCAAACTGACGTATTTGATATTCTCTCTGGTGTTGAACTGCAGCTTCAGCCCTCACTCTTTTATTTTATTTGACTTCAGTTACAGAAGCTTTAATTAAAGAGTTAAACTGGACGAGCTCTTCAGTCTGAATCATGTTTCTGATTATCATCTTTTTAATCAACTATTTTGTCACATTACAATAAAACATATCAAGTCAACACGAGTTGTGTGATGTTTCATAAACTGTTGTATGCATATTTTTTATGATCAGATTATAATCTGCATGTAAATAAACCATAACAACATAAAGGGATATGAGACACACATATATGACACACATCGTTTGTGGGATAACGTATTTAATTCAGCATGTTTGAAACTGAACAAAGAGACAGTTTTAGTAGCTTTGTACGTTGGTTTCACTTTCATATTCCTTCGTTCATTTCTATTCCAACCTCGTTATTAAAGTAATACTATGAACCGGGTTGTTTATGTCGTTATGACGCAACACTGTAAGAAGACGGACGAAGTATATAAACTGCGCTTTTTGTAGTCCTTCTTCAGAACATTGTAGTTTCACCGCTGGCTACAGACTGACGTCACTAACATGCGCCTGCCGTCGCGTCATAACTACGTCGCTTAGTGAAAGTGGAGTCGGATTTGCCAAACACCGCGGTTGTCTTCTCCTAACCCCTTATGAATTCTCCTTCCCATCTTTCCTTAACCCCGTGACGTTTTCCACAGAGGTTAAGGAAAAGTGCTTAGGGTTAGACGTTAGGAGGTAATTATTTGACTATTCGACCGCAGCCTGAGTCTATGGAAAGCTAACAAACATTTCACCCTCGTGACGGCAAGGACAGCTTCTCATTGGCGGATGAAACGTGAATCTTCGGGCGCACGAATCTGCGCCCAAGCCAATGACATCGTTTCTTATTGCAACGTGGTTGGACTATTCGTCCAATCAGAGACCTTTATCATTCCCTCACATCGCATATAGCTCCCACGTAGCTACGCGAGCAACACAGCTAGCAGAGACTTTGATTATATTAGTATGGCGACTGAAAACTCTGTGGTATCTCTATGCGAAACACCTTTCAATCCACGATCAGATGTTGACAAGAAGAGGCTGAAAGAGTTGGGACCCGAACGTCCAGATTTAAATATTCAGCAGCAAAGCAGTGAAGCTACATGCACCAAGCTACATGCTAACCGGAGCTGCTAGCTGGAGGCTCAGTGTGCAGCGGCTCTGAGCAGCCGAGGAAGCGCCGGGCTGTGAAGGAAGATGAGCTTGAAGGATTGCTGCAGAAGTGAGTGTCAAAATCAGCAGATGCCTGTGTTAGAGTTTAATGTTTTATCTTTCCCACAGCAGAACACATGTTGGACATTGTTAGATTTGGGTGGATATCATATCAGGCTATAACTTTATCTAAAATACCAATTCAACCCCCAACAAGTTAGAGAGAGAGAGTGTGTGTGTGTGTGTGTGTGTGTGTGTGTGTGTGTGTGTGTGTGTGTGTGTGTGTGTGTGTGTGTGTGTGTGTGTGTGTGATAGCTACAGCCATCAAGGTGGCTCCTGGCCTTTTGTCTATGTTGCTGAGCCATCAAGACACACAAAACATAGTTTTTTGTCTGTAGTATGAAGCCTGTTTGTAGTAGATATTTCCCCACAACTTATCTTACTGTCTCTGTCTCTATATATTTATCTGTAGGTTTGTGACACCATACTTGGACACACCAGGGAACGCTTTGCCTTCAAAGACCACCTCACCAGTGCCACCTTACTGCAGGGCCCCCAGTTTGAATGCTACGTCAATGTATTCCCTGAAGTTGCTCTGGCCACCACATTGAATGTTTCTTAAACCATTCTGCTCTGAACCTCTCATGCCCAAAGTTACAGTTTGTTGATAGTTGTTATTGGACAGTGTTGAGCACTGTGTTTTCTTGAAATAAAGCTTTGTTTTTTAGAATATTCTACTCCAAACCTCTTTTCTTCTCATTGTGGAGTGCTATTTAAACCGCGCCGCCCAACTGCGCCCCCCCCAAAAAAAATGTCACCAGCCGCCACTGGATATGTCTATGGGTGGATGTAATTGCTCATTTGCTAGTATTTAACCTGGGTCATAGCTTGGACCAATTCTCTTGGTTTCAAGTTTTTTCAAATGTTCTTCAGTGACTTGAGCTAAATCTTAGCAGCATAGAGTGTATATAAGAAGTGGACGTACTCCCATTGGTGTGTGGGCTGCCCTTTGTAAGCCTCAAGGTGGGCATTTTGGCCGTCGGCATCTCGGATTACAGCCGTCGACATCTTTTTTTTGTTGCAACCAATAATTGAAAGTTGCTATTTGGATGGCGGAAGAGTGACGTATAGACGTCAGACCTGTCAATCACAAGGTAGCCCTGTACTAAAGCATATTCTGATTGATGGTATATTTGATTCTAAATGACCATAATGTACTAAATGAACATCATGCTGTATTGAAGAAGACTTGAAACTAGAGATTAAGACATAAACTCATGTTTATAATGTTTACTGAGGGAATCAAGAGAGAAGTAGAGTCATTTTCTCATTGACTTAAGACTTCTTTTTGCAACCAGAGGAGCCGCCCCCTGCTGGTCAGTAGAGATAATGCAAGTTTAGGACATTGGCCACATTGGCATCACTCTTCTGAACCAGAAATTGCCACCTTAGCAGCAATAATGCATTGTGGGTTTCGGCCTTTTCATGGAATTCAACAGTAAGAAAAATATGAGTACACCAAATTTTGGGAAACATTAGCATATGTGGGAATATGTGGGAATTTACATGCTGGAACTATTTCTTGACAGAGCCAGGCTAGCTTTTTCCATCTGCTTCCGGTCATTATGCTAAGCTAGGCTAAACATATCCTGACTTCAACTCTGTACTTAACATGAGGACAGAAGACTAGAAAAGCGCTATACAGTTCAGGTCCATTTACCAATTACCATGAGACGTAAATCAATATTCTTATTATCAGTGTATTTACCAAATATAAAACTATTCTTTTAAATTTAAAAAGAAAATAATAGTAGAGGGGTATGAAGGTTTCCATTCAAAGCAAACATATCTTTCCATGTGTTTAACCCGGGTTTGGGTTCTGTTATCTTAAAATAAAGTCTATAAGAAATAATAAGAAACAAAATGACAGATTTATAGAATTTTTCTATACATTAAAGCTGTGGTATACAGACTGGATTCAGGTGTCAGTTAACTTGAGTTTGGCAGGTTCAGTTCAACTGGACACAAAGCTTGAGGAACAGTATTGATCAGACTTGTTATGTGCCTCGAGGCAGTAATGTGAGCTGGCAGTAACAGGCTACCCTCCGACCATCATCCCTTTTAGTCACTAATAATGATTCCCTGTGTGGAAGAGGCTCAGTGTGTCTCAGCTAAGGAGCTACCTGGGAGCAAAGCACAAACCCAGTTAGTGATAAACAAAGGTGTCATAAAATGTTTCTGGAATTGAAAGAATGTAGACTGGCCTCTCTCAGGGTGTGTTCATCCCAAGCCTGTTCTGAGAGCTTTATTTAAACTGGAGTGCACCACTGAAGAGGTAAACAATGTCAAAGAAAGGTTGCACTAAATAACCACACTCAGAAGTCTGTAAATACAGATCTCAGGTTTTCTCTCAAACAGAGAAGCGTCTTCGGTAGCACTTTATAATAACTACACACTTTTTAGCATTAGTAAAGCATGAATAAACACTGAATTCATCATTTATAAAGCATTATTCCAACATGAATACTCATTAGTAACTCATTCATAAACACAGTTATAAATGTTTCATTCTTGATTAATAAGCTTGGGTTTCATACTTTATAAATGATGAATTCCCCATTTGTAAATGAAGTATTCAGGGCTTATAGATGATTAATAAGATCATTTGTAAAGTGTTAGTAAATGATAAAAACAATGATGCAATTCATGATGAATTCAAGTAGTTACTACTCCTTAATTCAGTAGTTACTAACCGTTCGTTAAGTAGTAGTTAAGCATGTTCTGTGACCTAATCTAAAGTGTAGACTATTTATGCCTTACAAAGCATAGAAAAATGTAAGTATTAGTTAAGTATGTTCTGTAACTGAGACTTCTGCTAGCTTTGAGCCACTGCTTAAGCCAGGGGGTGGGCAATTCATTTTCCCAAGGGGCCACATGAGAAATTGGGACCGTTGTGGAGGGCCGAACCAATATGCTGAACTTAATTAAATTAACTCAATATTAATGTTATTACTTTATAAAAAAAACTGTAAATTATATGGTTTTGAGCTGCTATTGATAAGAATACATGTTACAATAAGGCTATGAAAATATGTTGTTTTTTTAAGATACCTTTAAACCTTACCTTAAATATGTATGTTAAAGACCAGCAATTGACTTTATGCAAAACCAATATGTGCTTTTGATGTTTTCAGGTTCAGTTCAGTTTTTTTTACTCAGTGAGAAAAGTCCAGTCTGTGTTGGGCGAGTGCATTGAAGTCTGGTTGAATGAGGTGGATATGTGAAGGACAGCTGGCAGGTATCAGAGAGAGAGGATCTGGATCTGGATTTGTTGAACTTTATCATCACTGAGAATGTTTGTTCTCATGTGTAGGTAGATCCAAAGAGAACTAACATCTTCTGAGCATGCCTCCTCATGTGAGGAAAGTTCTCCTCTTTGATAGAAGAGTAAAGACCCCTAACCAATTTCATTAGACAGAGGGCTTGTGTTACGACATACATTATGGCATATTAAGCTGATACAAGAAAGAGCTATATTATAAATATCAATATACAGAAACAGATATGTGGAATAAAAGTGACAAGATTGGGACAGGATGGGTCACAGGACCAGGTGGGCACAGGACTGGGTGGTTGTCCCACTCACAACTGACCCCAATTAAGGACAGAATCTCAAAACACAAATTCTTACTCCCCACGAGATGATATCATCAGAGCAGATTGCTAAAGTTACATAAAAGTGCATGTACAGTTTGTTTGCTAACCTGGATCACTTTTAGTTGGACACTCAAACGCAGTAAGATGAACTTGTCTACTTTGAAGTAAAGAAAAGATGTGAACCACCACTGTTCAGGTTACTACACTGTCCCTCTGACAGGCTGAGGCCCCTTGAGGGTCTTCAAAACTACATTTTGTTATTGCTTTATTGCAATCCCTTTGTACACTCACAAACACCTGACACTGATCAGTAGCAACTTGTCCCTGCTTGTGGAGACCAGCTGTCATCACACAGGCAGAGAAGATGTCCACTCACACATCCAGGCGACATTCTTCAGAAGTTCAAAGGTCAAACTTCTATAAGGCACCCGAAAAAAGAAAACAACGATGTCCCTTGTTTGTCTCTCTGGCTTGCAGTTTCCAGCAGTGTGCTAATGAATTTCTCCTGTCTGCCAGATAGACTGCAGAGCTCTCATTAGCAGCTCCAATAGTGCTGCACAGCCTCCATGGGTCGGCCCATTCAAACCCAGGACCGTCCATGCTTTCTGTTCTGAAGGATCAGATTCGTTACGGCTCAGTCTCTGTACCCGGTGATATCGTATTTGTGGTTTGGACTAGATTGGATGCAAAGTCCAGTAATGCAATTTCTAAATTCTTTGATCAGATGGGAGATTTTCCTTTGCCCTAAACTATGTCCTCGATAGTCAGTGGAATGCTACATTCACACAGTGTAACAGAGAAGCAATCCAAGATGGTTACCCCCATTACTTGTATTTCAGTCAGGCTTAACTAGCTACAGGAGTTTTTTTTTTTTTTTTAATCACATTACATATTTGGAGGGGCTAGTAAACAAGTGAAACCAGATACAAACAAAACATTTTTAATTAGCTGAATAGACTGAATTACAGTTCATACTGCATTGTAATTTAAGGTAACTGAGCAGTTCCAGTAGGTAGCCATTTTGACATTTCTGTTGTTTCTTTGGACCGGTGGGAGATACATTGTAGCTGTCAGACATTCCTGAGATCTCTGACTGATCTATCTGTGGGAAATACAACTAGGCCGATGGGTTTTTTCAGCTCGGTTGCTTGGGTCAAAAAGGAGCGGTAACTTGCTAGTTAGCCTGAATCCTGAGCAACTGTTAATTACTAACAGTTTAAAGCCACACGGATGTTCTTATGAATACGAGGTTACGCAGTGGAGAAGGACAAACGGAGGTGTTTTCGGGGATTATAAATCTGATGAATATTGTGGTTTGGCCCCAGTATGTTGACGAGAGTTCACAGGTTGTAAATCTAGGTTTCCTACTTCAGCATCCCATTCTCACTCCCAGCTCGTCAAATATCCGCAGCAGGTGACCCGAGAGTCAGATTTGGACTTGGGGAAAGTGTGTCACATTTACACTTGTTGCATACATTCCCTTTTCAAAATAAACTTCCAGCATAGTTCTACTTAGCTTTTAGGTGTATTTATGACATAACACAAGGGTTTTTCTCTCCCCGACAGCAGCCCCAAATCAGAGGCAAATAGATGGACCTATCAGAGAGACTGTCTGGGAGCTGCGACCAATGAGAGCGCGAGACACGAGTTGAGGGGAAACAACGAGTGCCGACTGTAACAAGAGGACTTTACTGCATGTGTTGCAACTGCAACACGGACCAAAGTTGTTGTTGCACCTTGGGTGTTGGATGTTTAGATAAATAGACAAACCGCATAACCGAGTGACTGATCCACATAGAAATAGATGAGTGTGTCAACAACAACCTCAGCAAGCACGACTACACTCAGGTCACTTCTGTGTGTGTTTGTGACTAGAAGTAGTTTAGAAATCAGACATACTCATCAGAGATCCCTCCCATTGAAAGATATTATAGTGTGTGTAATTGGTAATAATTGGTTAGGATTAGACAACAAAAGTACTTGGTTAGGTTTAAACTACAAAAATACCTGGTTAGGTTTAGACTACAAAAGTACTTACGGTAGTTAGGTTTAGGCTACAAAAGTACTTGGTTAGGTTTAAGAACAGATCACAGTTTGGGTTAAAAATTATTACATATTTTACATAAAATGACTGTGTGTAAAATGTTGTTTAACAAACTAATTAATTAAATATGAATGGTCCTGGCCATTCAAATTAAACCAAAAAAACGGAATATAGCTAAGCATTGAGTATGACGTTATTATATAGATATATTTTCTTTATGCATCCCCAACTCTGCCGGACTTCCAGCGCCCATGAGTATGCTTATTACGTAACTGGCTAGGAAGTACAAACTTTTACATTTTTCTTGTAATAAATCCGATGGTCTGCTTTTCTGACATTTATCAGCCTGTGGAACACCAGTTCCAGATGTATTCCCTAGGGGAACACATCTGGGAACAAGGATGGACAACATGGATGGGGAATCCTTCACAAAATGTGAGCTCATTATTATTAAGTTACTTTATGTATGGAACACACCTAATCATCACTCATGCATTCAAACCATTTAGTTTCAGCTTCATCTAGAGTTTCGTTTGTATCCTTTGACATTATTACGTTGGCCTATTGACATCTTAGAGGACATTTAACTTACACCCCAAACCGAAAAAAGATCTTTGATATTAAAAAGTTGTGGAGCTCATGTTCTATGTTGGCTCCAGCGTTAAAGCTCAGGTTGGTAAGCTCCAAAAGCTCCAAAGAAGTTCTACATTTAAATGAAAGTCGCCAAGTTGTCAACACTGACAGCCCTTCAGGCCTCTGTGCAAAAGCCACTCCCCCAAAATGATGATGAAACAAAAAGCATGACTATTGCCACTACAGAGCTAGCAGCTTGTGCACAGGCAGGCAGGCAAACAGACAGACAGACAGACAGACAGACAGACAGACAGACAGACAGACAGACAGACAGACCGTCCAATCATCACGTTCAGGCGGAATGAAATGATTGGACGAGCATATTACAGTCCTCCGACAGGCTTTTTTTTAACCTTTTTTTCCAGAGCATTTGATTTATTGATTGTTGTCAGGATGTTATGAGAATTGCAACAAAAATATCAAAATATATTTTGTGTCTTTGACTACATGTTATTTGCATGTAGAACAAACAGTGCTGAGCTGTTGCTGCAGGACTAGCCAGTTCACAGGTTTCAAATGAGGACCACCCTCCTCCTCAGGGACAAAGCCAGGTGTGACAGCAGCAGCCCACCAGGAGTCCAGAGCCACCAGACCCACTGTGGGCGGCCCTACATGCTCTCTCATTGGGCATGACATTCAGTTTCACTGACACATTTAAAACAGTGTCTTAAGATCAGACAACCTCAGTGTTAGCTGTAGCACCACAGGGTGCACCCTGATGCTGCTGCATTCATTAGCAGACAGCACAACAAGATAGGCCTGTAGCAGGCTTGTAACACATTCAATACATTGTATTAATTGCATCATGTATACAATTACACTGAGGAACACTTTTGAGCTAGCACAGACTCAGTAGGATATTCAACCCAGTTACATTAGGAATATTACAAGTTATTGTTATTGGGAGAGTGGGCTATGCACAATAATTGGCCTGTCGTGCACGAGTGAAGCCAGTGCAATCTACAATTAAAAAAATGGTCTTACCAGTGCTGCTCATGGTGCCAGTCAGACGTCTTCTCCAGTCAGATGATGCTCAGCAAACAAACCTCTCCACCCTGACAGCAGCTACATGTGAGGCGGCCGCCGCAGAGCGCACGCCTCGGTCAGCAGCAGAATGAATGGAGGCAGATGTTCCACGCAGTGTCGCAGAAAGCCCGCGGCCCCTCGCTGCTGATGCCGCAGAGATGTCCCCAAACAGCCGCACCGAGAAGACAATGTCCCGCATACACTGCAGGGCTGCGCGGCCTCACACACAGCACACAGCGCAGGTTGGGTGTGGGCGCGCGGCGGACTAACACGGCTACAGTCGAGCTGCATAGAAGAGAGAATACGGTTTCCGGTGTACGATATCAAAATAAAAGTATTCCTTTAAGTGAAGTCTACATTCGGGTTTATGGACGTCCTGTGTTATTTCAGGATTCTGTATGCTGCTGTGCATCGAAATCTGGAGCACTTCAATGTATCTTTTGTTTAAGTAATCAAATCTGGAATTCCACTTGCTTCACTCAAACCAAGTTAAGTCTGATGAAGTATGAATATTATAGATATAACACCAAGTCAATTAGTATGAACAATGACAAATGTATTATATTTAGGACGGGGGTAAGTAAAGTAGGCCTATACATAAAGAATATGCATTGTTTTTAACATCAAATAGAATATTCAATGAAATTTAAACCAAATTAAATAAGAATAAATGACACATTCGCATACAGGCTTAAACCATATATACATATATATATATATATATATATATATATATATATATATATATATATATATATATATATATATAGTACTCCTATGTCAATCAATTGGTGCTATTTATATTTAAGAATATATGTAAGCACAACATGAACTAAAGTGATAAAGGGATTAATGCAGTGGTTCTCAAACTTTTTCAGTCACGCCCCACCGCCCCAACAAAATTGTAACAAAATGGTCCAACTTTTTGTGACTCCTCCATCCGTGCTTTTTCAAATAATAGAATAAAGAAAATTGAAATCCCTTTCAGTAAACCGGACTGCTCCATCAGACAAAAACTAATAACATCTGCAATCACTTTGTTAGAACAATGCAAATAAAGTTCTATCTGTGCAAAAAATAACTAATATTTGTCAAAGAAATTACTTATTGTGGCTGCAAATAACCTGTTTTGCACTAAATATATTTTTAAGATAATAACAATAACGTTCAATCTGTGCAAGACAAAATGAGTGCAGATGTGTGAGCATCACGTTGTATCAGTATTAGTGGCTGCAGTGAGCTGCTTTCCTCTACAAATATTTTTAAAACAGGGTTGTAGACTTGATACAGCCACTCTCAATTCATGCTCAATGTTAGGTTGAGATCTGTTTTCTGTTTTGAGAGATGCAACCGCAGGAAAGATGAACTCACAGAGATCTCACGGAGGCTTTTAGTAAAACGACAAGAATCGTCGAGTTGCGCATGCGCAAGCGTAACCTGTTAACGGCATAACGTAAACATTTCCACGAAAGTACAGGCAAGTACAGGTATTTATTAATGTGTGTCCGTGTACTTTGTACTTTTATAAAGTTCTATAAGTTGTATGTAAAGTTAACATGTTCATGGGGAGAGTGTTCGTCCTGAAACCACAAGGTAGCGGTTCATCCCTGTTCTCCCCATAGTTTCATGTTAAAGTTTCCTTGAGCAAGACACTGAAGCCCAAGTGCTTCACAGCAGCACACTGCTCCTTAATTACTAAGGATGGGTAAAATGCTTTAATAATTTCCCCACTGTGGGATTAATAAAGGATTATATTTATTTTTTTTATTATAAAATATATATTTTTTTTTTTATAAAACAGCATCAAGAAGAGCTTGTGATCAGCCTTTGATCTCAAGCTCCGAAACATATACTGACTAATGCTGTATTAATTAATATTGTAATAATAATCATAATAATAATCATAATCATAATAATCATAATATAATTAGTATTGGTCATAAACTGGTGATACAAAACCTGACTTTGTATACATTGTACTCAAACTCCAAGTACTCAAATAAATGAGCACTTAATCAAATTACCCAAACTAAACTACACGCATATAAACTGAAGATGCTTGGTCAGTTGTTCCATTCCCTTACTGTATTACAACCATGATGCTTTTACTTTGAAGGAATAAATCCCCCGCTTCCGGTAGACTGTTGTAACAGCGGGGTCTTGTCTCCGCTGAGCTCCAGCATCCAGCAGCCGCTCCGCAGCATCCTCGCGCTGACAGCGCCACTGCGCTGCCGGCGCGGCGGGCACGGGAATTGTAGTATTTAGGAAAGAAAACGCCCATTCTGAGGAGCCGCGCGCAACTGCTTTTGGACTACAAGGCTGTTCTCTGTAAACAAACTGCAATGTGAAAGGGACTGGCAGTGACACAACGGCATTTTCATTTTTAAAATACGTTGGTAGATGTGTTTGGATGCAACGGCTGAATCTAGCCATTGTGTGACTGATGTGAATCTCAACGCACTAGATCATCACATTGTTCTTTTGGTTTCTGAGTCCTCTTTTGTGTTGAAACATAATTAACTGGGTCAGTGATTTTTTTCACAATCCTTTGGGAACAACTGAGGAGGATGATGATGGACTGGAGGAAGATGACAGCGCTTCGAGGAAAAGACGCATCAGGGGATCTAAATGAAAAATATGAAACGAACAGAACTACATTGTGTATTTTATTTTGAGGGTTGACATAACTGAACTCAGGAATAAGATGGATTCCAGCAAAGTTTGTGTTTTCCGTTTTAATTGGAATCCACCCAAAAAAAGAAGAAATAATTCAGCAGCTAAAAGGCTATCCACACAAATACCATTTTAAATTGAATGATCTACATTATATATATATATATATATATAAACTATTTTAACTATAGTTGTACAAATATTTACAGAATAAAGGACACATTAAAATAAGTACATGATCAATAAACAAATTACCATATTTTGACAAAAAAGTCTTAACTTAACGTCTTAAGCCTCTCATATGGGGATTTGTTATATGATGATATGATCTGGCGACTAATAACAATAATATCTCGAATAATTTATAAATCTATACATTTACTTATATTAACATAACATTTGATATATATATATATTTGTCTTTCATTGCAGATTTCACATTTTTTAATGGATAAACTTCACACATCTATCTTCTATCAACCGAAATTATATATATATATATATTTTTCTCTGTTGAAATCTGACATGAAAGACAAATACACTTTACAATGCAGTTATACTCTACTTAGAAAGCACAGTCATAACACAGCATCGTCAACGCGTTTACTCATTTGCGGTTCTGACTGCGACAACGTGGTTGTGACGTCAAATCTCCGCGACTACTACAAACGGCATGGCTTCCATTCGTCCGGCTGAGCTCGTGGTTAGACAGTGAGGTGTAAAGTAACATTAACAGCAGTAGCCTGGTACCAACATGGATGTGAGCGACGCGAACAGTCTGGGAATAGAGGTGGTTGTCCCGCAGGACGACAGAGCGGCGCCATGTTGTCCGCACGGTCAGTGGCTCGTGCTGTAAACACTCAGCACGCGCAGCGAGCTGCTTCACGATGTCCTGCACGTGCCTGCGCCCTGTTCTATATGTGCACGCTTTGAACCGTATATGTATTTAAACAAATTGTCGTCGGGATATAACACTAACCAGCTCGTATTGCAGTACAGCCTCACCATAAATGTGTCTTTATACTCTAAACTCCCTCTGCTAAGTCTGTTGTGAATATGTGCGCGAGCCTTCAGGAGTTTGGCTGACCTCAAGAAAGATGGAGGCTCACATCACAGAATAACTGTCGTGTTTTTCCAGGTCCAACTTTGCTTTTTGAGAAAGCTGGCAAAGGCGGTGCGGAAGCCCGGAGGTTTTATGCCTGCTCCGCCTGCAGAGACCGGAAAGACTGCAACTTCTTCCAGTGGGAAGAAGACAAGGTAGGCTCACTGGACTTCTGTCCCGTACACGTACGTACACATAACAACTTCTAATTGTATATTGCCTTTGCGTTGAAGGTGTCGGCGGTCAGGCTTTTGGCCAGAGAAGCAGAGAACCGGTCCAAGAGGCCCCTGATCACCCACAAGGAGAGCTGCAGCAGGTAAGACACCTGGACCAGTTATCAATGTGTCTTTAATAACTAGTTTTTGTATTGTTGTCTCTATTCATAACATTATAATCTTGGGTTCACTGTCGGCTGATTTTCGACAGGGTTTTAATGGTTGTGACAGACACGCACATAAAGTGAGCATATTGTGGACATTTGTGATTTGCCCTTCAGGTTGAGAAAGTTTGCCTCCCTCCGGCAGGATGAGAAGAAGTTCTGTCGGGACTGTCAGACTCTGCTCCTGCCAGCGGAGCACGAGGCCCACTCCTCTCACAGAACCACGGGCGTCTCGGCGGCTCAGCTGGCGAGACCCAGCGTGCTGCTGCGGCCTCTGGACAACAAGAAGAGCAACGCCCAGTACCTGTTCACCGACCGCAGCGCCAACTTCCTGCTGGACACCCTGGCTGCTCTGGGCTACAGAAAGGTGCTGTGCGTGGGCACACCCAGGTGAGGGAGATTATTCCGAGTGACTTCACCCGCTGCATCAGCACCGCCCCGAGAGGAAGGCCTCATCACAAATGAATAACCACGATGGTGGGGGTGATGAGACGGCGGTATCATTCTTTTATTTCATGGCGTAGAGTAGTCCAAAATAGTGGACTCTATGTCTGAACTGGCCTTGAAGATTATGACTGCTATAAAGCAGTTCATGGCGGTTTATAATATAATTCATGAAATTAGGTAAGAAATGTCAATATTAACACCAGCATTGTGTTTCATCACAGTCCAGTGATAGTATTTAGTTTATGGCTTAACAAGTTTAAGTGTACAGTTACTCTATTAATTATTATGGACCATCTGCCTTCAAAGCCCAGTTCACTCAAATCCCCCAAATCTTCTCTCTTACTATGTACCATCTGGCAATTAATTAGTATAATGTTTTCCCTTTTAGAATATAATGTGCGTTAGTTGTGCTAATGAGTTAAATGGCTACTAGAAGGCCCTGTTAATACATACGCCCAGCAGGGAACCCACTGTTTCTGAAAGGCTAAACGCCAACAGTCACGCCAAGTCTGTGTTTTTGTTCACCAACATTGATCAGGCTGTACTGCATTTTATGATTTGTATTGTAATGCTTTTGCCTGGACTCCAGGAAGAATAGTCTCCACTACGGTGTAGACTAATGGGGATCCTTAATAAATAAATAATAAATAACAGATGTGGATAGAAGCAGAATATGTCCTTATATAACGCACAATTTTGAATACATTTTGGACTTTACAACAACCTGGAGTTGTTTGGAAATGTTTCGATTAGACAAGTGGGAAGAGCCAAGCCGCACCACGTAACCCACAAAAGCCAAACCTGCATTATATTCCCACAAACGTCACCCACCAGCCTGAACTGATGATATACATCACTACTACACAGACACCATTCTTATTCTACACATAGTCTAAAAATAATAATATTGGTGTAGCCTAATTTTTCTCTGCACCTGTGCAGAAATACATACATTGTATGCAAAAAATACTCATTGTCGACATTCCGAATGAAGCTTTGATGCTTCGGCCCATTCGGTACAGCCTTGGCAGCAATACCAATTTAGAGAATATACACAGAAGTAACAAAATGGTCAAAGTTTGAAATCTGTCTTTTTATTTATAATTGTTGTTGTTGTTGTTTGTGCCAGACTTCAGGAGCTGATAAAGTTGCGAAACCTCGAGCAGAAACATGAGCCAATGAAGAGTCTGCTGCTGGACATTGACTTCAGGTTGGTTTGTCTCATTTGTTGCCTTGATGTGTTCTACTGTACAGCCGCTACATGGAGGGATAGAGTCCCCATCACTGCGGTGTCATGGAGTGTTGCTGTGACTGAGCTCCAGGTGATTCGGCCACATCTGGTTCTGCGGTGGTCTCAGGAAGCGTAAGGCAGGGTACAGAGGCTCCGTGAACTGGTGATGAGCCCGGTCGAACACCGGTGTCGCAGCGGCTGAGAACCTCTGCAGAACGGCCATGGTGTCTGCGTCGTAGAACACCAGCTGGCCCTTGTCGTAGCTCACCCACACGCCCACCTTTCCCGGCGGCATCTGCCCGACACCCTGGCATGCCACGTGCCGGTCGTTGTGCCAGGCAGAAAGATGGCCGCTGCGAAGCTCCACGCACCAGGAGTTCCTGTTGCGGCCCAGCTTGGTGGCCTTGTCCCGGCCCTTCCTCTCCAGGCTGCCGTAGGCGGCGCCCACAGCCCAGGCGGCACAGCAGCGGACGTCCACCTCCCAGTAACGCTGCCCGGCTGTGATGGGAGACGAGCCCAGAGCACAGCACACCTTGTCAAACTGGAGGGGATGCCCCGGAGCCGAGCGGGCGGTGCCGGAGAAGGAGACGCCACGCCCCTCTGAGGTCACCGTGATCTGGCTATTGCAAGTCTGCCTGTCTATCACCATGGGGGATGAATCTGAAAGTACACAGAGAATCGTGAGATATGTTGATGACACTTTGACCTTTGGCTCTGCATCAGTGTGACTGGTGACTGATCCGAGCTCTGTGGGGGCCTGTCCCTGCAGCCAGTGTTTCAAATCAATGAGAATGTTTCATAGTGGTATTTGATTTAATAGATTTACTAGCCGACATGGTACTTGACTGATTGACTTGCACTAATGAACCAGACTTGACTACAGTGCCATGCTGCTGTGAATGAGTTAGCTCGAGGAGAGTTATTTGTCTCATACCTAACAGGAGAGCCTTCCTCTGCAGCTGAGCTTTCAGCTGCTTGGAGATTGAGGATAATGTTTTTAGGAGCCTTTCAAATCTCTCTTCGTTCAGTCGGATGTCCCTCTCGGAGGCGTCCGGCTTCTTAGGACTGCGAGAGAGATCAGAGAGATTACAATGAGAGGGAGAGGTCTGCAGCAGGGCTGTACAGGGCTTTGTCTAATGGTGCAGTGTTTTACCTCAGATTGTCAAACTGACCCTTGAGATGAAACAAGAAGAAATACAGATTAAAAACTGCAGCACAATACTCCAGCGCTGTGTGTAAACCGTGTCAGTGTCAGACCTTCCCTTCTTCCTCCGCCGCCGGGCTGGTGCTCAGTGCTCTCTGGATGCTGCCGATGCTCTTGGTGACCTGGTCCTGGTGGTGTTTCCAGTTCTTCAGAACCTGGTCCAGTCTGCTCCTGGTCTGCCTCAGGTCTAGCTCCAGGTAGTCCTGGACGGCCTGCTCGTCCTGCTTCAGGACGCTCCGCATGCTCTCGAAGTCCTCTCGAACCTGCTGCTTCATCCCCTCTGTGCTTGTCTTCAGGGAGCAACACAAAGAGCATGAGGGACACATGTTGAGCACACAGCCAAGGGTTCATACATGCCATCTATGCATTTACAGTCACACAGTATGTGTATAGCGACTACTTAAAGTATCGAGATCCTCTGGTCTGTAACTTACAGAGAGATCGGCCTTGCGTTTCTTCAGAGACTGGATGTGAGCCGTAGTCCTGGACTGCTCGGCCTGCAGCTCCTCCATCCGTCTGGACAGCTGCTCCTGCAGAGTGACGCGTATTGGCATGGAGGTAGTTCAGTTTCGGCCCACGGATGAATTTTTTGCTTTAGAAAACAGTGAAACATTTCAGAATTCCCCCAAGCTCCCTTTCAAATGTCTGGTTGTCGGAAACCAAAAGCTTTTCAGTCTCCTGCGATAGAAAACAGGAGACATTTATTTGACATGTCCTCTTGCTAAATGACTTAACATCAGTTATCAAAATGATTATTTCATCTGCTGATAATTAATAAGTCTGTTTATAATTTCCCAAAGCACAAGGTTCAAACGTCTCGTTTTGTCCGCCCAACAGTCCAAAGCCCAGTTTACTATCATGGAAGACCAAGAAAAGCATCGCTTTTCCACATTTGAGAAGCTGGAACCGGCTATATTTTGGCCCCTAAATGAAGGCACACAATATTATTTGAAATAATGTAATTAATTCTTTGTTGGTTGACTTATTGACTAATAGTTTCTTTTGGCAACGAATGCATGTTTACCCGAGAGAGCTGTGCAGCATTGGCGATCTTCCTCTGTAGTTTGGGAGAGCGTGGGAAAGGCTGAACGGCGTCGCTGTTGGAGTCCAGGAGGGTGAAGCTCGGTACGCCGTGGCTGCCTGCAGGGGGCGCAGCGAGACCACCGTTTGCTGACAGACCCTCACCAGCCGAGAACTCTTGCTCTGACATTTCTGGGGACTGAACAAAACCACAAACCCATATTAAGCCTCCCGCAGCAGACTGTCCCTGTTTGGATTTCCTGTCTGTTGATGTGCTTCAGTCGTGTTTGCAGAGCAAACCAGTTATTCAGGTTTTTGAGAAATCTTTGTTTTGAGGACCATGCCAAGCTTTTTTCAATAACCCTGTTTAGGACCTGGTCTCTTTTTCTCTGCTGATTTAACCAAAACAAAACCACTGAAACCCAAAGTCAATCTCACAGCTTCCTGTATGCACAGCTGCAAAATACCACGTGTGTTACAGTCAGCCAAGTTCTCTGGTTACTGGGGAGTCAGCTTCTAGACCTCCACATGCTGTACCAGCAGTATATATAGACAACCCAGTCACATTGTGTTCTTTTAGCATGACAATGTGTTAGCGCTTCTTACCTGAGGTCTCGGCGCTGCGTCTCTTCTGTATTTCTGTAAAGAATGTGCAGAGGGTGTGTTCTGTGATACAAGCTTCAGCCTGCAGTCACCTCTGTTACCAGGATACACACTTCAGGATCCACTGTGTGTTTGCCAACTTTGTGTACTTCCAGCAGATAAGTTCAAACTTGCTCTGTTGTTTTCAGCCTGCTGTGACAAAGGAAACAGAAGTCATGTTGAATGTTGAAGCTTTCAGGCTGAATTACACATTTTTTTATTTATTTTTTCCAGATACGCTCAGTTCTACAGCCAGGATGAATTCTGTCACTACAACATGTTCAACCATCACTTCTTTGATGGAGAGGTAAGAGTTAAACTCACGTGTCTCGTATGTTTGATGAGCAGTTCCGTGTAAGGGGCCGTTCACACCAGACGCGACTCTCAAAAACGCGTCGCTACCAAAACCATTGTTTTCCTATGGTACGGCGCGTCTTTCAGGCACGCCTTTTAAATGCCGCGCGTTGCTTTTTTCTAGCGTTTTTTTTTCCGGCGCGCCTAAAAGTTGAAATATTCTCAACTTTTAAGCGCCTTGCGCGGAGTCGCACAGCTCATCAATGTCAGTGTGTATCGCCCGGTTGCGCACGCAGGCCCGCTCCACAGGCGCACCGGGCTGTTTTGCCCGGCGAGTTTTTGCCAAGGCGTTTTAGAGGCGACTGCGCTTTTTAAAACTCGCGTCTGGTGTGAACGGGCCCTAATGAAGCCTCTTCTCTTGTCAGGCCTCCAGTGCCGTGCTGCAGACCTTCCTCACAGAGAGTGAGGGCCAGAAGGCGGTGATGGTGTCCGACCCTCCATTCGGGGGCCTGGTGAAGCCTCTGGCCAGCAGCTTCTCTCTGATCTCACAGGCATGGAGGAAGCTGCAGAGTTCTGGTGAGATATATTATATATATATTTTTATTTATGTATTGCTCCATGGTTTATTTAGCTCTGATCTTTGTGGCTCCACAAGAGAGACTTATTGTTGCATTAAGGCAGCTTAAAACAGAGGACAATGAAGTGTGACTACTATACACCAAATACAATATGGGAACACTTTTTGGGTTATTGTTGTTTTTTTCTCTGTGGGTTCATTACATAACGTCATTTGATCCATTGTCCATAAGAATATTGATTATTGCAGATTTGACCTCTCGTAACAATGAATGAATGGACCGTAGCGCTCCAGGGTTTGAAGCTAACATGCCGGTGTTGTTGTGTGCAGACTGCAGTAACATGGACATGCCCATGATGTGGATCTTCCCATATTTCTTTGAGCCTCGCATCCTGGAGTGCCTGCCCTCATGCAGCATGCTGGACTACCAGGTACACTGCCAGTGCATCACTTGTACATGTTGATTGATTCAGACACACTTAGCAGAGACATAATGATGGAACCGCTTTAGAGCTTTACCACCAGGAAACATGCACTTTTTTATTTGAAAAAGCACGGATGGAGGAGTCACAAAAAGTTGGACCATTTTTGTTGGGGCATGAACATTTTTCTTCCTCCAAAGTGGAGGTAAATTATGAAATGATCATTATATGTAATGAATATGAACTTGAATAAAACCAGATGTCTTTACAGCAACATTACATCGATATTTGAAAGGGAATTTGTTTAACTTCCTAACACAAGACAATAAGCCATGGTACCAGGTTCACTGTTCCTGCAGCAGGTGTCACTGTGTAACAACAGTTAAACTTTAACATCTAAACAGTTCAACTTTAACATCTAAGGAACCTCATGGAAAACTTGTGTTGTTGATGACTTCATGTTGAACTTGGCTTGCTCTGTTTCTTTTTGTTACTACCGCCCCCAGTATAATGCTAGGAAAGGAGATTAGTGTCGTGGATTGTCTCAGTGATCCTAGATCCTAGATCAATATTTACAGTAATTTTCCACTTAAGAAAAGTCTTTCGGGGAATCTCCTCTTTGGTGTGTAATTGTTATTATACTTAAAAAGAAGCATTGTTACTCTATAGAGACACAAGTGTTCCTTGTGGACTATAAACGATGAAGGCTGTATTTTGTTTTTTTCCAGGTGGACTATGACAACCATCCTCTGTATAAACACGGGAAGACGGGCAGGAAGCAGTCTCCCGTCAGACTCTTCACCAACATTTCACCCAGAGACGTTGTCCTGCCCAAAGATGAGGGCTACAGGTATCCCTATCAGCCAGCACTCTGTAATGATGAACATGTCAGCACATTTGTGTTTGAGGTAACAGTGTCACCATTACACAGTCTGACCACCAGAGAGTGCCGTCTAGAATGTCTCACTATGTTCATATCTGGGTCTATAATTCTATACTAACTAAGTCTAAGAGATCCGTGTTCCACATTGTTGGTGATGTTGGGTGTTTGTGATAACAGTCAGGCTTTTTATTACGTCTCCGGCCCGAGACTTTAGGTCTTCAGGTTGTCTGACGGACTCGACGATGAGCTGATTAGAATTTGGTGGTCAAATGTCAAAAAATTTGGCCATAACTAGGAAATAATTATGCCTATTTCAGACAAATGTCTGATTGGATAAAATTATGAAGGGATGACATTTTGGACAGACTGGTAGGTGGAGGCATACATCTGCGAGGTGTTAATCTTCGCTGTAAAAACTTCAGAGAAATATATATATATATATATTTTTTTTTAGTTGCAGACAGATTTTCCTTTGTGCCATGAATCCACTTTTAGGAACATATCCTTTATCCTTCTAATATTAAAAATAACTATTTGACCATTACTTTCAATTGTGATACCAAAAAAGAATACTATCAAACAATATTAAAAGGTATCATGACCAGCCACACGATGGCGCTGACGGCCACGTCACTTTTTTTTATTATTCCTCTTTTGTTTATTAAACTAAACCAGCCCAACAGCGGTTGAAGGTTGTTATAACAAGCAAACTACAACAACTTTCTCGTATGTTCTGACTTACTCTCAAAGACACAATAAACAATCTGACAGAGCATTTGTTGCCTCATTTCAATCCTGCATATCAGGGACACATTTCCGATGTAACTAGCTGTCAGAACCAGTCAATACAAATTGTTTCCAGGTCCTGTTAAAGCTCCTGTTTGTTCTCTTCTCGTCCTGCTCTCAGATTTTGCTCTGTGTGTCAGAGGTTCGTGTTGTCCCTCAACAGACACTGTGCTAAATGCAACATCTGTCCATCCAAGGTAGAAAACCACAACCGCATACGATCAGTTGTCTCCAATAAAGACACATGTTACAACTTCTGTTTCTCTGTCTGCAGGATGGCCGAGAATGGAAGCACTGCTCTACGTGCAAGAAATGTGTGAAACCATGTACGTACATGTCTGCACATCGGGTGCTACTTGTTAAGTCGTCCCACCACTTTATCTTTTGTCTCTTAACATGCGCGGCTCTTTGTTCCCTCTCAGCCTGGAAGCACTGCCAGAGCTGTGGCCGCTGTGCCCTCCCAGACCACCCATGTGGAGTGAGTCCAGGAGAGGAGGGCTGCTTCAACTGTGGCAGCATGGAGCACAAACGCAGAGCGTGCCCTCTCAAAGACACGCACAGGATCAGGTGAGTCCACCGTGTTCCTGTTTGGGCTCCATCTTTGGACTCACTGCAACAATAACATTCAATGTTTACACGTCTCAATTTGTTCTTTAGCGTCGGTGTGTCTGTGTTTTCCCCTCCAGCCATCGGGCCAAAGCCAAGAGAGGAGGCAAAGCGCTGCCCCGCCGTCCTCTGCTGAAGCCCAAAGCCAAGAGGACGTCTGGATCAGCTCGCAGGGCAAAGAAGTTGGCTGCCGTGTCCAAGTGACCTCCGCATCATGTAGGCTCTCGTCACAAGCAGAGTTATTTTATGTAAACTGAAATACTGTTCTGAACAAGTGTCGTATCAAATTAAAAAGTAACATAAAAGGAGAATTTGTCATTTTTTTGTTTTTTGTTTGTGGAAATGCAGCCTTTTTAATCTTATCAAAAAATAAGCCAGTGAAACAAAGTAAATCTGCATTCAGCAGGAAAGCCGTAAACAACATGTCTGACGTGACGACCAGTTGCCTAGTTACAAATCCAGCAGCATTAGTACCAATCCACGTCGCCACACTGGAGGCTTGACAGACTTTTGAGTGAGTGTTTGGTTGAAGACTCGTTGACATTTTGAGCCCATTATGAACTCTCCGTAAACCTGCAGACTTTTCCCAAAGGAATTACACACAATTGAGAAGATGTATCATTAAATACACAGTTACCAGTAAAAGTATAAATGTAGAAACATTAAGGAGTAAAGGCAGAAAATAAAAACACATGGAATCAGAGGAATGAAAGCAGAGATTATATTGCAAGGATTTAATCATCAAACATTTAACTTTGTCACTGAAGCTGTGTTGACAAAAGGGAGTAATTCAATAATTTTACCTCAAGAGACTGAAGATGTTCAAATCAGGGACTAAAACGTATTTAACCCCCCCATTGTACATGTAACGTACCATGGTGCAGTACGTGGTGTTTGTGTTCCCACCATGTCCGGCCCGAGCAGGCTCACACGTCAGTGAGTCCCTGAGGGTTCAGGTTTAAGGCTTTAGGGGACCTGGGCAATCCATCTCGTCAGCTGAAAGCTCAGGAAGAAATGTAGCAAGTGGACCATGAGTTAAGACTTTTCCACAGCCTTGAATGAAGCTTCGACGAGATAAAGTCCATCCATCCATCTTGCACATTTATATAAAATATGAATACTATTTTAAGTGATCTAATGAACCACATTTGAATGACATGTTTAACCTAAAACGTAACACACAAACGTTTGTCATGTTAGTAATTATTAAAGTTAAACAAGTGACTGGAATGTGTTATCATTTGGCCTGGCAGCTTTCTTTGACCTGTAACTGTTTTACCAGTTGCCCTGTACAGATACTGTAGACCGCTTATTATTATTATTATTATTATTATCATCATTATTAAGGTCAGTCACTAGGCTGCTTTGACAGCTTTGTCGTCTCCCAGGTTCATGAGGTTTTATTCCAGATGGCATTCACAATGTCCTGAACAGTTAGTGAACTGAACAGCGAGCCAAAACCAACAGGCGGTGAGCTTTGGCCACATGATGGCAGTGTTGTTATCATGGCCCATCGGGTTTGTTTCCGGGGGTTTGACAGATAACCTGTTATGTTTCTGGAACAGTGGCAGAAAGGACCACCACGTGTACTTATCGTACAACCACCTTGTCTCAGTGTGCAGGACATTGATCTCCTCGCTGCTGCGTGTGATAGCTTCCAGTCTTGGAACTAGATGGATGGTACACACTGCATCCTGCACGGTGAAGGCCACCAGACAGGAACACTCCTCACTGGGAATATACGGTGACTGATTTTACACTTTGATGTTGAAGTGCTCTCTGGTCTCCCTTTGTCTTTCAGGACATGAAACGAGACCCTCTGTGTACGTTATTGTGCATTTACACGGAAGTTAATGTGTTTGAACAGATTCAAGTCTGGAATCCTATAACATTAAAAGCGTGTTATTTTTATGATATTTATGGGAGACTACGTTTTTTTTTTGTTGGAGAGTATTTTGATGCAGTATGTATTACAGCCTTCCACTCCCCAAAACGCACACATCTCTATTGTAACTTTTATTTGAATAAGCTCTTTTTTAATTCAAACTTCTGCTACCACTGTTACTATTATCGATACATTTGACGAGCTCTCAGACGCATCTTTTGGCCTTCAGCAGCAGATGGAGTTTGATGCAGTAGAAAGCTCAGGAAGAAATCTAGTATGTGGACCTTGAGTCAATAACTCGTTTTAGGTCAGGGGGAAAATAGATGGCTTTGGGAAAGTATTATTGATCTCTTCAGTGCATAATGTTGGCGATCCGGCCGACATAAGGTCGGTCAGAGGCTACAGGGGCTCAGTTTTAAAGCTAGACTAAAGAGATCAGTATCGTATGAAACTGCATGACCTAGGACTCCATATAAGGAGGTTAAACAAGGATCCACAGTTAGGCTACAATTTGACAATGGAAACACTGGCATAGCCTAATCCCCCTGACCTCTCACCTCAAGATGTGTGAATACAAATGGGTTCTATGTACTTGTATTGATCTTTTCTAGTCTTCTGACCACTTCTCATCATTCACCCATTCACACGCTGATAACCAGGGCGACCATGCAAGGAGACATCTGTCCATCAGGAGTAGCTAACATTCACACACTGAGGGGAGGAGCCACCTGCCATCAGGAGACCACGACCGGAGACCGTGTTGGACACAAAAGTCATCAAACTGGGACACCTACTTTAGCAGCTTTAGGTTTTTGCAAACAAATGAAGAAGTCAGAAAATCATGAAAGTAAGAAACAACACAGAGCGAGATGAAAATGAAACTAGGAAGGGAACCAAAGCAGGAGATTCGGGCAGAAAGGGGCGAGAGGCCAGCCAAGCTTAAAGAAGATGAACGATCACCATCTGTCAGCCTTCCTCTCTATGAAATGGAAATGAGCCCAGAGAGATAATTAACAGTTATTTAGATCAAATGTGGAAGAATGGAGCTTTTACTCAGCTCTAATGAATGTTATATTGACACATCAAAACAGTAGACCAAAGTGAGAGGTCTGTATGGAACGGGAGTCTGTCGCCAGGATAAAATGGTGGCTTCATACGTTTCTGCAAACCACACATACATTGAATATGGACATTTTATGAATGTATTTTCTACATGCGTTCAGAGCAAGTGACGGAGTAGAACGAGGGAAGCACAGAACGAGTGACGTAGTACTGTATATATTGAGCAGCGTTATTAAAAGGTTTGTGGTGTGATTGAGAGTAGGGAACAGGATAATCAACTGTTCCAGGTGGTACAGTTCCAAAACAGAAGGAGCTAATACAAGACTGCCTAGCACGGGATGGATTAATTAGCCCAGTATTACTTGGAATTATGCTCATATTGGGTGATTCAGCATCTGATATACGTTCACTGCCAATATTTAGTAAATAGTTGATAGTCATCACAATAGATGTTGTTAGAGATCATAAAAAAATCTCTAAAACTGATTTAATCAAAAGACAGGACCTCTTCAAACGGCCCATCAAACCTTTAGTGTTTAAAACAGGTCAATAGAGATTACTAAAGAGGAGACCAGCTGTTTTATCTCGACTGAACTAGACCGGTGTTTTGTAAAAGAGCTGAATGGAGCCGAAAAGAAAGACGTGGTTGTCGGTTCTATTCCCGTCCTGTCTGAACCGTCACTGACCTTTGAAGCAGCTTTTTTTCATCCGCTTCAATCTGCTGAGAACAAAGACAGAGCGTACCCTCCCATTGCAGCAGGTGGACACACACACACACACACACACACACACACACACACACACACACACACACACACACACACACACACACATAAAGCAGCATGTTTGGTGCTGTTGGACTGTTGTGTCCGTCCTCTGGTCAGCGGGTCAGATGCTGTCAGCTGTTCTTCTTTGGGGCCGAAAACAATCATTCCGTTTTTGCTGTGTTCAGTTGCATAACATTCTGGCACATCTGTTCATTGATTTGTTGAATGCACTTATTAAAGTCCTGCGGGGGAGACAGTTGTGTAGGAAATGTTATGATATTCCATCGTCTAAGCAAGGGGCAGCATATAGATATTGAATAGAAGAGGCCTGAGAATGGACCCTTGAGAAACTCCACATTGGATTTTTATTTGCTCAGATTCAGAATTACCAATCAACGCCAAGACGAGCTTATCTTGTAAATACAATTGGCAAAATAAAGCAACCAAGACCTAAATGACTGGTCTGCCAAAGTCATGCAGGTATCCAAACTCCTGTCATGGGAAATGAGGAGAATAGCAGACGCGTGGGGGAACAGGGTTTTCCCAGTCGGGACAGCCTCCTTCACACTCCTTGCGCAGTCTCCGAGCCGGAGAGGAGGAGGAAAAGGAGAAGGAGCGAGGAAAAGAGAAGGATGATTGGAGGGAGAGTAGTGAAGGTCCATAGTGTGGAACACAGGGAGACATTATTATGATCCCGTCTCTGGTTCCCTTACTCATTTTCTAATACTCTCTTTTTTTATTTTCTGTCTCCCCTCCAATTCCAAAAAAGGATACGGCTTAAGCCATGGACCGGAGGGTGGGGGTAAAAACAGAGGGGAGAGACCAGAAGAGGAACCCCTCGTTAGACTCCCATGAGCATGAGAGCGTGTGTTGAAGCTGCAGACGTTTCTTAGCAGACCCAGAAGGACTTCTTTCCAATGCCATGGGGTGAGTATGATAATCTAGTCCAGGATGGGGTCTGCTGAATAGATATACCACAGCCACAACTACACATGAGTGTGTGTGGGAGAGTGATACAGCCTGGAAAGTGTTCTGCTTTTGTGTGTTTCTGGACTGTAATGAAGCTAAGTGCCCAGACTGTGTGTGTGTGTGTGTGTGTGTGTGTTTTTTATTTGAGCAGACCTGTTACTATAATTGACTACATAATGGAACAGTCTGAATGTAACTCCCTCTGAGTGATACTTTGGTGCTGGCATGTAAGACAAACACAACTTAAGAGGATGGCAGCCTTCATGCTGCAGGGAACTTGAACTCCGACAAAACCTTCCAAGTCATCCTGGTTTTCCCTCCATTTGTGTCCAAACTATTGATCCTCCAGTGGCACGGCTTCATGCAGTAAATTCAAACTGAGCATGTCAACTCTCACACATCCTGGCATGATTCTCATGTGTCATTGTTGCCGCGGCACCAGTCCAATGGAGGTCATGGGACTTGTGGGCTGAATCTGAACTGGTTCCAGGGATTGGGTGACGGAGCTTGAAAAAATAGGGCCAGGAAATCCTCACCTTTGACCCCCTCTTTGAGCGTGCATTATTGTGACTGGGCGGATCAGCCGAGGGAAGCAGAGGACTGGGCTTGTCAACTGGTCAGTTTTTCTTTTGGATAAAGTGTGCTTCCTGTCCTCTGTGCTTTCAGTTTCCTTTCAACTTTTCAAGGTCAAATTCTCTCTCTCTCTTACACAACTATGCTCACATTACACCAGGGGTTTTCCTTTCTTCTCCTCGAGACCAGTTCATCAGTTCTGGGGCTTTTCAGTGAGAGGTCAGGACCAGTGGTTGGCTACCTGAACCGGAGGATGACTTTGTTCTGACTATATAAGGTCTCTGCCGCCTCTCCTCTGGTCCGCTCCACCTTCTGCAATCTGGTCTCCTTACAGCTGGAAAAATCTCGAGAGCTCTTTTTGCTGTGTTCTCCTTTAATACGATCAGATGTGTTTATCTGCTGCAGACTGTTAAAATGAAGTGGATGGGATGAAGCACGGAGGGGGTCAGCTCTGAGCCGTGATGTGTGCTGCTTGGTCTCAGCTGCTAAACCTGTGGAATGTCTCATCAGGATACATTCATTATCAAAAGGTCCGCAGCTCAGCAGCTTCATAGTAGGTTGGCTGAAAGCTCTTCCATTATATCATGAAAATTAATAAACAATATATTGATATGAAAAGCTTTCACGGTTCTCTAGTTGTGTATGTTCTCACTACTGGAATAGAGTTCGGTTAACGAAGTAATGAATCCTGTTTTAACATATTTGTATTGGTCTAAAAGTAGAAAACTTGAAATATATCAAACCGAAAAATGCTGCACTTTGCCTATTAAACACCAGCCATATGTACGTTTTGATTGTACAATGTGAACTCCCCATTGGTCGCTAGAGCCACCATATTGCTGTCAAACATACTGAGGAACTGGCTTCATTGTTCTCAATGGTATAAGTCTTATTTGTGTTTGTGTAAATAAACAACCGTTTGCTTCAACATCGGCCTTAACAGCTTCATACGGCGATAATATAACACGGCTTGTTACTGCAGCAAACGATCAATGAATGCAGCTTTAAACTGGTTTTATAACAACTATTTTAGTTACATTTCAAACATTCATCCGTCCGTTGCTGCGGCGACTGAGGATGTGCTACATTTCTAGCCTCTGATTGGATATAAACACGTGTCTGTTTATAGAGAGATGTATTTGCTGGAGTGGGAGGAAACCCTTCTGGGTGTAACAGTTTGATTAACGGCGCTGCTCTGCGGCTGGACTTGGATTCGGCCTGCGAGCCCTGCTGGGAAGTTATTACTTTATAATGGGAACATATAAGCAAGGGCCATGTGCTTTTCATCACTTAGGAACGACAATTGCATAATGAAAAAAAGAAAAGAAGTGAGATCAAAGATGGAGATGAAAAGTGTTGGCATAAATCTGGTTTTGTTGTTTGGTTCTCTCTTCTTCTGGCGTGGCTGCAGTCCTTTTTGTTGAGGTTACATGAGTCACTTATTCCCTCAGGGGGGACAGGGACGGAGCCAAGTTCCCATTGTGTTCATCACAAATTTCCATTTCAGGATGTGAGCTATTCCAAGCCATACTTGGTTAAAAATAACCTCAAAAAATGAGATGAGCCAGAGGAGAAAGCGGTGATCCAGGGGGAGAGCGGAATGAGGTGAACAGATGTGGACGAGCTGTTCCACGCTTCCTTTAGCTCTTTGAGATATCTGCTCACAAAATACTGATTCACTTCTGAGTCCTGAGATCAATACTAAGCGTTGACCTCAGGTCCAGCAAAAGCTTGAGTCTCCATCGTCAGACAGACTGACCAGCTGGCTCATCGAGGAAATGCCATGAAAAAGATCCATCACTTCTTCTGCTTGTTTATTTTAGTTTTGTGTCATTTCTGTCGTTTTTTTATTTATTCGTTTTGCTTGTATTGGGATTTAACAGAAAATATCACTTCTTATGAAAAACAGGTCATCAAAAGGTTCTTGATTTCCATTCTGGTGTGTTATCTTTTTCTTTTCTTTTTTTTTCTCTCGTCTTTACAAATACATTGGAGATCTGGTTGTTCGTTTTCTTTTGAAGGCAGAAGATGAATTGATTGGCTCGGGGGTAACACCAACGCATCGTGTCCTTGAGTTGTCGTGTGCTGATATTGTAGAAAGAGAGAACGTTGTTAACATTAGCATTGGACATCAAACAATAGATGTTGGCATTGAACGTAATCCAATGTATTGCAGAATAATCCAATATCAATGTTCTTGTCTTGTGATAGGGTTGTTGTATGCACACAATGCACAGAAATAATGGAGGTACTGGTGGGTCAGTCGGGGCCCACAGCTCCTTTTAGCCCCAGAGTCATGCATATGACTGCTTTGGAAGAGAAACTCTTTCCACTAGACTTGATAGCAGGACATGGTATGCGTAAGGACACATGGTGCTATCCTTCCACTCTGCCCAGCCCGCCCCTCCACAGCCACAGTGCCAGCATCCAGAGCAGACCTCCCCAGTGGGTGATGATCATGATGGATGCAGGACCAGCTCTCGCCCAACACATTCCCTAACACATACTGCCGGCTATTCATCAGCAGGCTGCGCGTCAGGGTTAATCCAGTTAGCATGGCAGGCATGGAGCACAGGAGCCCGCTGAAGGAATAGAGAGCATGGGTGTATATTTAATAATGGGTGTATATTTAATAATGGGTGTATATTTTCATCCAATAGAATGCTACAGAAATGTGTCTCAGGTGATATATTCTCTTTGTGACCAGTGCTGGGGTTCTCCCTTGCTTATGGAGGCCGGAGTGTGCCACTGAAATAATTACAGGGTTTAACAAAGTTTGATTATACTCTAACCATACATGCATCAACCAAAAAGGCCGTTAAGAATTGTTTGCTTACAGAACCACGAGACCCTGTCACCTTATAAAGAAATGTTTCCTATCCGTTGCTATTTGCTACCTGGGGGTAGAACACTTATCATTTAATGGTAGAATAAAGAAATACAACAATGGATTGCAATCGCGTACTTAAATTGATACATTTATCAACTGATTATAATAATATCTTAGTCACCTTCAGACTCCATAAAAACAACTAGAATATCAGCTGAATGTGACTGACAGCATATTAGTGCCTGCTGTCCTGATTAGTAATCAGAGGTGTGTTTGTGCTCTCGGCTTCACAGACTGAAGTTCACTTCCTCTCAGCGAGCGCACACATTATCTGCTTGTTCAGCATTTATTAGTAGATACAATTCATAATTGCCAGAGGCAAGATAGACGGTTTATTTTAGACATTCATTAGGAACTGGATGTACAAGCAGTGATTGTGTCACAGCTCACACATGGCGCTGCAGGGTGAGTTAATGTTTAATGTTCTGTGAGACTCAGGTACGTGGAAACCTTCTCAAGGGAATGTAATAGAATAACATGGTTAAAGTTACGACGAATTCCATGAACATTCTTAGCGTGTGTGTCCTTTTACTTTCTTACCTGTGATGTTGGAGCCCATCGTAGACTTGTGAAGGTTTCTGCTGTTCTGCTGTCAATGGGTTCCACCATTGAGGCCCCAGGGCGGCAACAGTGAGGATCTGTCGAGCGGTAGCCGCCTGCTTCGTATTGAGGGGCAAGCTGCTGGAGGGCTCTGACCAGGACCTGGATGAGACCTGGACCGGAGCAGCATCCAGGAGCCGGTGCAGGGTGCGGAGAAGGAGCAATAGGTATCTAGATGTCGGGCTTCATTGAACAGCTTTCTATCTCCCGCATAGTAGCAGCCCTCAGAGATCATTCCATCAGGGTCTGCTTGAAACACGATGAAGAGGGTAATGCCCTCCAGTCACTCCAGCCAACACTGCTTGCCCTGTTTCCAAGCAACTAATGATCCCCAGATGGTTTTGAATCCACCTTGTGCTGGGAAGATTCAGTAAGTGCTTTTCCACGGAGAGTGTTAATCATTCAAAGTTGATGTGACACACTTTTCTGTTTAGTGTGATGAATATGTCCAAGTACAAGTCAAGATCATTTGTGATTAATGAGTAGATGAGTAATAATGTTGTTTGTCGTTCTCTTTGGCCCACCCTACTTGCTATAGTTGTGCACACACATAGTTTCCCGTCAATATGAGAGATTGTTATGACAGATTCTGTGTTGCCCACTTTAAGTTTTGCCCCCAAATAAAGTGGTTTATACAACGTCTTAAAGATGACTTTGGTGGACCATTATCATAATGGACAGAGAGGATGGCCTAAACTAAAACATTAGGACCCAGGATGTAAAAACCCAAATGATCCTATAAAGGATGAGTTATGATAAAACAGCCACCTGTTGGCACACCGTTTACTCTCTTACAGATCGCACCGAATCATTGGATTTGCATCTCGTTCATTCTTGCAACACCTTTGAGAAGTTAGTGAGCACAGATGGTGGTAATAATTTACTCAAACTGAAGTTGTATACTTTCTACTTGAGCCTTCTGAGTTGGTTAAAGTTCTAAAGTCTGGTGATGACATCAGGGTTATTGTCCTGGATTATCTTTGTTTTTTAAATGTTCAATACAGAAAGCCTGTGTAAAACGTGAGGTGATTTGAGTTGAAAGACATGGTCATCGATCAGGCAGGGAAGGTCTAACGCCATCCTGGAGATTCCTCTGCACTTACTCCATCCAGACCCTGGCTTCCTTCTCCGATGTTCATCATGTGTATGTATCTCTGTCATATGTCCTATGTCATGTGGCATCCTGCTACAGTAACAAAGGCGAAAAGACATGCAATACAAAACAATTGAGTGAAGTTCATGGGAGACACTGGCCGCCACATCTGAATGTGTTCGTCACTTTGAGTGACACCTTTCACATCACACATTTGATCCCTTGTTAATATGAAAATATGATTCAGGACTTCTTTAAAGAACATGTGAATCAATGTGGCAGCCTTTATATTAGAGAGTGACAGTGACCTCACTTCAAGAAGATTCTTACAGGTGAACCGGGTCTTAGATCTGAGTGGGTATTGACATTAACGATTGAGTGGAGATACAGTGAATTGATCGCCTTAAAGCCACTATGTACAGAACCTTTATGAAATAACCTGTTTCAAATTATTGTGATTACAAAAGATTTGGGATTCTCCACATAGTGTTTTGTTTTTCGGGTCAGCCGGCCGGACAGTGAGTGTTGGTGTTGAGCACTGTGCTCTCATGCCGTACGCCTGGTCTCCTCCTGGTCTCCTCCTGGTCTCATCCTGGTCTCCTCTTTGTCTCCTCTTGGTCTCATCCTGGTCTCCTCTTGGTCTCCTCTTGGTCTCCTCTTGGTCTCCTCTTGGTCTCCTCCTGGTCTCCTCTTGGTCTCCTCCTGGTCTCATCCTGGTCTCCTCTTGGTCTCCTCCCCGCTCCAATGTTACTGCTGTCAGAGCAGGGGGTCAAGCATCCTCCGGTTGGTGCTCAAACAAACAATTAGAAAGCTAGATAAAAGTAGTGTGCAGAGCACTGGAGCTTTTCTGACAGAAAGAGACTCTATGTGGACAATAACGACAATAATGATAAAATGTCTGTCAGCCTCTTTTTGGATAGGGTCACTGGCCGGGAGCCAAGGGATGGATTTATTTTTAATTCTAAGCATGTGGCTTTAAATGTACATTTCATCATGAATTGAGTTCACCAGCAGGTCTTCTATCCAAACTACAAGTCTATAATCACAGTGTTTCTATTCTGACAAACCAGGTGACTCCTACCTGCACTGTGCACTATAATTATTGACCAGGGATCATGAGGGCGAGCAGTTTGCACTGATCAAGCCTGTGTGGGCACAAGTGCATCATGGGACTGACAGTGTGTGTAAAGTAGTGTGTATAAGTGTAAAGGTACATAGGAAACCAAACACCAGTTGAGCTCAACCCTGGGGCATCTCTCTCTCTCTCTCTCTCTCTCTCTCTCTCTCACACACACACACACACACACACACACACACACACACACACACACACACACACACACACACACACACACACACACACACACACACACACACACAAATAAACACCTGAAATCTCCAGGTAGGAAAAACAGAGAAGGTACAATTATATCATCTGTTTTTCCAATGTAATGGGTTATTTGTTTTGTTTCTGTTGTTTAAATCCTCAGTATGTTTTTGGTGCCTTTTCCTGCAAATTATTTATTGGGATGTAACCAAGTAGGACCAGTTCACATCCAAACATCGTCATCAACAAATCACAGCTCTTTCAAAGATACTTGCTACCTAATCTGACAGCAATATGTGAAATGACCACGTCCGCTTAACCGCGCAGTACGTGTTGTTGGTACGTGTTTTGTATGCTACGGACAGTCGAGTAGAAAGTAGTCGTAGTGGACACATGGATGCATCCATGGGAACGTGCAACGCTCAGAGCTAGTGATGTAGTATCAACAGGGAGAAAGACGATGGTGGGAGGATGGGTCAAACACACACAGTACTTGAGATCTTTGTGACGTATTTCCTATTTTTCTTTATGTATGGTAAGCGCAACCATTTTTCATTAAACTAACGTTAATCTGTTTCTGTGTTGGCGGCACATCATTTTATACCGTTCCATGATCCAATGGATCAACAAACAAATTGTCCAGGATCCACATGGCTGTGATGGTTCTGGATCAACACTAGCGCTGCTATCTCCCAAAAAATGCTTTGAATAGGCTAGAAAATGGAGGGAAAATGTGCTTGTAACAGGCCTTTGCAATTATGTATATATGCAAAATGATATTATCCTTACTTTTTAATGTTAGTGAACAATATTCAAGCTTATTTGTGATCTTAGCCTAGCTTACTTTCTAACCCATTGACAAGCTCACTGAGTGAATGATTCCAGTCATTCTTTCGCTGGACTCTTTCTGTGTAGTCGAGACTTTATAAAAAGATTTATTTAGATTTTTTGTGCATTTCACCTGAGACTCTGGGCTGCAAATGTTGCACAGAGATGTTTAACAACACCCAGAAACCAGTACCTTTCTGTCACCTGACACCTGACTGACACCATTGGGGAGGTATGAGCACACAGCACATACCAATCAACCATCCTCATACAAAGGTGTGTCTTTTCAAAATAAACGTCCCTCTTCATAGGAAACAACTTAGTTAGGTTTGGTTAATGAAAAGACTGTGGTTTGTGACAAAATAATGACAAAAGTCTTATGTACGGAAGTTGCTTGACAATTAAACCTACATTGACTTCTTGTTTTACACGGGAAACTAACAGCGGTCTCCTGGCTAAAAGACCGTTTTTGTTTGATCCATCAACCATGTCACGTTGTGCTTCAGTTTAGTTCTTCACTCAGGTTTGGGCTCTGACGGTGGTGAGGAGGGAATCTTTCCATTGTATATTTATGGTTTCTACTTCTGATTTCTATGCAATTTATTAAGCCAACATGGGCAAGAAGTGTCAAAAGTGCTTAGAATTACAGTTCTGTAACTGAGCAAACACCATTTGCTGATGGACACATGGGAAGAAGTCAAAAGCTGCAGAGTAAATGGACAAGGAGTTTTGTACAGACATGCATGTTCCCTTCCAGACTAACAGAAACAACTTTGCTGATCCTCTTATTTTTTGTATCTAGGCTATCATCTTACATTACTACTTACTGACATCTAAATATGTAAAATCTCCATGCTAAGTATCGCCTCACACAGCCTCTAGCATGGCTGTATACTGTCTTTTAATTTTTTTATTTGTCAAGAAACATTATTGAGCGTACACAAATAAAAATAAAGAAAGACCAAATGTATCTCAAAAGTATCTCAAAAGAAACGGAGGTGCACACAAATGTACATCTGACAAAAAGCATGAAGGTTTAAGGCTGAGTGGTTTTAAAATTGGTGAAAGAAACTCTGCTGATCAAGTAAAATTCCGCTGCCTGGGCCATGCTGACTTTTCTCAGCCTCCACCCGAGATGACCAAATGTTTGTTCGCTCTTTCACTCTGATCCCTTTATCTGCCTTCAAAAGTAATGAAACGTTCTGTATGTTCCCCATGCTTAGATCTCACATCATTACCATTTGAAGTTCCTAAGGTGATGCAAACTGTTTTCCCAGCTGGAGCATAGCATTTGTTCTTTCTTTCATTGGCTTGTCTGATTTTCCAGAGAGGACATTGGCAATGTACTGGTTCTTTAATAATGTGCTTTAAGCCAGGCTGTGGGCTTTCCTCATGCTCTTTGTGTTTCTCTTTGGCTACTGAATGTCTGAAATGCTCTGAATGCAATACGATGCTTCCATCAGAGGTGTCATTCTGGATCAGTGTGTCAGCTCTATTAGCAGTTACTGTTCACTCCTCAGTTGACTTCTGATGACTTCGGGTGCCATCATGCACCAATTATCTTCTGCGGGGGGTTGAGAGGCAATCAAAGTTTTTGAGAAAATAGACTTTGCACATACAGTGCATTATACTAGTGAATCTGGAAGCATGTACAAACTATTTGGATCATGGCAGGTGACATTTTTCGATACCAAAATAATAAAAATAGGTGTCACCGGGGAGGTTCTGGAGGGAATGCTAGATTACAGACGAGGGCCATTGACAGGGGTTTGGGAGCTACTGTAGCAGCACTAGCAAG
Source organism: Myoxocephalus aenaeus (assembly GCA_038501785.1). NCBI lineage: Eukaryota > Metazoa > Chordata > Actinopteri > Perciformes > Cottidae > Myoxocephalus > Myoxocephalus aenaeus. The sequence goes on from JBAMJR010000189.1 coordinate 4,001,956, forward strand.
CTAGGCTAACATAGTTTGTTGTACATGCATGAGCTACTATTGAACACTCCAGAAACGTTCAAAATAGTAACATTTTGGCAATAAATAGTTCAAAAGGGCATTTGTCATTTTACTACATTGTGGTAAATCCCTAACTTACAGTGGTGTCTGTTTCCCATTAACATCCTACCAACTGGGCTCCCTGCCGACCTCAGAGGAATGCTTGTTGTCATGTCTCATAGGTCCTCATTCCAATCTGTCATGATTTTCGATCAATTTGTTCCTAAAGACCTCATATAATTGTTTTCTGTTTTTATTCATGCTTTTTAAATAAGACATTTAAACACCAATGCATTGGTGTCCTTGGCGACCCCAGACAAAAACATCCATTTGCAGCCTGCACAGTTTTGATAGATAAAATAGAATAGATATATAAATAGATATATAGTTTGTCATGGGTCCTAAAGTGTCACATACTATCAGGGGGGTAAGGAGGCACACCCAGGTGATTCCTGAATTTAGGCTTACCGGAGGCTAGCTTGCCGAAAGGGTTCCTCTTTTAGTTTCAATTCAATTCAATTCAGTTTATTTTGTATAGCCCAAAATCACAAATACAAATTTGCCTCGGAGGGCTTTACAATCTGTAGACATAAGACGGCTAGCTGACCACCCCAGCCAAGTTCTTCATAAGTCCTTGAACAATTTCTTCACGGAATGCAAAAATACAAAACTGATAATATCCCTCATGTCCAGTGCCTGGTATAATGTCAAACAAGCTGTCTCCCCATAATGTTTTTATTGTCGTTGTGTTAAATGCATAAAAAGGTAACGAAAGTAATGTAATAATTACTTCTGCAGTTGAGTAACTTGTGAAGTTATCACTTTTTCTAAGAGTAATAGGTATAAATATTTTTCAATTAACTTGCCTATACTGTGTCACTAGGAGCCTATCCCAGCATGCACTGGACCAGAGGCCTATCTGGTTTAGCAGTCATATACAACATATTGGAGGGAAACATTGAATCCAGTTGAAGTCCAACATGTTTTCAAACCAGTTTATTTTTCTCATTGTAATAGAAACACCTTCAGATAGTCATTCATGAATGTATTTGCAGTCAAAAAGCAGCTGGAACATCTCTGTAACGCCAATTTTCTAAACTAAAATTGCTTTAGAAATGAGGGTCACCATCTTTATCATTATGATTTCCATCTATTTTTGTTCCACACTGTCAAACTTTGAGCTGCCAAAGCTAAGTCACAGTGGGAGAATGATTTATATTTCTGCTCAAACAGAACAGAACAGATTTTATCTTGTCTTCTTTCAGCCTCTCGGGAAATTGTATTTGTGTTAAGGACTGGAAGCGTCAGTGCTGACCCCGATATTCATCTTTTGTGTTCAAACTCTCCCAGGCTGCTGCGTCCTTTGGGAGATGACTAAGAAAGTGTTGTTAGGTGGGACAGTAAGTCATTGTAGTTCAAGTCAGTAGGTCAGTGCAAATCCTACTTCCTCCACAGAATGAAAGCTTCAGGACGGATCATATCGGTTTTCTCCGGCACTGTCACTTTCCGTAAATGCTATCGAAGGCATTCCAGCGATTCCTCAGAAAACTTCCATTTGGACGGTGTCGCTCTTGCTCTCCTCTTGTGAGATTTATTCCTGTTGTCCCCGCTCTGTGCTGACACTGTGCAGATCCACGTCTGGGTTTTCTCAAACTGTGCTGGATGGAGGGAAGCCATTTAACATAGATCTGCTCAAACAGCCCTGCTTTCAGTGTCCGAGTTGGTGCTGAAAAGAAGGCTTTTATATCTTCAACTGAATATGTTTGAAGGCATAATGTCTCTGGCAGGGCCAACTTTACCAACTTTACTTTACTGTGACACAACGGTCATCGGCCTCATCAGCGACGGCGACGAGTCTGCGTACAGACGGGAGGTTGAACAGCTGGTCCTCTGGTGTGGTAAGAACCACCTGGAGCTGAACAAGGCCAAAACTGTAGAGATGACAGTAGACTTCAGGAGGAGTCCCCAACACTAGCCCCCCTAACAATACACAACAGCACTGTTTCTGCGGTGGAGACCTTCAAGTTTCTGGGATTCACAATCTCCCGGGACCTGAAGTGGGCCGCCAACATCAACACCAACCGGAAAAAGGCCCAGCAGAGGCTGTACTTCCTGCGCCAGCTCAGGAAGTTGAACCTGCCTCAGGAGCTGCTGATCCTGTTTTACTCCGCCATCATCCAGTCTGTCCTCTGCTCTTCCATCACTGTGTGGTTTGGATCGGCCACCAAACAGGACAGAGTCAGACTCCAACGGAAACAGCTTCTTCCCACTGGCCGTCACTCTGATGAACAGTTAAACAGACTCTTCATCTGCACTATCTGCACTTTTTTGTTGTTTTACTACTGTCTTTAATGTCCTTTTTATATTTTTTATATTTATCTTGTATATTGTGTGTGAAAAAAGAAAAGAAAAAAGTACGAAGAGCAAGTGAAACCGGAGTCAAATCCCATGTATGTGCAAATTTACATGGCCATTAAAGCTGATTCTGATTCTGATTCTGATTCTGATTGTGTTGCAGAACGGACTTTTAGCTCTTGGCTGCAGCTTGACTGTAAAAAGAGCAAGAATGACGTGTGTTGATTTGAATTGTTGGTTTAGTAAAGGTTTCATCAGCAAGGAGGGTTGTAGATGTGTATCAACCCAGAAAGAAGTGTGCAATCCTTCAGTCATGAGTTTAAACATTAGGAAGGCTTTTCTCTGACAGCATCAGAATCCTGTGAGCTGCTGTGTGAGTCTGCTTCAGGTGTGGCTGATGGCTCGCTCCCTTGTTTACTGAGATGGAAAACCTGAGGACAAAGTCCACTGTCAAGGAATGAGAATAATGAGAGTATACCACTCATTATTTCTGTTCACCGTGTGTGTGTGTGTGGGGGGGGGGGGGGGGCACATTATTGTGTTACATAATACATTATCACCGTCTGGCACACCGCAGCCACTGCCAAGGACAAGGCCAGGCTGCAGCGCATCATCCGCTCTGCTGAGAGGGTGATTGGCTGTAATCTGCCATCCCTCCAGGACTTGTTCACCTCCAGGACTCTGAGGCGAGCTAGGAAGATTGCAGCTGACCCCTCTCACCCTGGACATATCCTGTTCGAGTCCCTCCCCTCTGGCAGGAGGCTGAGGTCCATCAGGACCAAGACCTCACGCCACACAAACAGTTTCTTCCCGTCAGCAGTCGGGCTCATCAATGGGGCTCGGGTCCCCCACTGACTGTCTCTGTCACCCCCAGCTATTTTAATTTTTAATTTTTAATTTGAACTCTTAATTTTAATTTTAATTTTAATTTTCTCTTCTTTATTTTTATTTCTCTTTACCATTCACTCCTCTGCACACCGCATACTTAAACACTCGTCACTTTAACATACACTTTAACTTAAATACACATGTCACTTTAACGTACATTCACATTAACGTATCTGTTGACTGAGCACTTGCTTATCTTACACATATTTTAATACCAATTGCACTGTTGTTTTCGTTGATTGTTGATTGTTGATTGTTGTTTGTCTCGTCTTACGTCCCATGTCCATGTCCAATGTATGCACCTTCCGCCTCAAAAAATTCCTCGTTTGTGTGAAAACATTCCTGGCAAATAAACGGTTTCTGATTCTGATTCTGATTCTGATTAAATGTGTGTGATGTTTAAGTATGTGAATAAGATACAGTATTTTGTGATTGAATAATGCGCAAGCGCTTATTACTGTTTGTTAGTGGCGGGCCGTGCATTTTCTATCTGGGCCTGCTGTAACGTCTGATATCGTATACATAAATACGCGCATGACGGGATGCTGCGTCATTAACGGACAACATGCATTGTCCGTTAATCAAACAAATTCACAAGAACCAGTCACTTTTAGTTATAAAAAAAACATGACAAAACAATTCAACAAAACTGCTGCACTAAAACACTGCACACTCAAGAGCACGAGCCACGATCAGAAGGAACAATATTAACTATATAATAAAACAACACCATAGACACATTAACACAACGCTACTGCAGATTTAAAAACAAAAAGCAGTTCACTCACCAGATGCTGTTCACTTAAAGACAAAGTCCTCTCCTCTCTTTGTTAACAAACAGTTCAATGGCGCATTTGTACAGTTATCGGTGCGCTTCAGTCCCAGTAACAGGTCCATAACCCTCCGTGAGAAAGCCGTTGTCAGTAAATCCGCCACCGAGTCCATTTCTCCTCCTCCTTCAGCCATTGAGTGTTAAAAAAACTACACGAAAAAGAAGAAAAAAATAGCCCACGCTGCCACAGGGAGAACCCGGAGGGAACCCACACTGCCACAGGGAGAACATGCAAACTCTACACAGAGGGGCTGTCCAGACCGGGAACCAAACCCAGGCCCCTCTTGCTGTGAGGTGACAGTGCTAGCCACTACACCACCGTGCAGCCCAGACAAAGCATCTTCTTCTGCACAATTTTTCCCAGACCTGAACCTTGACAGTGAATCTAACCAAGATAAGAAATGGGGTCCACCCGGCAACCCAGATTTTACAAAATGGGACAAACACTAAATTGAGACTGCATTTGTACAAATCTATTCTCCCATCCAATGGAAATCTCCCAATATTGCACACAGAGCAGAATTAGCACGATACCCACTCATCAGCAAAATTCAAAAGAGAGTGTTTACATTTTATAACCACTTAAAAGAAGAACAAAGCCCTCAGCCACAGAGCGACTCTAGATAGAGTTGAAAACATTCACCCAGCAGGTTCTTGGAAAACACAAGTGGAGCTTAATACTTGACAACCAAAAAAACAAAGCAAATTGGAATGCAATTTTGCCATTAACAGAGAACACAGGATACCTGACTACTGGGACACGAAGGAAGTCTTGGACTCTGTACAGACTCAATGAGCACAGCCTCTTCAGCGAGACACCATCCACACTGTGCTGATCTATAGACTAGCTGTACATTCACACTGTACAGAGAATAACCTGGAACTTCTTTCTTTTTCCATTGTATTTGCTAATTCTTCTCCTAATTCTTTTTATATATTGTATTACAATGTTGTAATGTTTCATTACTCTGTTCACACATTTCTGTATTTTAGTAGATCTTTACTTATTGTATGTACATTCTTTGTCTTTAATTCACATTGATAATAATAATAGCAGTTATAGCAGACGTAATGACTACTACTAATGATAACAGCAGCAGTAGACATAATGGAATGATAATAGCAGTAATTGTAGCAGCAAAAGTAATAGAATTATGATTGATAATAATGATAGCAGTGGGATTCAAGCAGCAGGTGAAACCAAATACTTGTGTAACCACGATCCATGGAAAAGTGCAAGATGAGAAAGCACAGAGGCTACAGCAGCATATCTAGGGGCTGGACCTGGGCAGACCTGAGCCAGCCCTAACTATAAACCCAAGCCAGCCCTAACTATAAGCCTGAGCCAGCCCTAACTATAAACCTGAGCCAGCCCTAACTATAAGCCTGAGCCAGCCCTAACTATAAACCTGAGCCAGCCCTAACTATAAACCTGAGTCAGCCCTAACTATAAGCCTGAGCCAGCCCTAACTATAAACCTGAGTCAGATAAATATAAGCACTATCATAGAGGAACATGTTGAAGGTCTACTGTGTAGGATTTTGCGGAATCGCGGCCGGCGCGTGGAACACCGCCAATGGTCGTGGTGCTTGGTCGTGCACCTCTGTATTTTTTAACACTTGGCGCGTGCGATCACATGAATGTTACAAAGCGTTCACTGACAATTCGTTTTTAGGTGCTATAGAGTATTATTTTGCAGCCAAATCAAATTGTTTACAGGATATTCAACCTTCATTTATGTATAATTCATGCAATACTCTTTACAGGGCTTGTACAAAGGCAATGCAATAGTCCATAAATATGAGATATGAGTTTACAGATAATTACAATCTATCCTTCGGCATTGTACAGGTTAGTTTATGACGTTTTGCCGGTTTCACCTCCAGTCTATGGGCATATCTAGGAGTTACACTCGATGACTTTTTGATTCTTCACAGTACATTTTGTTTGTACTCCCTCGGGCATTTTGGAGAATAATGCAGGGCACAGAGCAGAGAGTATATCTGTCAGTGGTGGGCCGTCAGGTCCAGCTAAGCCTTCTCTAGGCCTAAACAGAATCAGAAAGTTATAGCTATTTTATAATTGAATTGTTTTTCACAAATACACTACATGTATTATAATTATTTTCCCCTATTAGCTTATTTTCTCATTGTACAGCTCCTGTCTTCCTCTGTTGCTCTGCTTCAGCCTGCAGCACCTGAAGCTTTTTTTTAAGGAGAGTTTTCATCCAATCAGATTTCACCTCTATGTCTCTATGAAAGCAGAGCGGCTTCAAGCTGGCCTTTGCAGATTGAAGTACACGGAGAGTGGACGTTATCGTTGATTGTCATAGTCTTCAACCAATCAGATTTTTAGTTTAACATGCTGGCCGTATTCTTTGACTTGCAAGCGCCAGCATGCTGTCACTGGACGTATGATTGGCCAGTGGGCCAGCGTGACCATTAACATGCGCTGTGATTGGTCAGTGGGCCAGCGTAACTTCTGTCAACACAACAGAAAGCTACCTTGCTGCTAGCAAAACACAGTAGGAGCAAGACAAATTCAGGCTGAAACATAAGAGAAGTTAGGACATTTTTAGTGTTTTGCTTGGTGTAGTTTTTGTAACACTCAATGGCTGAAGGAGGAGGAGAAACAGACTTGTGGCGGATTTACTAAATGGAGAAGGAGCTGGTACTGGAACTGAAGCGCACTGATAAACTGTACAACCGCATCATTGAACTGTAACAAAGAGAGGAGGATGGACTTTGTCTTTAAGTGAACAGCATGTGGTGAGTGAACTGCTGTTTGTGTTACTGTTTTGTTGCTGTTGCTGTTGCTGTTGCTGCTGCCTGCGCCGGGCGTTGAGGCGGGGCTGGTCCCGCTACCCGGGAGCTAGCGGCTGCAGCTAACGCTGACAACATTTTTTATTTTTGTGCTGAATTTTCTGTGTCGTTTACTTGAGATCAAATAGTGCAGCCGGCAGGGCAGGGCAGGGTTCCCTCGCCGTCAGCCTGTTTTCCATTGCGCCTCCTTTGGTGAGTGCGGTGGCAAATTTTACGGTAGTTAATATCGTTCTCTTGAGTGTACAGTGTTTTAGTCCCGCAGTTTTGTTGGATTGTTTTTTCATGTTTTGTTAAATGTGACTGGTTCTTGTTGATGTGGACAACATGCATTGTCCGTTAATGACTCTGCATCCCGTCATGCACGTATTTATGTATACAATATCAGACAGCACAGAAGGCCCAGGTCGAAAATCCACGGCCTGCCACTGATATCTGTGATATCGTTCATACGCGGAGTCTGTGGTTCCAGAGAATTTAATTTAGTCCAAAATGTTAATTCTGATATGGCTAAACCTTTAGTGTGCCATGGTCTTTTTCCACCCTAACTAGGCCAACATTGTAACAAAGACATTGAATAACCCTGATCGAGGTCACAATTGAAACCCTGAGTACAGCTTCACGATAGGCATCACTAAGACTGGACCTGTACCTGCATTTATTAAAGTTCATAGTCGAGAAAGGTTTCTCACAGATATGTGCTTCCAAAAAGGCACATTACCCGGCTGATCACTTTTGTCTGCTCAGAGAAGGATGGAGGCAGTTCTCTCATAAATTGTCCAGTCATGTCTGGTTTTCCTTGTGCCACTCTGAATTTAGCTTTTAAATCACTGTTGCACTGCACGTCAATAAGTTCCATTTGCAACATACTCGGGACATTCTCCACATCCGCTGAGAAGGGGTCTGCAAACAGCTGCCCCGCGTAACCTGCTCGCTTCTTATCCCAAACTGCCCGGTCATGTGCGGTCACCTTTGACCTTTGCCAGTATTTGGAGCCAAACTAAACATTTTTTTTAATAGCATTTTGTTTTTTATTTCAATTGTATATTAAGGGGTAGTTTTAATTTATATGAAAAAAAAGAAGAAAAAAAAAAAATGTAGCCCGGAAATATGATAATTTTGGCATTATGTAGCGGGAGGGGGAACGCAAATGGCCCGCGGGCCGCCAGTTTGAGACCCCTGGGCCCTATTCTTCATACCTGGTTTACTGAGTTAGCCGGATAATTTTCAGGATAAGGTCAGGCTTTTCGGTTCTTCGAAGCAAGTTTAGAAAAATCACCATAGCAACACATTGAAATCCCTTAACCTGCTCCAGCGCAGGTTTAGTGAAATTCACCACTCCCACTGGACAAAAATGTCAGCTCCCTTCCTCATTGATGAAGGAGCGATATTAGTTATATTAGTTTTATAGGGAGAGAGTTCTTTGAGATCGCCAAGATCCGTTCTCACATCATGATGACTTCCTGTACAAGCGCTATAGATTCTGCCGAGACCTCCTTGAGTCGTATATTAAACACCACAGGCGCAGCCGAGCATCGCTCGTCTCACGTACTGTATGCAGACTGGATCACAGTGTCTCACAGACTTGATCACAGTCTTGAGCTTTTTTGCGAGCGGTACATGTTTATACAGTGTCTGCGATGTGGAGAACATCAGGAAAGCCGTTGCATGGTGTGCTGTTCGTAATGTTTATTTAGCGCTTAAGAAACTTATGGATGTGTTAAAGCTCTCATAATTATAAGACAGTGTTATTAGTACACCATACATATCATTATTGTAGAAAATGATTACGGTACTGATCCGCCCCTACACATATTCAAACTCCTAGTTATATGGTAATCTACACATACATGTATATACACATATATGATACATACGCGCATACAGTACATTATATCCTCATAAGTATATATTCATTTGCATACAATAATAAATATAATCTGATTGATTTGGGTGATGAGGCACTTAAAATTAGCCGATACATTTTCCCAACACTTACACATTTAACTTGATATTTTGCAATGCTTATGTGACTCTAGACGACCAGTGGAGGCACCGTTATGCTGCGTTCACAAACAGGAAGTGTTGCGAATATTCACTACGCTTTGAATGTGAACGCACCATTAGACTTTGCCATGATTATGGACTTAAATTCATCATATGTAGTCATGATCATCTCCTGCTCCTCCATGGAGAGAAGAGATACTCTTTCTCAGAGTTTATTTAAAATTGTAGCGTTTGAAGATCATCGAATCTGTGTTCGACTCCTCCCCCTTCTGAAGAGGAGCGTGCACGAGCATTTATCCAGATGAATGATGTCTGGTTCGAATGAACAAGATTGTTTGAGGGCGGGTCAACCTTTGAAGAACCAGGAAAGCGGTGAGAAAGGGGGCGACACCGACACAAACACTTAAAGTAGTGGTTCTCAAACTTTTTCTGTAAATAACTTCATTTTGTGACTCCATCTGTGCTTTTATAAATAACAGAATAAAGAAAATTGCAATCACTTTCAAGTAAATCAGATTGCTCCATCAGACAATTTTTTATTTTTAAATTGCAATTACTTAGAACAATGAAAATAAAGTTATATCTGTGCAAAAAATTATATTTAGTTACTACTAAATTGCTCATTGTGGAAAACAATAAGCTATTCTTTTTTTGCCAAACAAAACAGAATGAGTGCAGATATGTGAGCATCAGGTTGTATCAGTATTAGTGGCTGCAGTGAGCCTTAAAAACGGGGTTGTAGATTTGATACAATTTATGTTCAACGTTGTGCTGAGATCTGTTTTCTGTTTTGAGACACGCAGCAGCAGAAAGGACCTCACGGAAACTTCTGGCAAAGAGCCAAAAGTCGGCGAGTCGCGCATGCGCAAGTGTAACCTGTTAACGGCGTAACGTAAACGTTTACCCGAAAGTACAGGCATTTCTCCATGTATTTATTAATGACTTAGTTTTATGTCCGTGTACTTTGTACTTTTGTAATATGTGAAGCCAGCAGCTCATTGTTGGGTAGAAGACACAAGCACTTTGGCTCGTTTCACCTGGAGCAGGAGAGCTGCTCCGGTGCTCCTCTCATGAGAGCTGCTGTTGCCATCTTCACCCTGGGAGCGTTTAAAACGCATACATAGCGGTCTGCTTTTCACGCGACATATTTTTCGACGCTCTCTGTCCGCTGCCGTGTGAGCTCACCTGTGTGTGTGTGTGTGCGCGCGCACGTGTCTGTGCGCATCGGGGCGGAACTCCGCTGTGCACGATGCAGAGCAGAGGAGAAGTGTTAACGCGACCATTTAGAGACAGAAATGACAAGCTGTGTGTGGATAACATCAATAAAATACGGCTGTTTAGTTTGTTTAATAACAGAACAATGTGTAGACCTGTTCTATAGGAAAGAAAACCTTAAATGACGACTTGTGATCTGCTGGTGCTATCGAGAAAATTACAGGGGGGCCGGGGGTTTCTTCAGGGCGGCGCCCCGCCCCCATATTATAACGGTGGGGGAAACACTGATATCAGTGGCAGGCCGTGGATTTGGCAACTATGCCTGCTGTCTGTTTAGTTTAACAGCTGATGGCGGCGCACCCGCAGGAACACAGGAGCTGTAATGAGGAAATAAGCTAATAGGGAAAAATAATTATAATACATGTAGTGTATTTGTGAAAAACAATTCAATTATAAAATAGATATATAAAAAAAAGTATTTCAATTTAAACTTTGTGATTCTGTTTAGGCCAGCAGAGAAGGCTTAGCACCACTGATATATATATATAACATTATTGTTGTATAAATATACAGAGTATACTTTATATTTACAATATTGGCGTACCTTGCATAACTGCAACCCTTATGACACAATAATCTCGCATCAGTAGCAAGAAGTCAGAGTGGTCGCAGTCTGCCTTCTCCAGATGTGCACGGAACAGCCGTCTTTGAAGAGCTCTCGCTCGAATAGGCGATCTTCGTTGCCACATCCATTATCTCGTTCATGTTTATAATTTTAGCGCATAATGCTTGTTGGTGTATTATGCAGTGGTAATTAAGGAAGTCACACACATACATAAATGTCATAACATACATACCATGGTCATAACATACACACACAGGTCATAGCATACACATACACACACAGGACATAACATACACACACAGGACATAACATACACACAGGTCATAACATACACACAAGTCATAACATACACACACAGGACATAACATACACACACAGGACATAACATACACACAGGTCATAACATACACACAAGTCATAACATACACACACAGGACATAACATACACACAGGTCATAACATACACACACAGGTCATAACATACACACACAGGTCATAGCATACACATACACACACAGGTCATAACATACACACACAGGACATAACATACACACACAGGACATACCATACACACACAGGACATAACATACACACAGGTCATAACATACACACACAGGTCATAACATACACACACAGGACATAACATACACACACAGGACATAACATACACACAGGTCATAACATACACACAGGTCATAACATACACACAAGTCATAACATACACACACAGGTCATAACATACACACAGGTCATAACATACACACACAGGACATACCATACACACACAGGACATAACATACACACAGGTCATAACATACACACAGGTCATAACATACACACACAGGTCATAACATACACACAGGTCATAACATACACACACAGGACATAACACACACACAGGACATAACACACACACAGGACATAACATACACACACAGGTCATAACATACACACAGGTCATAACATACACACACAGGACATAACACACACACAGGACATAACATACACACACAGGTCATAACATACACACAGGTCATAACATACACACACAGGACATAACACACACACAGGACATAACACACACACAGGACATAACATACACACACAGGTCATAACATACACACAGGTCATAACATACACACACAGGACATAACACACACACAGGACATAACACACACACAGGACATAACATACACACACAGGTCATAACATACACACAGGTCATAACATACACACACAGGACATAACACACACACAGGACATAACATACACACACAGGACATACCATACACACACAGGACATAACATACACACACAGGACATAACATACACACACATGTCATAACATACACACACAGGTCATAACATACACACACACAGGTCATAACATACACATACACACACAGGACATAACATACACACACAGGACATAACATACACACAGGTCATAACATACACACACATGTCATAACATACACACACAGGTCATAACATACACATACACACACAGGTCATAACATACACACACAGGTCATAACATACTGTACACATTGTGAAGAGACAGGTAGACAGTGCACAGCCCATAACGCAAGGACATGTGTCTGTTTGTGTCCCTCTGCTTCCCCATCTCACTATCCCTGATGGAGGCTATGTTGTCTCTGACTGTGCTGGGGGGATGGGGGACTTAGAGGGGGTTTGGATGCTGCGGGTTCCCCCCCTCCCCCTTCCCCCCGGGACCACCAGCCACCATCTGCTGGTAAGGTAACACCACCGGCGGGCCCACGTGTCCAGCTGGGGGACGCTGGAGAGCTGGGGGGCGCAGCAACACACACAGAGGCTGAAAGCCTTTACACTTCATTTATAAAAGCCTGCGCGACTCACAGGATCATTGAAAAGTTCATTTTGTTTATTTTATTTTTTATTTCTTAGAGATGATTTTTGGCCGATTTGCTCTCGCAAACAAATTCTTTCAATTTACTATTATTTATTGCACCACTAAAATGTGGAAAGTGTCACCTGTTAATATCAAAGTAAAGTACGAGCATTCAATGCTTCTCCAAAAAGTTGTCTCTGAAAGCACTTGGGACATTTCTCACGGTTAGTATTTGCTTTGTTTGTGTGAGCGTGAGAAAATAGAGCCATCTGCATCTTTCTGGGGAATTCACTGCAGATGAGCTAGAAGGTCTGCTTTTAAGCCGCTAATAAATCAGCTTTGGGTAAACCAAGTATCTGCAGAATGAATGAAAAAACTCTGTTAGAGATGATAAATGATAAATAAAGATGATACAGATGATAAATGTGCTTCACGGTTAGATCAGTACACACAAGCTGTGTCTGTGGTGCTCAGCAGTGGGTTTATCTAGTTGGTATGTTTATGCCCTGACATATTCCTATCCATAGTATTTTGCATAATTTCCTTTAATATTTGCATAGACACTTACGGGCATGTGTGGTACTCTGTGGTGACTTTAACTGCCTGTAATACACACCAGGGTTCAGGTGTCTGTGCTGCTCTAGAAGGAGTATTTTTAACAGTAATTCTTCTCCACAGTAACCCTCTGTGTATTACACCACTGGCCCAATCTAAGTATGCGACTATTCGGTGGGTAAAGCTTAGGTTCATGGACAGATTGTGGTCTCCAAAGTAGCAGGACTGGTCCTGCCCAGCAGGGTCAGGTCTATGAACACTCAGTTTGAGGCCAGTAAGAGACTCTCAAGGCTTCCGATGAGATTAGTTTCCAGAACATTCCCATAGGTTCATTTATGATTATGTCAACATTTCCAGGGAACTAACAAGGTTCTTTGACGCATTACTTTATTAAAAGATCAGAAAAATGTTCTTGACCACATTAGATCTTTCATTGGTGAATGCAGTAATGTTCCTTTATGATCCCTAGATTGTTAATGGTTATTTTATGGGAACCTTATTTGGGTGGAAAGAGAGATAGAGATAGAAGCTACATCAAACCTCTTGAAAGCCACATGGAGCCTATAAATGTACATTCACATTGAATGTTCGCCTCATAATATGTTTTCTTTAAAGAAGAACTCCACCAATTGTACACATGCTGAGCAGTACCACACAGCTGTATAATGTACTCTAATGTACTATGATGTACTGTTTTTATCAAGTCTGAGTATGATGTCATCCGGGGTTATCTGGGATGGAAAGTAAAGCTTGAAAGATGCAAGATTGTATTTACCAGAGAGGACACGTCTAAATATACACTAAAAGTGTTGCATTCTGGGATATGTAGGATCCAGTGTTTTTGATTCTTGACTAAAAGACAGGATATCTCTGCTTCTGCTGTGTTGATTGTAAAATCCGTCTCTTCTGAATCCACCAAAATGATGTTGCTCAATATACTAAATCACTTGAGTGACCCTTAATATCTAAATTTGTCAATGCAAACGTAATTATATATTACATTGGATTAGAAAAAAATACAAATATATTATTAGTCTTATTTTTTATTATGTCTCTGTCCCATAATGTATAATACATCATATATATATATATATATATATATATATATATATATATATATATATATATAGAGAGAGAGAGAGAGAGAGAGAGAGAGAGAGCGATTTCACACTCTCTCTCTCTCTCTCTCTCTCTCTCTCTCTCTCTCTCTCTCTCTCTCTCTCCAGTCGCTTCACCCACTAGGAAGCGCTCAGTCGCCACTTTATGACCGCGCGCAGCAGCTGGTGGCCCGAGCAGCTCACTCTCTCTCTCCTTGTCCATGTCTCTCTCTCTCTGAGCCGCGTATCTCTCTCTCTTTCTCTGAGCCGCGTCCCTCTCTCTCTCTCTCTCTCTCTCTCTCTCTCTTTCTCTGAGCCGCGTCCCTCTCTCTCTCTCCGGGTCCTTGTCTCTCGTGTGTAGATGTAGGCGGTAACCGGTAACCGGAGCTCACAGCGGGACACTTTGCGCCATGGAGGACTGCTGTTCCGAGGAGGGCGAGAGGATGGAAGCGTGGCTGGACGACCACCTGGAGTTCACCCACTCATACTTTATGAGGAAGGCGTCAAGGTAAAGGGGGCAGCCAGCCTCCAGCTGGTGGACTTGTTCTGTGAGCCCGGGCATGTGGTGGTCGTTCTAGTGGGATCTCTGGGGATCTCTTATAGTGGGATCTCTTATAGCAGGATCTCTTATAGTGGGATCTCTGGGGATATTTTATAGTGGGACAACTTATAGTGGGATATTTTATAGTGGGATTTCTTATAGTGGGATCTCTGCAGACCCAAATTGTTTGCTTTGTGTGCAGCAGCTTCATGTCCTCTGTTAGTTTAAGCGGGAATCCCTTTACCTCTCTCTGTGAGGACAGAGGGCTGGAGAACCCTGCCATGACCTACCTAGCAGTGAACAGGCTCCCCAGCACTGGTTGTGAGTATTTCAGGTCCAGGCTGACCCTGCTCAGGTAGTCTGTACCTGCAGGCTCTCCGCTGAGCTCCTTTCATTTCACAATCAGTAAGCGCTCTGAGAGTTACACAGGGCCCTTCAATTATTAACTTTTACTGCTGCCAATCATTCTGTTTAATTCTGAGCAAGAGACATTTCATTTCTTACGCAAACACAGATTCCGAACCAGTCTTTGGAGCTATATATGGCTTTCTGCAGCAGCATGCTCATCAGGACACTCCAAGTCTGTGTTTGTATCCGTGACGACGGATTACAAAACAAGACAAAACACTAAAAAGTGAGTCAGTGCAAGAGCTGTTCTGGTTGAGAGGCATGTCATCCAGAAGTCCTGACCAGCCACACCTCTCCTGGACACGTTCAGGTAGGCTCTGTGGGGAGGACTCCACCACACTGCAGTCAGATAATAGCCATCCTCTCTGGCTCCTGGCGTTGTATTGGTCTGGCTCGGGGCCCAAGATGCCATGGTTAATGCCATGCTTAATGCCATGGTTAATATGGTTAATGCCATGGTTAATATGGTTAATGCCATGGTTAATATGGTTAATGCCATGGTTAATGCCATGGGTAGCGCCTGTTTGCCCTCCCTTACGCTTAGGTGAACAGAGAAGAATGAGTCACATGACCCACAGGGCTTAAAAACATGTGTGTGATTGTGGTGAGAGCTTCTCCATAACTATATCAAATAAAGGAATATCTAAACTAATCTAATCTATAATTGTACTGGTCACAGACAAACATCAGAGGAAATCAGAGGATCCGCAGCTTGATCCCCGACCCTGCTGGTCCATGTTGATGTGGTAATGTTGGGCAGGCTGTTCCTGCCTGTGTGAATGTTAGTTATCCTGATGGGCAGGTGGCCCCTCCCATCAGTGTGTGAATGGGTGAATGATGATGAGTAGTGTGAAAGTGCTTTGAGTGGTCAGAAGACTAGAAAAGAGATGTACAAGTACAGGACCATTACCATTCGCATTCAATCTGATCAGCCCGTTGGACACCTCAGTGTGCAGCTCATCACATGATATTGACTGACTGCTGACCTTATTCTACACAGTGTTTTATCCTCAGGGGTCTCACTCACTGACCTCTAGCTGCTTACACCTGTTGTTATCTGCAGGTACACAGTTTCATCTGCTCTTCTAGCATACTGTTCAGTCAAATGTTCTCAGATTCATATAATGTGCTGCAAGACACCATTGTGTTTCTCCAGCAGATTAGGGTTCGGAGAAGAAGACATGCATAGTGGTGGATGGAAATATGAACTTGTATCTGTTGTTGATGTGGCAAATGTGAGCAAAGTGTTCACACATCAGCAGACACAGAGCAACATCAGTCATTTGTCCCGTGAACCCTAATTCTGACCTCAGTAAATGACTTGTAAAGCCAAACCACATTGACACGTTGGTACAAAAGTAACGTTGGAAAGCATGGAAACACAGATGCAGCCCTACTGCTGGTTAGGCTGGGTACACACTAAACCTACCGTATGCATAAATGGTGTCTCCAGGTGCTACTGTCAAAGAGGGTTGCATAATGAAAAGATTACATGTAATCTCGATTACAAAATATTCTATTTTCAAATAATGTAACTTGGAGAATTGGAACAGTACATCTGTAGTTTGTACCATTTCCGTCTTTGTAAAGGTCATTTGAATTGACCAACTGTAAATGCTGACTATGCAAACTCCATGTAATTTGCATTGAACATGTTTTGAGGTTACGGTGAGAGAGAATTATTAAAGAGAAGAGACACATTTTGCGGAACCCACATATTTGTCCATGCTTTTAGTATGAGGTGCAATATTTTCAATGCTGTATTTTGATGTAATCCCAAAACAATCCAAATTTAGCATTTTTGGTTAAAATTGCAGCATAAATTATGTCCATTTGGGTTATCGAAAGGATTAGCACCTTTATGTATTTAATCATATGGTCAATATTCTTCCAACTGTCAGGAATAAAATGTCTGTGTATGTTGGCCTGAATATGTCGGAGGCGCTTGCTGTTAATGATATGCTGTCAGTTATGGTTTCAGGTGCTACTTCATTCCTGACACTTCACTTTACAGCTAACCTCACTCAGCTGTATGGATACAGAACCTTCTGTTACATTATATGTCAATAATATAAGACACAGTTTCTCCTGTCCTCCACAGGGAGATGGTGAATGCCTGGTTCGCTGAGCGCGTCCACTCCATCCAGCCATCTGCCTCTAAAGAAAACCCTCCACAGCAGCGGGCCCTTCAGTCCTCCGCAGAGTCCGACCCCGCCTCTGCCTCCACCAACCCCCACCCCACCCTCTGCCTCCTGGACAACTGCTGCCCTTCCCCAGTCAGGGGCCCGAGCCCGGCCCCCGGCACCCCGACACGCAAGATCTCAGCGTCTGAGTTCGACCGGCCACTCCGACCCATCGTGGTGAAGGACTCTGAGGGCTCTCTGACGTTTCTGAGCGACACCGACCGTGA
Organism: Myoxocephalus aenaeus; assembly: GCA_038501785.1. Taxonomy (NCBI): domain Eukaryota; kingdom Metazoa; phylum Chordata; class Actinopteri; order Perciformes; family Cottidae; genus Myoxocephalus; species Myoxocephalus aenaeus. The sequence goes on from JBAMJR010000189.1 coordinate 4,019,620, forward strand.
AACGGTCCCTCTGAGGGGGTCAGTGATGGGGGAAGGGGGTGCCAGCGGGGTGGGCAATGGGGCGGGTTGTGCCAGCGGGGCGGATCGCTGCGCCAGGCTGCTGGAGCTGGTGAAGGACGTGTCGAGTCATCTGGATGTGACAGCCCTCTGCCACAAGATCTTCCTGCACATCAATGAGCTGATCGCCGCTGACCGCTACTCTCTGTTCCTGGTAGGAGTGCACAGGGTTGTGGTAGCTGCTTCACCTGGAGCCGCTATCCACACTTACCTTTCACACTTCAGGTCATTTCTCATTGGACAAACATAGAGGTCTGAGTAGTAGCACCTGTCTGTGTCAATAATAAAATGACTGGTAATAATGAATACTAGTATTAATAACGATAATGTGAAAGTATTTAATACAATATGAAAGTATTTAATACAATATGAAATAATTAGTTTGATTAAATGTTTCGATTACCCGCTTCACAGTCATGTCAACCCTAAATGGAGCTTAAGCTTGACTTATACACTTAAAGTTGCTACATTTGAAGTTGGATGGCCACGATCCAGGGATTGCCTCCACACGGCTCTCAACATGGCGACGGCTGAGCCAGCAACTAGCAGCTAATGGTGCTAACAGTGCAAACAACAGCAACAGTACTGATAGAGCTAACAGTGTCCGATAATTCTCTGTGGGTTCATCACTATAAGGAGTGTTTTACAAAACAGCTGACTGCTGCTGTGGGAAACAACTTTTAAATTACATTTGTTGTAATTATTTGATCCATTGTTAATATGAAAATATTCAGCAGTGCAACTTTAAGGATCTCCGCCAGGAGATAATGAGATTGGTCAAGCATGTATGAGTGTGTGTGCATGTGCACGAGTCTGTCCACGGGCTAATCCTGCATACTGCTGCACCAAACAACATAATGTGTGTGTGTGTGTGTGTGTGTGTGTGTGTGTGTGTGTGTGTGTGTGTGTGTGTGTGTGTGTGTGTGTGTGTTCTAGGTAGGCGAGGACAGCTCCAACAGGAAATTCTTGGTCAGCCGCTTGTTTGACGTCGCCGAGGGATCCACGCTGGAGGAGTCCTCAAGTAGCTGCATCCGTCTGGAGTGGAACAAGGGCATTGTGGGACATGTAGCCGCCACGGGACAGCCTCTCAATATCAAGAACGCTTACGAGGTGAGGGACCCCAGATAATAATATGCTGGTGTCAGAGTGGATGCTGGAGAAGCCTGTTATGAGGTGCTTATACTATACTTGTTGTGCTTGTGTGTGTGTGTGTGTGTGTGTGTGTGTGTGTGTGTGTATGTGTGTGTGTGTGTTTTCTTTGGTTCATTTGGTGGTTGGTGCTGACGGAGCACAACCTTGCAAGGCGGTCCTCTGGAGACTTGGTCTTCACCACACAAACACACATGCACATTTTAGACGACAGTTTGAGAGTACTGACCTTTTGTGTGATCCGGTTTCAACACAGTATCATTTTCTCACTTCAGTCAATGGTCAAACCAACCTCACTTGGAACTCTGCCACTAAGGAAATGGTTGAGACTCCTGAACAAAGAATTAGTTCCAGCAAACAAGTTCCCCGAAAACCTTTTTACACTCAGTCGCAATACGGTCGAGTATATAACTCTGCATTCAGCTGTTAGTTAATTTTAAAACTTTTAAAACGTATTTTTTTAATAAGGGCTATTAGAGTGTTCATACTGGGGAGTGGGATCAACTGAAACGCCGGGTATTGCAGGAAAAAGGCAAAATGAATGCGGTCTTAACTAGGGTGACCAGACGTCCTCTTTTTCCCAGACATGTCCTCTTTTCGAGACCTAAAAAAAGCGTCCGGCAGGGATTCCAAAAACGTCCGGGATTTTGCTACGTCGGGGAAAATAGTTATTACCCCCTTACAAGTTTTGGAAATGGTACGTCCTGGATTTTGCTACGTCCGGGAAGATAGTTATTACCCACTTACAAGTTTTGGAAATGGTATCTCCCTCACGTTCCACCTTCTTGCGCAAGCTCTGACTGTAGAGAGAACTCTCATTGGTCGACCGATCTCAACGTAAATGTAAGTTCACAGCATGCTACACACTACTGCTAAACCACTCCCCCCCCTCCCCCGCGACGAAGTGTCCTCCTCTCTCTCTCTGTCCTCCACCCCCCCCCACCCCCCGGAACGCAGTGTCCTCTTTTTCACAAACTCAAATCTGGTCACCCTATCTTAACTATAATTTGAACAATTTTGTACCAATATTCTGCGGGCTGGATTAAAACACACAACGTTGTTTGCCCACCCCTGTAAACAGTAAACTGTCAAATGTGTCTTTATCTACAATGTTACGAACTCATCGAAGAACACTGCCAGAGATATGCACTTATGATGTATAGCCTTTCAGATTTATAGGGTTAAAATCATGAGGTCTTTAATATTACAAACTAAATATCTACTGGAGTGGAGGCACAATCTGAGAAACCAATTTTGAAATTATTTTCACATCATAACAATATATTTTTGTGTTGTTCTTTGTTATTACTAAATACAAGTGAATCAAATTTGAACAAATAGGACAACATAGAAATTGTATCTCTAAATTAGTCATTTGACTATAAAAACTTTCTTGTTATGTGATAATAAGTATATATTTTTATCCTTTAACCCACCTTCACATTGACTATAAAAATTGACATTGTAGTAGTTATAACAAGATTATTTCTTACTTATAATGATGTCGTTTCTACATATCAAATTATTCTGTTTTGACAATTTTCTTTTTATCTAATATTTTATATTATTCTGTTATATCAAAAAACTTTCATATAATTTCTTTTTATCATGATACCTTTTCCAACTGGACTTTGATATGGATTTCAGAGAGAGAGATTTCCCGCTGTGTACCTTCTTCCTCTGATAGCTCTGTCATCTGGTTGTCTGCCAACCACGAATCAACTATGATGATGATGATGATGATGATGGTGATGTGAGTGGGTGGAGAGAGAGAGAAGCGTGAGAGGAGATGGGGCGAGAAAAGGACAAATAACATCAGCTACCACAGTGGCTGATGGGATGGTCCACCTGCATCCAGCTAGCTTGCTAGTGTGTGTGTGTGTGTGTGTGTGTGTGTGTGTGTGTGTGTGTGTGTGTGCGTGTGTGTGCGTGTGTGTGTGTGTGTGTGTGTGTGTGTGTGTGTGTGTGTGTGTGTGCTTCCAGGTGAGTGCATATTTTGGTTTGGGTCTGTGTATTCTTGCCTTGTTGGTGTGTGTGTACAATTCTGTTTGCGTGCATATGTGTGTGTAATTCAATATTAGTGTGTATAACACTGTGTGTGTATCATGCTGAGCAACTGTGGCTCAGAAGGTAGAGCAATCAGAACATTGTTAGTCCTTGCATGTTAGCTCCTCCCATCAGTGTGTGAATGTGTGTGAATGTCATGTCGTGTTAAATCGCTTTACAAGTTCATTTACTGACTCAGTTCATTAACACATAGTCTAGATAATCTATTATACAGGTAATATATCTGTGCCAGCTGAGGGCCTCCTCAGCTCCCTGATTGGGTCTTTAACCCCCATTAGACTGCATGTATTTCATGACTTCAGGCTCCCTAGGCTGCTCTCACTGAGCAGATGGCAGGAGCCTGGGCCAAACCAGTCCACACAGAGGATGGGGGCCCCTGCACTGCATTGTGTCCAACATGCAGTCTTTGGGGGGAAACCAGCAGACAAGCTTTGCTTATATTTCAGTTGATCCTGCCCCATATGTATTGCATTTTTAAATGTAATTGTGTATGTAAACTTGGTGGGCAGTTGTCTTGCTCTGGAGTGGGTTTGTAGTGTAGTAGGTTGGAGTTTTGATCGGGCATTTTGTGAACTGCAGCCAATTCAAAGGGACTTTGTATACTGTAAATAATAATAATAAATGATAAAAGGTGATTTTCCAATAATGATACCAGTGTTTCCCCTAGGTTTACAGCTTCAGGGGGGCGGGGTGTCGGCCGGGGGGGGGTGTCGGCGGCGACGACGGCGACGTTGGGACATTGGGAGCGACGTTGGGAGCGTTTAAAAAACGCAGATATATCTGTTTTCTTTCCACGCGACATTATTGGACGCTCTCTGCCGGCTGATGAAAGTGTGCTCTCTGCCCACCTGTGCGCGCGCACGAGTCTGTGGGCATCGGGGCGGATCTCCGCGGTGCGCGTTACCGAGAGCAAAGTAGAGTTGTAAACGCGACCATGACAGAAATAGACAGAAATACGATCAATAAAATAAGAACATTGAGTTTGTTTAATAAAAGAACAAGGTGTAGACCTGTTTATAGGAAAGGGAACCTTAAATCACGTCTGTGATCTGGCGCGACGGAGAAAATTACAGGGGGGCGGAGGGTTTTTTCAGGGGGGCGCCCCGCCCCCCTATTCTAACGGTAGGGGAAACCCTGGATACATTTTCATTTTTTTATTTTTTTATTTAGAAAATCGTTGGCAATGCCAATGAAACCATCGTTTGCTGCAGATGGCTTGCATTACAAGTCTACCAGAAAGTTATGCCCTTCAATTGCCTCCGCTTCAGTTGGTAGGGAAACCAAGCCATCGTGCACATAAAAGTGCCTTTCCACGGTAGACCCCAAACGTTGGGCGATACCAGCACTCCTCATCTTCTCTCAGTGGCGATGCTATCTCGGCTTGTCCATGATTCTCTCCATGAATGCCACATACTGCTCCTGCATCTCAGGTTTCCTTTTCAAGGTTCATTGTAGGGATGTGAACCAGTTGACTACCTGCACTCTGTTGTTCAGCAGAACCTTCCGTGGTTCTTTAAATGGCAGTGAAGCTAGAGTTGTGACGCCTTTTGTCAAGTATGTAATCAGTTTTAATATAAGCCAGCAGTTGAGGTCATAAAGTATAGAGCGATTGAGGAACCTGTAATATCCACAAAAGTCCTGTTGTGATACAAATATAAAGGGGCCGGTTTGTCCGACCAAGAGTAGATTTTCATTTTGAAATGGGTGACCCCCTCTATGCAAAATGTGCACACAATTCAAAATAATAATTTTCAAATTAAATAAACTGTAAATAACATTTAAATAAAGTGCAAATTAAAATATAGCCTTATGATGTGAATGATATGCTTTAGCAGTCTTCATGTTTGCAGAACCAGAAGTTGCTCTTCATATCTGTGACAGGTGGCTTTCACAGCACATTTGGAGTTGCTTGTCAGTGACAGGCAGACCTTTTTCTGCATCTGTAATACATCGTCCTTTATCTGGAAAAATGCCACCGTCTTTCCCACGAGCGTTGGATGTTTGGTTTCTAGATATCGCTTTAGCTGTGAAGCCTTCAGTGCTGCGTTAGCTAGCGAGGCTAGCGTTAGCCCACACTCCACACAGGCTCAGGGCTCCGCCTCGTTACCTCCGTTCACAAAGCTCTACTTCGTGAAGTCAGGACTATACTTGCACAAACATTTAGACGTTTGGGGGGGGGGGGGGGGGGGGGGGTGTTAGCAGCACTTTCGTCTTCATGTTTTTGTTTTAAATACTTCTCTATAACTTTCGCTACAGGCTAACGGCTGGCTGAGTGTCTTGACGCATTACCGCCACCAAGTGGTGGGAAGCTGTATTGTAACTGAGCGTCTCGTGGATAACAGTAATATCTCTGGTGTCTTCAATTCATTACCTATGCGTTCCAGCGACCCTCGCGGCCCACAGGTGAAAAGCAGTAGTGTGTAGCATGCCATTAACTTACATTTACGTTGAGATCGGTCGACCAATGACAGTTCTCTCTACAGTCAGAGCTTGCGCAAGAAGGTGGAACGTGAGGGACGTACCATTTCCAAAACTTGTAAGGGGGTAATAACTATTTTCCCGAACGTAGCAAAATCCCGGACGTTTTTGGAATCCCTGCCGGACGCTTTTTTTAGGTCTCGAAAAGAGGACATGTCCGGGAAAAAGAGGACGTCTGGTCACCCTAGTGTTGCATAACACTTACTGCTGCATGTGTGCAGCTACTAAAGAATATCATTGTTTTATGCATGTTTTCAAATGTATGTTTGGGTTGATGAGGATTTCAATACAGATCACAGCAGGTCTGCTGGCCAATACTTTTTCAAATGTTTAGTCTCTCTTAAAGGACAGTTTATTTCAACTGTGTTGCTACTCCTTTCAAGCTTCATGATTTCGGACGGCTCATATGACATTTACAATGATAATAGTGGCAGATTCATATTAATTTCAGAACCAATTTGTTCTAGATTTCAGTCAACAAAACACTGTTTGGCTTCTTAGGTTAAGTAGCCTACTTGCTCATATTTTTAAACAGTTTTCCCTTTTACCAAAAGAAGAAAGGGTTTTAGGATATGGATCCTACCTCGGGTAGGTGGCCATTATCCCAAATCACTATCAGTGAGAAATACTACACAGAAGGTGTGCAAGTCATAAATAGGACATTTTCTGTGACCCTGTAACAAACTAATGGAATTAGTAAATATGAGGTAAAGCCTCTGGCATTAGAAGTAATGCTACTTTACTTCTGTAGGTCGTGAGCTAGTTAGCGGGTCATGCTAACGGTCGCGGCTCATGTTTTAGCTGATCAAAACACTGTTTGGCCTGTTTCAATAAAGACATCACCTTCCAAACTCTTCAGATGCCAAGCAGACTATCTGTCTGTGGAAAAAGCAATGGGCAGCAAACAGTTATTACGAATTGTTTAGTTGGTAGGTATCTAGTAGGTATGCATCAACAATATCAGTGGCCTAAAGCAGGGACCAATCCATATATGTTTATTAAAACCAGATGTCAGACCCTCTGGTAACTGTTTTTGTTGCTTGAAAGATGATATTGATCTCTCTATGCTTTGCCTCCCCAGGACCCCAGGTTCAATGCTGAGGTGGACCTGATCACAGGTTACAAAACCCAGAGTATCCTTTGCCTTCCCATCAAGAACCACAAAGATGAGGTAAGTCAATACACACTGGAGCTCTACAGCTTGTGTTTACCCACTTCCAGGAGGTCTGATGTTACGGTAAACCAGTCGGATCGGGGTTATCTAAATGGACTTTTTGTTTGTCAAGCCCAGTGTTATATAGACGGACAAAGAAGGCTGATGTGTATAAAGCCAGCTTTATAGAAATGATGGGAATCTGTATGACAATGTCCACTTACTAGCTTCGTCTTCGTCTTTCAACCTTATTTCATGGTCATCTTCAGCAGATGGACTTTGCTTGGTATTGATTGAGATGCCTCAATTGTCATTATGTATGTGCAGCATGTGAGTATTGAACTCCATCTGGTGGCAACTGCGTAATCTTCATGGCAACTGAGAAAACTCCATTCACTGAGGAAGACCATAGGATGCAGCTGAAGGTCTGAAAAAGCTAGTAAATAGACTTTGAGTAGGTCTAACTAAATTTTGAGATTCTTATATTTACATTAGTGCTGTCATATTAGCGCGTTATTAATGGCGTTAACGCAAACCAATTTTAACGCCGTCAATTTTATTAACGGCGTTAACGCATTTTAATTTTTCAATTTTTTTTTTTTCGCGAGCACCACGCCGGATGTAGCTCAACCGGAAGCAAAACAATAGGCACGCCGTTTGGGCTTGGAAGCTAGGCTAACGTTACGGTTTGAAATGAATGAATGGTGAGCGCGATACGGCAAAATGAATGATATTCAGTAAACTGAGAACAGGTGCGCGTGCCAGAAGGGAACGCGAGTGAACACATTGAACACATTGAACACAGCAGGAGAGAATGCAACGTTAGCCAGCTAGCTAAAGCTCCGGTGGAAAATTATTAGCTTATGCCGTGTTCACACTGGACGCGCCGCGTCCGGTGTGAACACGGCATAATGCCGTGTTCACACCAAAAGAGTTGCGAAATATTCGCGCGTCCAGATTACATGTTAAGTCAATGCACAGCCGCGTTAGGTTGCGAAAAAGCGGATTTTTCGCCGGGCGGCGCGATACTGGCGAAATGGCGTTGCGAATATTCGCAACTCCGCTTTTTCGCTTTTTCGCCTTTTCGCTGGCGATGAAATAATTCATCGCCAGCGAAAAATTCGCCCGACGCGGAGTTGCGAAAGCCAATCAGCGTTGAGAAGCTCCGCCCGGCATCACCGCCGTTCTGCCGTCACTGAATCAAACTGCGGGTCCGCTGAAGGAGCGCTGGAAGCGGCTTCATTCAGACACTCGTCCCGGAGGAGTCGGAGCTGTGTGCGACTACGGATAATATTATGAACCCAGACACGACTACGGATAATATTATGAACCCAGACACGGGGCGTTTGATGTTCCGACGTTTGTGGGACTTTCTCAACAAGTATAACGCAGAACTAGTGGTTATTTCAATGGTCAATGGCGGAAATAGTAAATGTTTTCACTGACATGGAGATAAGCCCCGCCCCCTTTCCCCAGCGATGGTTGCGAAAAACGAATTAACCACTAGAGCGAGTTTTTTGCCGGGCGGCGCGATATAGGCGAAGTGGCGTTGCGAATATTCGCAACTGTTTTGGTGTGAACACGGCATAACGCTACCGTTTTTGAGGAGGTAGATTTTGAGGTGAGGGGACTGACAAGGCAGAAGGTAAAGTGGTCCACCGTTCTATCAATAAGCAGACCTGCCAACCTGTACGCAATTTGCGTAGCGGATACGCATTTTGACGTCAAAGTACGCTGGTAAAAATTAGTCTAAAATTAATTTTAGACTAATTGACCAGCACACATTATATGCAATGCAATATAATGCATGACGAGTATTTAATGATTTATCAATATATAGGTTATATATCGAGGTTGGCAGGTCTGAATAAGGCTAAACTAGAAGTTAACACTAATACAAACATTATTTTTGCAGAATGAGTGTGTTAGGGGAGAAGGATGCAGCCATTGTTAAACAGCTGGATTGAAATGCAGCTGGAACTGGTCGTGGCTAAAACTGGAAGGCAAGGTCTCAATAAAAGGGCAAGAGGTGTCCTTTCATCTAGGAGATGTATTCTCCAAAATCAACAGGCAGGGATTCACCAGATGCATTCTCTGCATCAAAGATATAAATTATGCTAACAAAGGCAGCCATGCTCTCCCTTACCACATTGTGCCTCATATACTGTAAATGTTAGACCCAGTGACAGGCTGGCATGAAATGGCTTGCATAATACTTAGTAAGGAGGCCATAATCATTTTTGACTCATGGCTGAAGTTAAGTTTCTCCAGCTCTCCCCAGGTTGGCAAAAAAAGCATCTCAAAATGCATCAGATTGATGCTTTAAAATATGGAATATTTAAATGTTTCTTACGGGGGAGCATGCCCCCGGACTCCCCTAGAGGGGTAATATCCTTCTCACCTTTTTCACCCCTGACCCGTTTTCATGCCTGGTGCACTCTATAATTTTATTTTGTAAACCCTTGTTTACCTGAAATGTGCAGTAATTTTATTTTGTACCGCCCTGTTTGGCAGTTGTTTTTCAATAAAATAAAGCAAGCCAATCCACTTTTTCATGTTGATAAGAGCATTAAAATGCACACAAAAAAAATTGCGATTAATTGCGATTAATCGCGAGTTAACTATGACATAAATGCGATTAATCACAATTAAATATTTTAATCGCTTGACAGCACTAATTTATATATATATATATATATATATATATATATATATATATATATATATATATATATATATATATATATATAAATATATAGTTGTGGGGGCCCAGCTGGTTATTATGGCTGTATGGCGTTTGCAATCAAGATTCTAAAAAACAAAAATTGCCAAAGTGCCCTTGAGCCATTTAGACATGTATCTTACATTTCTCCCCTTGGAGGTGGATCAGCTGTTTGAGTCTTTACAGTTACACTATATTCAATCTGGAGATCAGTTTCACTAACTAATTGCATCCTTTTCCAATACACAGCTGTAGCTATGCAAGCCTTGTTGACAGGAAACCATATCAACAACCTTGTGCATCATTTCATAGAAAATCTGTTCTTTTTAATATTTACATTTACATTCTGTATATAATAGAAATCAAGACATACTATTTAAAAATCAGTTATAACCACTTCCGTGTGTGTCCCGGCTGTACAACTCCCATTTCATAATGGAATTCAATGTACAAGTCAACACAACTTGTGCTTCAAGTCATTTCTTTTCACTAGATCTATGTACAAGTCATTCTCATTTTGATCAACTTTTTCTGTCATATTTTCTCTGTCCAGGTAGTTGGAGTGGCTCAGGCTATCAATAAAAAGTGTGGGGAGAACAGTGCCTTCAGTGAACAGGATGAAAAGGTCAGTAAAGTCCACCGGTTCACCAACAAGAACAACATGTGTTAATGTGTCGAAATCCAGAAAGTTAGAAAGATGTTTGCTTTGTACTACTGACAACAGTACATAACCTGTCCTGACGTGTGTCTCCTAGATACAGGAATATAGAACCGTCCTTGACCTCAGTCCGTCTTTCCCCACCCGTGTGTGTCCTTCCTCGTATCCTCTGTCATTTCCTTTCTCCTCAGGACTTCTCAGCCTATTTAGCCTTCTCAGGCATTGTGCTGCACAACGCTCAGCTCTACGAGACATCGCAGCTCGAGAACAGACGCAATCAGGTGGGTCGGTGTGAATGTGTCTCAGAAGGTGTGTGTACGCCGCAGAGACACACCTCTTAACACCATGCGGTCCTCTGTGTGTGCAGGTGCTGTTGGACCTGGCCAGTCTGATTTTTGAGGAGCAGCAGTGTCTGGAGGTTTTACTGAGAAAGATCGCTGGAACCATCCTGTCCTTCATGCAGGCCCAGGCCTGTACCGTCTTTATCTCTGAAGACGACTCCATGGTCAGCGCACGCACACACACACACACACACACACACACACACACACACACACACACACACACACACACACACACACACACACACACACACACGGTCACACACAGTCACAACATGTTCATACGTTAAAGTCTGTATGAATGTGTAAGATATTATTAAGTCCTAATCTGAAATGATGAGATAACCTTTGAATGAATATCTGGAGCTGCAGTCCGACCTCCACAGTCTGGATGTGGAAATGCTTTGTGGAGGAGCTAAATAAACCCAGCAGGAATTTGCTGCTCGCTTAAGATTTAAATGATCAAAGTCTGTGCTTATTGCATTGTTTTCAGAAGAATTGCGTCATATCTTCGCCTCGTGGTGGTCGGTTCTGTGGCGGCAAACCACTCATATAATACATGAAACATGAGGTTTTTATGAAAGGGGAATAGAGTAATGAAGAAGAGATTTAGAGTCCGAATCAGATTCAGAGTTAGAATCAGAATCAGAGTCATCTTAACTGGCCAAGTATGTGTACACATCCAAGTGTTTATGTTGCTGTCATTGTACTTACACATAAATAGACATACAACTAACAAGGAAAATGTGCTCACAGTAGGACAATAGTTCAATGGTGCAGAGTGCAAAAGGTACTGGAATTATTATTAAATATGGAAATATGAATGTAACAGGTTGCTACGTGGGGTAGATGGTGATGTTATGTAAAACAATGTAAACTATGCATATTTAAAAACTGGTTCGCCCTCACACTAGTCAAATACAGCAACTTCCATAGCTACATCTACGGCTCCATAACATGCATTACCAAACGCAAACTGAGAGGAGTGAACCCCTGCTGGATTCAAAGTGAAACAGCTGGAGCCAGCGAGACACGTAGAGGCAGATGGAGGCACCTGGAGCCACGGCAGTCCTGTCAGCTTCAATGTTGACGCATATTGTGTAAATATTCATGCCACACTTTATAGGACTGATACTGACAGCCCTTTTTTTCTTTGAAACAACTCAACTTTTAGAGTGTAGAATTGTTACATATCGGGCAAAACCTTTTATATTGATCTAATTAATTTGATTTACCACCCAGTCCGATATATTCTGTTGTGGCATATGTGGAGACAACATTGTCATTTTCAACTGTGATAGAATTTCAGGAGGGACAACCAGGAGATTATTTTTTACATTAAAACATTCAACAGGGCATGAAGCAGTTTATACCACGGTAACCATCATCATGTCAAAAAAAACCCTGCTCAAATGTTTTTTTTTGTGCAAATGGGTACAAGGCTTTCTTGTTTCCCTTGAAGTTTAATGGGCTTTAAATGAATAGCAGCTTTCAGAAGCAGACAGGCAGAGTTGGACAGACTTGACACTTCTGACAGCAAGTGGACATGCAGAGTTTCTGTTTTGCAAATCAAGAACTTTTATATAGCGAGCAGACAGAACAGTAGCTGGCCGTGTTTTACTGTAAATATGGTCTCTTTCGCTCTACTGACTCACACACACACCTGAACACTGTTAGAATCCTCTGTGGACATTAACATTGGTTTTGGCTTGTCTTCCTCTGGGGCGTCCAGGGCTTGAAAAACACTGACACACTTCACACTCTCAAACGTAAACCAAGCACAAAGGAAAAGGAAGCAAATGAACTGTCATTGATAGATGAGCTTGGTTCCAGTATTCCACATCTCGACTGGTTAAGGCTTCTAAAAATCTACTGTGCTGTTCAGCAACTCCAATCTACAACTTACGGTATATTGTACCAGTACTTTGATTCAAACATTCCAAACATTAAGAAATATCTAAAAAGTACCAGTGATACGTATATACATGTAGACAGAACACATGGAAATACCACAGCAAATGTATTTGTGTCAATATGCGTTTTTAGATTGGTTGTGTGTCTCATGCAGCACTCGAGCTGCTTCTGGCCTGTGTTGGTTATGCTCAACATTCTCCTTCTGCTTTTCAAAGCTCTCTGTTTTTCAAACCCAGACCACAGATTTCCACTTCCTCCACATTCTAGATGGGTGTAGGCAGTGCATTCATAATAGTATAAGTCTTAAAATACTAGAGTAAGTGTAGCACATTGCAGTAATTTAAACTTGAGCTAATTTTTGGACAATAAGTAAAGACTGGACGTCACCCATTGGTTTGTGGATTACGGTTTTAAAGTCTCGAGTTCAGCATCTTTGCCGTTACCATCTTGCTTTTTGGATTTGGAAGTGACACGAGAGAGTGGAGCAATGTACAACCGAATGCTGAAGAAGATATTTGTAGGTCAAAAATTGACTTTCATGAAGTGAAAACACACTGTGAAAGAGTTAATGCTGCAATACAAAAACACAGACAAAAGACAGACAACGCCGTAGTAGCGACCTGTCAATCACCTTGTAGCCCTAAAGTACACCCTGCTTTATGGTCTGTTTGACTCTAAATGACCATCATTTACTAATGAACATCATGCTGTATTGAAGAAGACTTGAAACTAGAGATTGAGACATAAACTCATGTTTACAATGTTTACTGAGGGAATAAATCAAGAGAGAAGAGTCATTTTCTATAGACTTCTATACAACCAGACTTCTATACAACCAGAGCAGTCACCCCCTGTTGAAAAATGTCAATTTAATACACTTCTACATTGGCTCTACTTTTGAGACCCTGAGGTTGTGGCCGGCCACCTACACATACAGATCCTTGCTTTATTGTTAGATCTCATCGATTAATTTGTTAATTTATTGATTTACAAGCTTTTTCTAGTGCTTTGAACAAATATGGCCTTCATCTGCAAATGATGATAACTGAACTCATTCTAAATTGGTTCAGTTTGGCATGGGGTTGGTTTAGATCCCTCATCCCTGATGAAGGCTTTGAGATGACATTGAAAGCTCTGGAAAAAGCAAGTGAGTGGGCCTTGAGTTTTTTGGTCTGTCACTTGTTGTTGTCTAGGGGGACGCACATATACTTTTTTAACATGTAGCATATAGCTCTTGTTTAAGGCACTTTCAACCACATCACACCGATTTCATCAGCGAACTGCACATTATTGGAATTCAGTTTGCTGACAGTGGGTTATTTTGTCAAATGCTTCATTGAATATGATATTATTGTACATACTGATGCTACAAAATGTCCACTTCAATGCACATTATTGTCCATTTAGAAGTGGGTTTTACATTCAGCAATGACATTTTTTTTGGGAAGTTTGTCCTTAATCAATCTTTTAATCACTTAAAGATCCAACCATGCAGGATGTCTGACTTCTCTGGCATTAGTAATATTTTCCAATACACATTTAAAGTCATTTTAAACCCCACTCCCACAACAATATCTCAGTTGTATAATGCATTCCACTGGGCTGACTGCTCACTGTACTGAATGTCAAGTTATTCTAAATATTGGTTTTACTAAGTTTACTACATTGCCAATTCACCATTCAATATTTGTGTTGAGGTCTGGGTGAAGTGAATGGGGAACGCGATGCCATTGAAGTGGTTTGTATTAGGTTACAAAACATTGGAGTTTAACTTTCTCTGATTTACATTATACCCAGGTCAAATGTGCTGTGATGAAGGCTTTTGTTTTAACATTGCACAACAAACTGGAAACAGAAAAAAACTGAAATTCTGAGAAATGCAACGTAGAAAACCTGCTGGTTTCAGGCACTTTGGACCAAACAACATGGCAACATAGCTGCCTCTTTGATCCATGTCTTTATGACATTCTTTATGGCACACCATCTAAAGTGCTAAGTAAACTACACACAGTACATCCAGAACTCTGCTGCTCTGCTCACTCCTGTGATCACATCAGCTCCCTAACCTCCACTGGCTCCCTCCACACCAGATCCAACTCAAAGCCTTCTTCTCACTTCATAACCAGGAGCCACTCCCCAAATACTTCTGAAATGTACCAACCAATATGTGTGGTTAATTATTGTGTTGAATTCTTTGTGTGTTGTTTTATTGTATCATTTTAACTAGTGTAAAGTACCCTTGAGTACTATGAAAAGCTCTCTATGAGTACATGTATTATTATTATTATTATTATTATTATTATTATTATTATTATAAAGTGGTTTTGGTCTTAGTGTAAATACTGTAGGGGGCTCAGTAGGGGCCCACAGCTCTTTTTAACCCCAGGGCTCCCGAGCAGGCTAATTGGGCCCTGGATGATCCAGACAAACAGGATGTTGCTGATGATTTCACATATTTGTTTTCATTTCTCTGCTGCAAGCCATACGAACAGAATTATGTTTACATCCATTGAGGTTTGGGCAGAACTCTCCTCGACAGATACCTCAAAACCTCGACAGATACAACAAAGTTATCTGCAATGGCTAAAACACTAATGAGGAATGAGAAAAATGAGCATGAATTAATTTGGTATTTTCTGGAATTTACAGGTTAAGAATCAAGATGTTTTATTTGACGCATTTACCTTGAGCTCCGTGTGTGTGTGTGTGTGTGTGTGTGTGTGTGTGTGTGTGTGTGTGTGTGTGTGTGTGTGTGTGTGTGTGTGTGTGTGTGTGTGTGTGTGTCCCTCTCATGACCTCAAAGTTGCCAGACCAGCTGTCTCCCTTTCTTTTATATCCCTTCCCGCTTCTCTCTCTTGTCTCTTTCTTTACTAAACATTTACTCTGAGATTAAGGACTTTTACTGGCCTTATCTGCCAGACGTCCCTCTGTATACAGTGTCAGTGTTACATGTCTGCAGTCTCTCAAGCAGGACCCACAGGTCTTTGGATTTGAACGTAACCTTTCCCCTAGGAAAGGAGCTTTCCTGTAGGAAGTCTAATAAATGACAGTGCTGGTCTTTAACACTGGGACCTACCAACAATAACACAGGAGAGTTTTCAAGCAGCTTGCCTGCGTTGGCTCACTGTATTTTACTCCACTGTGTGGCATCTGTTTAGAAACATTGATGTGCTGTGTGTTTTGTTCGTATGTGTTTGCAAATGTTCACAATGCACTATGTCTGAGTGTGCTAAAATATGTATGCTGTACAATGTGTGTGATTGGGTTGGAGGCGCTCATCTGAGTGGCTTAACCCTCCTCAATGGAAACTGGGATTGACTCCAGGTGTCCTGAACAACATGCATGTTGATAAATCAACAGGAAATGGTAAATGCACTGTACTGGTTGTTTTCTATCACTCATGATTCATAGTTGGTTTTCTGATCTGAAACCTGAAGCACTCTGTGAGGCTGAAGGCATGGAGGTGCAACATGCTAACAGTGAAAATGTTAGCATGTTCATTCAGATTTGTTTTATACAAAGTAGAAATTCAATTTTTTTTGTATAAGAACAACTTGTACTACGAGGATATTATGAGACCAGCGTGTTTGGGCCTGTGGCCTCCTATCAGGCCCATTGGACCACACACCTTGGCAGTAGGTGAAGTTGTGGCAGATATACCCTGCTTCTACTATTCTGAGGCACTCACAACCACATCAAGTGTAAAACGTGTTGCTCTATTTAGCATGTCAGGAAACTTTTGCTAGTTAGCGCTACACACAACTAGGGTGAGGCTCATGGGAATGGCTTGAGTTTGCAAGTATTTGGTCATGAACAAAAGTATTTTGGGCAACATGGCTTGCAGGGTTTTGTAGGAAAACGGACGGAAAATAAGAAGTCACATTTTGTCGGATATTATACGAACAGTTGCTTATAACGTTATAACGTTGCTTAGTTATGGTTAGAGAAAGATTTCAGTCATTGTTACAAGAAACCAACAACTGTTAGTTAGACACGGGTTTCAAAAGTCATACGATTTGTGATCTAAACTTCTCCTTGAAATTATTTTGCTAAATATTTGTCATTCTACTTCTGCCTTGCACGTATAACTGCAACAGGTCATTTGCTATGAAAGCAGTTGAACAACCAGTGCTCGGTGTTAGGAAGTCTCAGACTTCTTTCCTTTTGTTTCTTTCTCCAATGTTTGGCTCCACTATTAAACACATACATCACACAGTTTGTTGTGTTGTGTTATGGATTGAGAAAATGTCTGGAGGTCCATGATATAACATGATTGATGTGTCTGCCACATGCTGATAACTGCATGTGAAAACCATCGCGTACGTGACCATGGAACCAATTATTTGTCCTTCCTTGATTGATGCTTCCAAAGAATATGAGATGACCAGTGTGATTTATTTCAATATTCCTACATGCAGGAAAGAAAATTCCATTATCCTGTGTTATCCTGTAATAAACTTTCCTGCTTGACAGAGACCCCAATGAATGTCATAACATGGCCAGGTCCCTTTTCTGTTTAAAACAGCTTTATTACCCTCACCTCGATGGATCAGGATGCACTAATGCCATAGTGTGAAGGCGTGTATGTGCATGCAAGGGTAGAGGGGAGATTTTTCCAAAACCAAGAAGCCTTTCCATCTTTAACATCCTGTCCCCACCTCTTAAAAATGGAAAAAGGATCCATTGCGAGGTTTTGGGAGTGCAGGTTGAGAGAACACAAGTCCCTATAAGGTGGGGAAAGGCGAAACGATCACTGGAATGTCGAAATAAACTCCCTCTGGCAAGGCTTGATGGGTAATAGATCAACGTCACTTTTTGTCATCCTTGGAGACGTTATTTAGGCAGTGCGATACCACTGCTTAATTTACGGTATTTGGATGTTGGGATTAGCGTTAATGTTTTAATTGGAGGGAATGAGAAGTCGATTTGGAAAGAAAACCCGCCGGGTGGACCTGCAGCAAGACCAATTAATACCCTGTATTTATTCATCTGTTGTCAACTGATTGTAATTGCATTATGCTGAGTACATTTAGCCCCCAGCAAGTCCGAGCAACATTACTCAGGCTCCTCCAACACAAACTTGTTTTTATTCTTTTTGCAGAACTCCTTCTCCAGTGTCTTTCATATGGAATACGAGGAGCTAAGTGAAGTCCTCGATGCCCCCAAAAGGTAAGGTCACTGTCTTCAACTGAAACCCGTTATTTAATTAAAAGTCCTGCACATTGACCTTGAGGCGTAATCAGTTTCCACCAGTTATTAGCGCTAATATTTCTGTGAATTTGCAAACCACCCTTTTTCCTCACCCAGAGAGGCCCTTAGATGAGGTTTGTGTAACAAGCGCTTGCATGAGGAGTTGTTATCATCATACAGCATATACATTCACAAAGGGAGAAGCAGAAAGAAGGGATGGAAGACAAGGTGTTGGCAGTCGTAAATGTCTCATCGGGCCCGATCCGTGATTTTGAATTGCAAGATAAAATTTATTATTTATTTAAAAAGTTTATTTTGAATACATTTATATGTCAGGTGTGCGAGAACCCATCAACATGATTTGATAGTAATGACACCAGATCAGATACAACTGCTATGTAGGTTTCCCATAATTAATCAAAAGCTTCTCCATCCTGATAAGAATAACACATCTGGAGGATACACTGAAAAATGACATTTCTGAAATTATTAGAAATGAACAAATTCACAAATGTCCAATCTCTGGACATTTGAGCTGTGAGCACCCATCACCTGTGATTGTATTATGAGGATACTTCAAGGAGCAAGTGAGGATTATTATGAGGGAAACTAAACAAAGCAAAGCTTTGTTTTGGTTTTAAATAATACAACTTTGGTTCAGAGACAGCAAGGAGGACAGTCTCTGTTGAGTGGCCGGCCTTGAATCCAGACTGGTGATGGTCAAGAAGGTTGTTTTGGTCGAGAAAGGAGGAGACTTGGTTAAAGATAGCTCGCTCCAGAATTTTGGAAAGAAAATCCATTTTGCTTCTGTTTTGCATGGTTTGGCCGTGATAACTTTGTTCTGCATGTTTTGGCTTTTAGTGTTTGTTTTTGATTATTTTCTTTGATTCCATTAATAAAAGTCTGGTCAATTTTACGAAACACGTCTCTGGCGTGAATTCTGTTGCGTCAGCCAATCAGCATTGAGAAGCTCCGCCCGTCATCACCGCCGTCTTGCCGTTGCTGAATCAAACTGCTGCTGCTCCGCCTGAAGTAGCGCTGGTAGCGGCCGTCATTCAGACGCTGTTGTGGGACTACGGATAATATTATGAACCCAGACACCATGGAGTTTGATGTTCCGACATATGTGGAGTTTACACAACAAGTATAAAGCAGAACTAGTGGTTATTTCCATGGTGGATGGCGGAAACGGTAACTGTTTTACGGCGATAAGCCAGACGCAGTTCCTGTAGTCGGTGAAATTCACCGAGCTGTGTGCGGCTACGGATGGTGTTATGAATCCAAACACGAGGGCGTTTGATGTTCCAAAGTTTTTGGGACTTCCACAACGGAGTTAACACAACAAGTATAACGCATAAATAATGGTTATTTCTTCCATGGTTGATAGCGGAAATGATAGCTCTTTTCACAGCGATATGCAACGGAGATAAGCCCTTTGATGCGGCGCGAATATTCACGCCCCCTTTTGGTGTCAACACACTTTTATTGTCGAGCAAGTAAACTGACGTGGTTTGGTGTGAACGCAGCATAAATATCCAGGTGGCATTGTCGGTTCCCCTTTGATTCCCCCTTCCCGTAAGGCCTCGTCACATTCTGGAGTTGATCAACTAATCAAACTCATGATGAAGACCATGAGATGTTGAATTATTAATAAATGAGCTGCTGGGCCCCTTTTGAGCTTAAATATAGACTTTCTGTATTTGATGCCCACCACGGGCCCGAAATACCCACAGTGAACCAAAAATGTAGTCATCTGCAGCTGATCAGTCCCCAACAAATGCAGTTTGAGTAACATTTGATAACAAACTACATTGCCCAGCTGTTTTTAGTCCTGAGGCCTTTAAAAAAATTAAATTATAAATATTATAAATAATTATAATAATATTATAAATGAGTAGTTTACAGACTAATACGCATCCTTTCATGGGATTTGTTGAAATAACACAATGTAAAACAATGCCAGCCTTACCCTGTAGACACAGGTCCAGGACCTTCAAAGACAGGAGGCTCACAGTTATTACTGACATATGTTTGTGTGATACATGCTACTGACAGCAGGGTCACAAACAATCAGCTTTTATTGACTCTTTTCACACGTATACCTAATCCAGGCCCGAGATGCAACAAAGAGACATCGAGTCCATAAAAGCTAACTGCTTTGGAGCCATCTTTTTAATGGTAAAACAGATGCACCTGTCACATCCTGTGAGCTTCTTGTTTGAACAGAGATGTAAGACAGTGTTCTGCAAAGTACAGCTCTTATGTCTGTATGTGCAAACAGAGCTCAGTCTGAAGGTGACCAACAAAAGAAAGAGAGCATGGTCGTTGTGATGATCCTAACCCTGTGATGACACAGAGCAGATGTCTTATCTTGTCTCTCCCCTGTTTAGGTCTAATACCTGCCTTTGAATATGGCTGTGTGTTTGTCCTTCCTCAGGCAGGACTGAGATTTCGTTAAATTGTGGCTCCAACTGGGGGGGAGGGGCCCTGCAGGATGTTAGCTTTGACCGGCTGGAACCACAGGAGGCTTTTTATAGTGACATTAACCCGGGGCGGCGGCTTTACAATGATACGCCGTCTGTTTCGCCGAAGCAGGAAGTTCAGTCGAGCCGAACTAATGTTGATCCGCAGTTTGAGCATTCCAAGTTGACAAAGTAGGGCAATTTCTTGCCTTTTTCTGGATCTGGATTTTTATTGTGGCCCTGAGTTGAAAGCCAACGTGGCGCTGTCATGGTTTTACTGATGCCTGGATTCTGTGGCCGAATGTGAGTCAATCACAGAGACAGGGAAAGGACATGGGGACTGTAGTCTGTTTGGGTGATTAGACTAGAGTGCAGATGCATGTAGTGTGTTGCATGTCTGGCTGAAGTTAGAGAGAGAGAGAGAGAGAGAGAGAGAGAGAGAGAGAGAGAGAGAGAGAGAGAGAGAGAGAGAGAGAGAGAGAGAGAGAGAGGAGACTCGTTGTTATAAATAGCCCCAAGCCTGAAAGTCATTCAAAAAACAAACTCTGGTCATGAATAGGATGTTGAAAACTACGCAACACACACACACACACACACACACACACACACACACACACACAGAGCTGCAGCTTTACAGACAAAATCCGCTGCTTTTGCTCTGACCTCCTGTCATGTTTACACATCTATGTTCCATCATTCATCATGCAGTAATATAGACGAGTCTGCGGTTGAACCTGAAACAACTATAGAAAACAAACAGACTTATTAAGCGCTAACAGGCGTGACTGACAGCTTCAGATGTCAGACCTGAGCTGGGGGGCGGGACTCAGCTGCAGTTCTCTCATTAACCAACAGATGTTTTATTATTCATCGCTGTTAGCCCGAAGCTTCAGGAAGCAGGCTCGGTTCAGGCTTATTATGCTTGCTAGAGCAGCGGGGCCAAACTGTGTCTCTAACAAAGTTACTTAAAGTGTCAAATTGCAATCTGTCATTTCAAAATAAAAACACTTGATTACACAGAAACTGCCAAACAGCAGATAGACACAGCTGGAGCCCAGCTGGTGGACATCGTGCAACGTTTAGCAGCTGAACAGCTAAACGGAGAGGAATATTGCCTTTCCTTCAGAATGTTTGTTGGATTTGAACCAGATACATGACCAGATACATGACATTCATTTGGCAGATGATTTTAAACAAAACCACTTCCAGTCAAGTACATTCAAACTTCACACAAGGTAGATCTCTTTTCAAACTGGAGGTGCATGGGAGCTTGGTGTTTCATGTCAATTTGCCCGGTTAGTCATGAGCGTGTTTGTGTTGTGTCTCCTCAGGGACTGTGATGTCGGTCAGATTAACTACATGTACGCCCAGTATGTCAAAAACACCATGCAGCCTCTCAACATTGTAGACGTCACCAAGGACCAACGCTTCCCTTGGACAGTCAGTATATCTTGTCTTTGCTTTTCTTCTCTTTTTTTCTCTTCCCAAAGTGACTAATTATCCCTCTTGTCTTCCGACAGCGGGAACACCCAGGTCAGACCAGCAACCAGATCAAGAGCTTGCTCTGCACTCCCATCGGGAATGGCAAGAAGGACAAAGTCATAGGTGGGATCTCTTCCTCTTTCTTTCTCTGGCCTCTAAAGTACTAACACTGGGCTGAAACCACCTCTTTTTCATCTGTTCATGCAGGAAAGTCTGTTGGGAGAAAACTAGCATGGACTGATATTTGTTTCCAAGATGCACTGATTAAAAAGTGGTGAACTGTTCCTTTAAGTGAACATGTACTGTATGTTTAAAGCCGATCCGGCCAGGTCAGCCTCCATATGGTGAAACCCAGAGAGAGGAGCACTGTGGACTCTGGTCCCTGATCGCTTCAGCACTTAAACTGTCGCCGTGGTTTCCCGGTTACTTTTCAAGGCAGTGATGTAACATCAGCACCAGGTTACATGCTTTAAGAATCTTAAGTCAACGCTGCCACTTTCATTATCCAGCCATGAATGGTCCTGCCACGACCGTCACCGTGGTGATCATCAGCATAATCAGCTGATAGCAGCTCCATTAGCTGGCCATGAAGATGAGTGATGAGCGTGGATGTCCCTCAGTGATCAAACAGAGCAGGTCCTCACAGCCTCTTAAGAGTCCTGGTGATGAGCAAGATCAAAACAGCTCAATGCATTACAATGATATTTATATGTATTCATTTTTTGGTTAATGAATACATTATTAGCATTAGAGATGCAATGTTCTGCTCTGTGTCCTTGGCACAGGTTTGTGTGAGGTGTAAACAAAAACATTCTCATGCCAGGCGACAGCCGTGACAAAATTTTTCATGCAAGATGACCTAATTGTAGGTTTGAGGTCAAAGGTCACTGAATCGACACAAAATGTAAACTGCAACTTGTCTGGTTTGCAGATTTCTAGAATATGCACGACAGAAGCACAAAGCTAAAATACAAAATACTGAACGAGATTCTGACAGGGACTGTCCAAACTTTCAATTAAGTTAGTACCAATCAGACACACACACACACACACACGCACACACACACATTCCTGGGCCACTGAGCAGTGACTCACTGTGCCTGGTCGGTAACCCGGCCCTGGCTAACACATTAGCATTTTGAGCTAAAGCCAAGGATTTTAACTTGGGTGCTGTCTTTATTAATTCACCACTCTTGTGGTCTTCACAGCATCATGCATGTTTTGTTGGTTTGATTTTTTTTGTATATTAACATTTTAAGAAATGTATTCTTCTTCCTGAACATTGAAATGCCAAAGAAAAAACACACAAAGAAAGTCACAGAGCAACAGTTCTTACTTCAACCACATGAACGTCTGTGTGTCCATGCAGGTGTGTGTCAGTTGGTGAACAAGATGGATGAAGCATCCGGCACTGTGAAGGCCTTCAACAGGAACGATGAGCAGTTCCTGGAGGCCTTCGCCATCTTCTGTGGTCTCGGCATCCAGAACACACAGATGTATGAAACAGTGGAGAGAGCCATGGCCAAGCAAGAGGTCACTCTGGAGGTCAGCCTCTCTCTCTCTCTCTCTCTCTCTCTCTCTCTCTCTCTCTCTCTCTCTCACTCACTCACTCACACACACACACACACACACACACACACACACACACACACACACACACACACACACACACACACACACACACAGTTGAAACCATGATTTCAATACATGTAAAGTACTGCTTTATTCCTATTGGTGGGATGTCATCAGCCTTTATGTACCTCTTCAAGAGGTACATAAAGGCTTCAAGAACTAAATCACAAACTCCTGCTTTTAGAACAACACTACAGAGACTGTGTGTCTATTTTTAGAGATGTGTCAAAGTGTTTATTTATAGGATTTTTGAATGGGATTAGCATCAGAAAAGGCTAAACTAAACTAACATAGACCTAAAAAGATACACTATGATCAAATTAAACCTAAAAACTGAATTACATGCGAATTAAATCAGAAGATCAGTTTGGCTTTTAAGATAGATACAAACTTTAAACATTGAAAAAGAACACAATTTAAAATATGCTGAAAAAAACAGTGGTAAAAAAAAAAAACAGCAACGTAAAGACTGAAACAAAAGCATATAATTTCATAACTCAGTGTGCAATGACTGCATTATGCAGGTCCTCACAAATATACAAATATAGAAGTGCTGTGTGTGTGTGTGTGTGTGTGTACTGGTGGAATGCGTTTGTCTTATTTATTAATTATTTGCGTCGGGGGGGCGCGTCCAATCAAATAACTGATGAACTTCCTGGAAGCCCGCTCTCCTCATGGCTCCTCAGAGATCCCTCCTCGCTCCTAGCTGCTAGCTCCTAGCTCCTCAGAGCAGAATGAGAGTTTTGAGACGCAGACCCACTTCCGGTTCAAATGAGGAGCGAGGAAATGACAATTAAGAGACTGGGATGTCTCTTAATTGTCAGAAACGCAAATCCTCAGAAAGTGACGTCCAGCTCAAAGCAGAGAGATGAGATGCCCAGAGAGCGTGTAGAAGCTGATGTGACAGAGTCTGTTTGTGTGTTCCAGGTCTTGTCGTATCACGCCTCCGCCGCAGAGGAAGAATCGCGGGAACTCCAGGTAACCGCGGTAAATTACAATTTATTAATTTCACCATATACACGTACATGCCCACATGAACATTAGTTCCCGTTCATTCATTGGTTATGAAATAAACAGACACACAGGGTCAATATGGCTGCCTTCCTCACGAACACACACACACACACACACACACACACACACACACACACACACACACACACACACACACACACACACACACACACACACACACACACACACACACACACACACACATGTCCTATATGTCCCCTCTACCTCCTTCTGATGACATGGATTGTGGTTATCTGGATCTGCATGTTCCACAGTTCATGTACATGTTCCACAGCTCATGTACATGTTCCACATGTTCCACAGTTCATGTACATGTTCCACAGCACATGTACATGTTCCACAGCTCATGTACATGTTCCACATGTTCCACAGTTCATGTACATGTTCCACAGCACATGTACATGTTCCACAGTTCATGTACATGTTCCACATGTTCCACAGTTCATGTACATGTTCCACAGCACATGTACATGTTCCACAGCTCATGTACATGTTCCACATGTTCCACAGTTCATGTACATGTTCCACAGCACATGTACATGTTCCACAGTTCATGTACATGGTCCACATGTTCCACAGCTCATGTACATGTTCCACAGTTCATGTACATGGTCCACACCTCATGTACATGTTCCACATGTTCCACAGCACATGTACATGTTCCACAGCTCATGTACATGTTCCACATGTTCCACAGTTCATGTACATGTTCCACAGCACATGTACATGTTCCACAGCTCATGTACATGTTCCACATGTTCCACAGTTCATGTACATGTTCCACAGCACATGTACATGTTCCACAGCACATGTACATGTTCCACATGTTCCACAGTTCATGTACATGTTCCACATGTTCCACAGTTCATGTACATGTTCCACAGCACATGTACATGTTCCACAGTTCATGTACATGTTCCACATGTTCCACAGCTCATGTACATGTTCCACAGTTCATGTACATGTTCCACATGTTCCACAGCTCATGTACATGTTCCACAGCATGTTCTGCTGTTCCATGGAATAGGTTTGAACCCACAGAGGTTGTGTTGCAGTGGCAGAAGTGGTGACATGACACCGGTCACATCTTTCTTTAGAGCAGAGAGGTTGTTGCTTCTGGGTTCAGAGGCCAGTTGTTTTCTCTTTAATGCAGAACAAAGGGCTTCACAGCTCTCCTGGTTCACAAATCATTTCCTGTGTAGTTATTTCAGATGAATGTACAGCAGAATCACAGTGAAGAGTCTGTAATATGCAGAGAGCCAGACGAACAAGGTCTTTGGTCTCATAGAAGTGGTCCATAAGGAAGTGGTTATTTGAGATTTCTTCTTTGCCTCGCCATGTTTCAATGAAAGCGTTTTGATAAATATCAAATAAAATAAATAAATATCAGTGGCGGCTGGTGTAATTGTTTTTTGGTAGGGCCATCTAATCAATTTCAGAAAACATCCCACTATGATTCAATGCACAAAAAGGTATCAAACACGCATTACTACTTTGCAGTTAAATATTTAACATTTATTCCAACACTTTGACATACTAAGGACATCTTATTAATACAATTCAGTATATTAATATATATATATATATATATATATATATATATATATATATATATATATATATATACAGTATATGTATATATATGTATGTAACATACAGACAAGTGGTCCTGCACTTGACTGATGATTTCAAATGTATTGATAAATTCCCAAAACTAACCTAAGAGCTGTGTACAAAGGCACAAAAACGATAATTATGTTAGCTTACTCCTCGTTTACATTAATAGCGTCACACACAGAGCCAACACTCACGGCAATTTCCTTAAAACATACATATTTATTACAACTTTAACTAACCTTGTGCCTCTTCGTGTGCTAATACCGTTACTGTTTCTACTCCTTCCTTTTAAACTCTGCGAGCCGCCTTCAAAATAAAAGCATCTCATCTTAAAACACACGAGACAAGAACGAGAGACGAGAACGAGAGACCGGAACGCGCACCGCGGGGCCTAATGAGAATGGCCCCGCGGTGAGTCTTTTTTAGGACGCTGATTGGCTAAATTGTATGTCACTCATTTATATCTTTAATCAGTAATTGGCTAAACTGCGTATTAGACCCGTCTTTCTTGGGCCAAATCTATTCGTCCCCGGCACGTGCACTAGCAGCAGAGACGTGCACACGGGCAGCTGAGAGGTGCACGGGCGGTGAGGACAAGCGGGAAAAGCATATATTTTGCGCAGATATCCTATTTTACAAATATTACTGGGTATATTCCATAGCTCAAAAAGACAAATATTGACAATTTGTATAATTAATTAATATTATTATAATTTGTATAATTAATAATATTATGAATAAATAAAAATTGGTGGCTGAAGGTGGGGCCAGGCCCCGTGGCCCTCTATTGGCCGGCTGCCACTGCTGAATATGAAATATGATATCATATCGCTGCAGCCAGCCAGACAGACATCAGCACTGTGTCCTCCTGTGTGCAAAGTGTGTGAATTCACACAGCCTGATTAAGAGCCCTCCAGGGGCCAGAGACAGGAAGTGTCACTTGGTATCTAGGACACAGAGACTGCTGCTCTCAGTGTGTGTTGATCCTCAGGGAACAGGGAGAGCTGCTCCTGGATCTGCAGATAGTATTGTCATATCAAATGAAATAGGAATTAAATGAAGAAAACCTGGAAATTGATCACCATAATTAAGACAAAATAATGCAGATGATACACGTTCATATGCATGCATGTCTATCATTGAATCCTTGAATGTATTTGTGTCTCTCTGAAGGGGGCCACGGTGCCGTCAGCCCAGTCGCTGCGTCTTCTGGACTTCAGCTTCAGTGACTTTGACTTGTCCGACACGGAAACCACGCAGGCGACTATCCGTATGTTTGTGGACCTCAACCTGGTCCAAACCTTCCAGATGAAGTACACGGTAAGAACT
Source organism: Myoxocephalus aenaeus (assembly GCA_038501785.1). NCBI lineage: Eukaryota > Metazoa > Chordata > Actinopteri > Perciformes > Cottidae > Myoxocephalus > Myoxocephalus aenaeus. The sequence goes on from JBAMJR010000189.1 coordinate 4,046,906, forward strand.
GACCGGGATGTTATTAAAGTACATATATATATATATACGGCATTACATTACAAATGTAATTCTTTATTACAGTTATTTTAACTTTGCTCATTGTGTAAAAACAAGCTAAATAAGACACTTGGTAATAAACATCTCACTTCTATGTCAAAATGCAACTCTGCAATCAAAACCTCACAATCCATTTTCAAAATAGCATTTATACAATAAAATGATACACACATGCACCATTTGAATGCCTCTTTCGGAGCAGCACACAGCACAGCTGTCTTTAGCGACGTGTAGACCTTGTTCCCTCTCCCAGAAAGATGGTTCCAGACAGAAGATCTACTCCTGTTCAATCAACAAAAATACAAAGAAAATATTTCTCTAAAAGGGACCATGTACAGTTCAAACATAAATGTCACCATTTGATGCCCTGTACCAGATTATAGCTTCAGAGCATTTGCATCTGTATTGATATGAATCAATGTAATATTTTACTGTAAACTCACTAAATCTGAAATACTTATAGTGCAATGGTAAATCACACAGTATTGTAAGTTGTGTTGATGGTTTATGGATCCCTGCCCTGTTAGGGTCTGACTACATCACCTCATCCAGATCACACAAAGCAGCATCATCTCTGGTCCTCCTCTTCCTCTCCTCCTCTTCCTCTGGCTTCCACTGCCTCCATGTTTTCACAAGAGTAGCGCTTGAGGTCTATTTGTAGTGCTAAGGCTCAGACTGATTAGTGTGAGTGTGTGTGTGTGTGTGTGTGTGTGTGTGTGTGTGTGTGTGTGTGTGTGTGTGTGTGTGTGTGTGTGTGTGTGTGTGTGTGTGTGTGTGTGTGTGTGTTGGCTGATGAGTGAATGCAAGTGAGTTAATATTTGTGTATTTGCCTGCATCCTTAACTCAGAGACCACACATGCACCCAGACACAGACCATCACATAGCAGAACCCCCCCCCCCCCCCACACACACACACACACACACACACACACACACACCTCCATGACCATGACCACTGTTCTCCTCATCTGCCACCCCCTCGGTTTGGCTCATGTCCTCAGCGCTCTCCAGTGAAGAGGTCCTTGTGTGTTGGGGGCTGACATCCGGAGGCCTCATAAAGAGAGCCTTTGATTGGAGGAGATTAGGACCCTGCAGTGGGAAGGGGCGGGAACAGCCTGGGGGTTAAATTATACAACATAGTATTACTTTGTTACTTTTCTAACATATTTAATGTTCTAGAGTTCTTCATTATAATCAAAGATCACTGTAAAGGAAATTAATCATCGTTTGAGTTTAGTTTAGGTGTGTGCTCATAATGCGCATGTTGTAAAGTAAAGACTAAAGAAAGCAAAGAGCTTGGATTAGCTGGCAGCATGCTGAGTCATCACTTTCAGAAAAGGCAAACATCCCGACAGTCAAGCCCCCAAAGCTATGGCCTGGTAGCTGGTGCAATGTGTATGTACCCTTTGCCTGCACATCTTCATGACCTAATACCTAATTTGAGTTAGTTTGTGTTAATTTGATCAAACACAACTTTAATATACACCATGTTAGCACAATGTACATACAATAATAAAGCTATTTCTTAATCAATAGTATACTAGTCAGATTACCATGACTAGTTGTCTTGCGGTGGACCTGGTTGGTAATCCAGGCTTTGCAGGTGTGGAGAACATTAAGGAACATTTCACCCACAAAATGAATGAACGTCTGTATATCAATCAACCCGTGTTGTCTTGAAATCTTGAAGAAACCTTTGTTTTTATTTCTCCACGCTGAATGAAGAATCCAGAAGCTGAGACCGGTCTTGATGAATGGAAGTAAATGGTGTAAGAACAGCAAAACTATATAAAGCATCCGTTTACAAACTCTCACAAAACTCTTAGTATAATCCAAGTCTCCTTTAGCCAAATCGTATACTCACTATTTTCAACACATGCATCTTCCCTAAAACCAGACGTTTAAAAATGTCCGACTCTCTGCACACAAGAACCTGCTCACGTGGAGTCGTTTAGTTTGTAAGCTTTGAGCAGCCACGGAACTTCCTGTCTCCAGATCTTTAAAAAAAGGTTTTTATGAATGCTCTGTTTTATGTCCTACAGGTTTTATCTGTTTTATTTTTATTCTCACTTGTATGTCTTTATTGTTGGGTATTTTTATTGTATTCCACTTTATTTCCACTCTCATTTCTGTCGTGAAATATTTCAATCCCGGTCATGTAAAGCACTTTGTTTTTAAAAGTGCTACGTAAATAATATTTGTTATAATATTTTTAATGATAAGTCTTATATTATACCTTTATTTTATATGTTTATACATATCTACATATATTTCTTATATATGATATGTGTTTTAGAGTAGCTATTCGTGCTAGACATTAACAGCTATTATCCGAAGCTGGTGTTCTTACGTGGTGCACATCCAGCCCTGGAAAAGTGCCTCACAAGGGTTAAAATATATCTCCTTCCGCTCTCCCCTCTTCTGCAGAGCTTGTGCCAGTGGGTTCTGAGTGTGAAGAAGAACTACAGGAAGAACGTGGTGTATCACAACTGGAGACACGCCTTCAACACGGCCCAGAGCATGTTCACCCTCCTCAAGTCAGGACGCCTGCAGGTCAGTGCAGCCAATCACTGCCGAGGATGAGCTGATTTGTGAAATTGCCTGTTGCTAAACATTTTGGACATCCAAGAACGAATAGTTTGCTGCTGAAAAATCTTAAACTCACATGATTTGTTGCTAATGGATTAAATTAAACAGCACCTATTTGACCGATGGTCAAAATTCAAATTATCTCTTACAGCATCGGTAATAAAATAGGTTGGAAAACTTTGAATATTACTGGTTTCTGTGACACAAAAACTTGCAAAATGCAATAATTTCTGCATCAAATATTGGCAACTATCAGCAGCTGGTATATCAGCATTGACAATGTGGAGCATGCTTTCAGCTGTGGTGTAAAAGCTGTTGTCTCATATGCAGAAAGGCAGTGTGTCCACGCCTTTTGTCCGCCGTGTGTGTTGTTCTGTGACTTCATCTACTCGTCTGTCTCCTGACAGAATAACCTGAGCGATCTGGAGGTCTTGGCTCTGATGATTGCAACTCTCAGCCACGATCTGGACCACAGAGGAGTCAACAACTCCTACATACAGAGGTACAGGAGGAGGGCAAGAGTCATATAAGTGTATGTATGAATATGTGTGCATGTGTGGGAGCACACTGTATCCACTCTGTGTGTTTCTTTGTGTGTTTGTGTGTGTGTGTGTGTGTGTGTGTGTGTGTGTGTGTGTGTGTGTGTGTGTGTGTGTTTCCAGGAGCGACCACCCACTGGCCCAGCTCTACTGCCACTCCACCATGGAGCATCACCACTTCGACCAGTGCCTCATGATCCTCAACAGCTCTGTAGGTGCACTCACTCAAGCAAAGAGAGAACACACAAGTCCTAAATGGTTTCATACTTTGTCGAACAAGTAATAGATGTCATCAGGTGATGGTGCACAAAAATAGCTAGTTTAGTGTTAACATAGCCCACTACAGTATTCCCTTTAATTTGGCTCAAGTAAACCTAAATGTAAGCAGGTAACCATCGTTAACAACTACAGATAGCCACATTCTGTAACTACCTGTACTTATATTCACCCCGTGCATCATTTACTGTGAGCTAAACTCCTTGGTATAGTTTACTTGGAGCTAAACTCCTTGGTGTAGTTTACTTGAGCAATAAGGTACTCGAGGCAGTACTGTATCGTCAATAATGTACTGTTCAAGGGAGTTGTTAGGCCCGACGCGCAGCGGAGGGTCGGCAAACCCTTGAACTGTACATTATTGTAGACACAGTACTGCCTCGAGTACCTTATTGCTTTTATAATACGTTACCTGTGACTTTATAAATAGTAATAGTAAGCTCCCTTTCAGCACAAAATAGTTGTAGCTACCAAACGTTGTGTATCACATTTCAGCGACAGAGAAAATAGTCCCGTATGTGTACGGGAAGCACATACGGGACTATAAAATGACTGCCTGGTCAGTAAATCTGCGATTGTTTCATATACACAGCAGAACAATGTTACAAACAGTTGGATAGCAATGAAATATAAAAAAACAAAAAACATTTGTTATTAGAACATATAAAATTGCATAACTCATCCTACCAGCATCTGCGATTTACTGACCAGGCCGGTTGAAAGCAGGGTGGACGATGACACTCAGCCACCGATGTAAAGAAGTGCTCTCGCTGCTTCTGTCCGTCTTTTCTCCGTCATTTCTCTCCATGATGTTTAGAGAACTTGCCTCGCGTCGGGAAATTACCGACGTAATTATCTCTCACTGGAAATTATCACGATTTTGTGATCAAACCCTTTTCATTCCTCATCTTAGTTTCCGGTTTTATGCACTCACTCCCCGCTAACTAGTCTGCTCTCAGAGCGTTATCTGCTCTCCTGATGGTGAGCCGTATCAACGTTTGACTGTACAGCAGGAACAGGGACCACAAATACATTATTCACCGCTGACATTCTCATCAAAAGTCATTCCCCCCAAAATATCAAAGTTTACACGAAACATGTTTGGTAACTGTCAAGCTTGAAATGACAACTAACGGTCGCGCAATTTAAATCTATCTGTTATTTTAAGTGCGCACTGATATGGAACGCTCTAAATGTAAACAGGCTGTACAGTACTTTATGGCTCACTCTCAACCAATCAGAATGCTTGATTTGATCTACCCGTATTATAATTGGAGCTAAACTCCTTGGTATAATCCTGCTGTCGTTGAAGAGAGACATTATGCTCGTTCGTTAGAGCTGCGCCTCCCCCGGAATTCAGACGAGAGCAGCGGCCGCACCAGGAGGCGTTCACAATAAACTGCGATCAAATCGGACAGTTTTAGGCTGCCTTCAAAGTACACACAGGAAGTCACAGAAAAAATGACTTCCTGTTAGTTCCGAACTTTTGTCTACTTGTAATTTACAGATCACGTTTGGATTTATTCATATGTGTTTGTAAATATATATTTATGTAGAAATGTGTAGCTGCATCCTTTGGTCTTTTTATGTCTGCCTGTGAAATACATCACTAGTAGTTTTGATGTGTGTTGTATAAATTAGTGCTGTCAAGCGATTAAAATATTTAATCGCGATTAATCGCATTTATGTCATAGTTAACTCGCGATTAATCGCAATTAATCGCTTTTTTTTTTTTTTTTGCATTTTAATGCTCTTATCAACATGAAAAAGTGGATTGGCTTGCTTTATTTTATTGAAAAACAACTGCCAAACAGGGCAGTACAAAATAAAATCACTGCACATTTCAGGTAAACAAGGGTTTACAAAATAAAATTATAGAGTGCACCAGGCATGAAAACGGGTCAGGGGTGAAAAAGGTGAGAAGGATATTATCCCTCTAGGGGGGTCCGGGGGCATGCTCCCCCGTAAGAAAAATTTAAATATTCCATATTTTAAAGCATCAATCTGATGCATTTTGAGATGCTTTTTTGCCAACCTGGGGAGAGCTGGAGAAACTTAACTTCAGCCATGAGTCAAAAATGATTATGGCCTCCTTACTAAGTATTATGCAAGCCATTTCATGCCAGCCTGTCACTGGGTCTAACATTTACAGTATATGAGGCACAATGTGGTAAGGGAGAGCATGGCTGCCTTTGTTAGCATAATTTATATCTTTGATGCAGAGAATGCATCTGGTGAATCCCTGCCTGTTGATTTTGGAGAATACATCTCCTAGATGAAAGGACACCTCTTGCCCTTTTATTGAGACCTTGCCTTCCAGTTTTAGCCACGACCAGTTCCAGCTGCATTTCAATCCAGCTGTTTAACAATGGCTGCATCCTTCTCCCCTAACACACTCATTCTGCAAAAATAATGTTTGTATTAGTGTTAACTTCTAGTTTAGCCTTATTCAGACCTGCCAACCTTGATATATAACCTATATATTGATAAGTCATTAAATACTCGTCATGCATTGTATATAATGTGTGCTGGTCAATTAGTCTAAAATTAATTTTAGATTAATTTTTACCAGCGTACTTTGACGTCAAAATGCGTATCCGCTACGCAAATTGCGTACAGGTTGGCAGGTCTGCTTATTGATAGAACGGTGGACCACTTTACCTTCTGCCTTGTCAGTCCCCTCTCCTCAAAATCTACCTCCTCAAAAACGGTAGCGTTATGCTGTGTTCACACCGGACGCAGCGCGTCCGGTGTGAACACAGCATAAGCTAATAATTTCCCACCGGAGCTTTAGCTAGCTGGCTAACGTTGCGTTCTCTCCTGCTGTGTTCAATGTGTTCACTCGCGCTCCCTTCTGGCACGCGCACCTGTTCGCAGTTCACTGAATATCATTCATTTTGCCGTATCGTGCTCACCATTCATTCATTTCAAACCGTAACGTTAGCCTAGCTTCCAAGCCCAAACGGCGTGCCTATTGTTTTGCTTCCGGTTGAGCTACATCCGGCGTGGTGCTCGCGGAAAAAAAATAATTGAAAAATAAAAATGCGTTAACGCCGTTAATAAAATTGACGGCGTTAAAATTGGTTTGCGTTAACGCCGTTAATAACGCGCTAATATGACAGCACTAGTATAAATACAATTTTGTATTAACAACCACACAAGATATGTTTTTAGATCAAACATGAGACTAATAGTCAACAATCCAGCGTTAAGTATTACAACTACACATAAAATAAGGATTTTCTACAACACGTGGTGTTTGCTGTCAGATCTAAGAGCCAATCAGCTCTCTGATGTGGCGACAGCCAGGCGTTTCCCATCATGCACTGGGCCACGCAGTCGTTGGAGAGCTACTGCGGCGGCTGACTCTGAAATTGACGGCCGCCTTGATCTCGTGAGAGTATCGTTGACCACGTGTGCATGACGTCAGAGCAAGTCGGGAGCAAGTCGGACACAAATCTAACCGGCATGCATTGCGCGCCGATCGTCGCCGATCGATTCTGCACAGAACTGGCTCATCTCGAACGAGCCTATTACTTGGCAGAGTGAGAAAGCCAGTGCAGCAGCCGCCCCAAGGTCCTAGTGCCCTAAGGTTAAGTATGATGATAGGCTATTGGATTGTAATTGTAATTTGGCGGAGAAAACATACAAACCAAAATGCATGCACATATGTAGCATGTTAGAGTTATACATAACTTGTCCATGTGAGAAATAATAGTTTAATTTAATGACATCACCAAAATTTAAATTAAAATAAATATATAATTTCTTTGTTAAATGAAAAAACGTGAAAACGCATTTGTTTAATTAACAAAGTTCAAGCATTTCTTTGTTGAGAACAGTGAATGAACAAAGCACAAACTACCGCCCTCCATAGACTTTAATTAACTTGAGTAGAAGGTAGTTCCAAAGACATTCACTCTTTAAATGGAAACTTTTCCATTCTGACTACAGTGTGTTTTGTAACTTTTAATCTAGTCTCATGACAGTACAGTGTAATCCTTTCTATAAACGATGTTATCAGTGATGTGTTTGTCATATCAAACTATAATCAGGCTGAAAGCGCTTTGGAACTGGATCACAGTTCAAATAATTTATAATTTAAACCTGCGTTCTGCAGGATCCCGGATCTCTGTCTTATTTATTATGCCTCTTCTGCTCATTTTCCAGCTGCTAGCTTGCCCCAGAACACTCTGATGGCCCAATAAAATCTAGTGAATTACAGTATGCTCTGATCTTTATGGCCTCAAAACAAACTCTAAATACACTCCACAGCACCACTTACCCCACTGCTGCTGGACACATTCAGACATATTCATACAGATGCAAGCACACACACACACACACACACACACACACACACACACCCTGGTGCAAACCATGTCACATGCAGGCTGAAAAGCATCCATGCAAGTTCACACTCTTAAAAGCACTTGATGTAGAAAAATGTGTCAACTAACATGCTTATAAACACTCAAGACATGTGGACTGGGTTTAGTTGTTTGATTAATTGTTGTCAACATTTTCAGTAGTACCTTTTGCTTAGAGGCTGCTATCTCACTTTACATATGTACACTGGCAAACCTTCATGTGTACGAAGTGTAAATCATCAAATAAGATACAGAGCTGTTCCTGCACTAACACTATTCTTCTCTCTCTCCAGGGAAACCAGATCCTGAGCGGTCTCTCCCTGGATGAGTACAAGGCCACTCTGAAGATGGTCGAGAGGGCTATTCTGGCCACTGACCTGGCCCTGTACATGAAGTAGGTACCATATGTCAAGCCCAGATGGAGAGAGAGAGAGAGAGAGAGAGAGAGAGAGAGAGAGAGAGAGAGATCACACCAGTCCTGCCATTCTGGATTCTGATAATGTCTTCATGACTTCAAGAAGTTCTCTTTGTCGAGCACACTGGATGCATCACATCTTTTTCACTAGAAACAGCTCCTGTTGCCTGAAACCAGTTTGAAGAGTTTAAATAAGAGAGAGGCTAAATAAATCAAGAAAGCTGCAGAGTTGTTTAATTCTTTGTGGGTTTGTTACTATGAGCAACCCATTTCTTAACATATACTATACCTATACACAGCTCTAACATACAGTCTGTTGTTTACTTCCTGAAAGCATTGCCTCTGACTGAGCCTGATGGCTTTCTCCGCAACAAAACTATGCTGGCCAATTATTTTTTTAATCCTTTCATATGGCCCCTGGGACCATTACATTATATTTACATGTTGTGCATTGGATTGTTCTGAAAGAAAGTTGGTTAAATTACATGCAACATCATGAGTTATGTTTTGGTGGACTTTGTAAAAAGAAAATGTTTTGGTATAATGTAGCCTATGTTTGCATACTTTAATTAAATTTTTCCCTTCTTCTCTCACCTCGTCATCCACTTTATAGATACAGCTCTTATCTAATCCCTCTGTGTGTTGTCAGGAGGCGTGGAGAGTTCTTTGAGCTCACCAAGAACAGCCAGTTTGTTTGGGAAGACGAACAGCACCGAGACTTGCTGAGGTGACCAGTCCTCCACACTCACAACACGCCAGCTGAGGGACCTTTTGGCCAAATCTAGCATTAAAGTTGCCAGGCTAGCTGTTTCCATTCACTTCTAGTCTAAATGCTAAGCTATGCTAGTCACAGCCAGACTCTAGCTCCATGCTAAACACACAGACATGAGACTGATATCAATCTTCTCATCTCAAAGAAAGCAAATAAGTGTATTTGCCAAAATGTTAAAACATTAATTAAAGAGGGCAATTGAAAGTACAATTCCTGAGTTTGGTATATCTTTGAGCAATTACTGTTAGTACAGTAGTTGTTATTGTTTTACAATTCGACTGTTCTTCACTAGGCAGTAAATAATTCATAAAGTAAAGTAAAGCTTCCCGCATAGCTCACACAATTATCCTCACACAGAAATGAGTTCTATGTTTCTGAGATGCAGTTGGTGATTTTATACACCGAAATATATATACAATATGCTCTTGTTTGACTTCCAGTGACATCAATTCCACTCACAATGGTTAGACGTGGACTTGTGCTATAAGGAGCTACTGTTGATAATTTTCTACTTAAGGTGCGGCTCTATGAAGATCAATGCGTGTCAATGTGTCTCCCCCTGCAGGTCAATGCTGATGACTGCATGTGACATCTCAGCCATCACAAAGCCCTGGCCAGTGCAAAAAAGGGTAAAACATCCCTTTTATTTATCTATAGGTGTTGTTTGAACTGCAATTCTTGGTCTTCTAAGGTCTAACGTTTCCTTTCTCTTCCCTTACTTCTGGTTGCTGTGGTCAGTTTCTGTAGGACATATGACAGCTTGTTTTTCTCCTTCATCAGAAGCCATTCAATGGTATTCATCCTTACATATAATTGAAAACAAGAACATCTGTGTTAGCATGAGGTATTATTTGGCTTTGTTCCGTCCTGTCTGCCTGGCCTGTGTCAGCCCGCTCTGATACCGTCAATCACTTGACACATAAAAGCAGAAAAATAAGTCTATTACAAGGTTGGCCTACAGTATCGATTCTAAAGTGACAGAAAAAAACATTAAAAACAATCTACCTAAACAAAACTAAAGTACTTTTTGGGGTCACTTGGCAACAGAACGAGCTGAAAACACAACATCTGACATACCATCACCGTATTAACATGATTGGGACAAACGGATGTTTCTTTGGCAAGTGGAAAACCAGCCAGAGAGGGTGCAGGAGGTAACAGTCGCCTGTATACATTTGACTTACGTACAGTAATGAACATGCAGAACAGGTTTTACTATGAATGTACAGCAAATATAGCTTTCATTGCCATTTAGTTGATGGTTAACCAACAATGAACACATCTATTGTTGTGTGATGTCAGACAGCAGCTTCTTCATGGGGTAGAAGGCTTTAACTGAGTGTATAAGTAGGAACTCCATTGCACTTTTTCCACGAGTTACGGACGCGGTATTAGTGCATGACAAGTCAAGAGGTCTACAGGGAAAAGGTCTAGTTTAGCTCGGAGTCAGTGTGGGGTCGACCTTCAGCAAATAAATGATGAGTTTAGCTGTGGTTCAGTTGAACCTGTTCTGATTTCAACACAGCAATCAGGCCCAATTGCAGCCGAGCGTTTATAAACCTGATGACTTGGTCAGCGGAACTTGTTCTGACGAAGAGCCACCTCTCTTGGCTCACTCGGTTGTTCGAGGGGATCCATATTATTTAATTTATCTTTCAAAGAATACAAAGACAGCCAGATGACGTTGACTCCTGACAAACAGCCTACTAGACCATGACTGTTAGTGAACACAGGGAGTCTGTCAGAGGCTTAAGTCCAGCATTCAGTCTTGTGTTAGCGTTGTTGTGGTATCGGGGTGTGGCCACTCTCACTGAGCGGAAATGAAACAGGTGCACATAAATGAGGTCAACGGTAAGAGAAACCTGTTACAGGTTTAAATTAAAACAGTCGTCTTTAGTAGTTCTCTATTGAATGACAGGATAGAAAGCAGCTGATCTGATCTTTGTTGGTTGAGACATTCTAGCATCTTTCTCTTCAGGCCACACCCCAATCAGTGATGTCACAACAGGTGTTTCTCATTAGTTTCAAGGGCAAAACATCTTCAGTGACATCACTGATTAAGGTTCAATTCAATTCAATTTAATTCAGTTTATTTTGTATAGCCCAGAATCACACATTACAAATTCTCCTCAGAGGGCTTTACAATCTGTACACATACAACATCCCTGTCCCAGGACCTCACATCGGGTCAGGAAAAACTCCCCAAAAATAGAGAGAACCCTTTCACGGGGAAAAAAGGAAGAAACCTTCAGGAGAGCAACAGAGGAGGATTCCTCTCCCAGGATGAACAGAAGCAATAGATGTCATGTGACCAGAATGACCAACGTAACAGAGTTACAGCACATTACATGAATATGATAGAAATGATTCATATAATGAGTAGTAGGCATGAACCATGATCCAGATAACCACAAATACATGAAGCAGAAGGAGGGGCATCAGCAGGGCCGCCATGGCAGGAGGCAGGACCGGTTCCAGCCACGATCCATGGAAACTTGAGGCGAGAAAGCACAGAGGCTCCGGGGAAGAAGTAGAGTTAGTAATGTGCATTGAAGAGACATGAATTCATCCAGAAGGAGAGAGAGAAGAAGAGAGAGGAGCTCAGTGTATCCTAAGACAGGGGTTCTTAACCTTTTTGACCTCGGGATCCAACTTTTCAAGTACAAAGTGCCCCGGGGCCCATTCAAATATTAACACTGTATTGGTTTATTAACTAATTGATCTCACTCTTGGTTTGACTTGTATTCAATAACTAAATCAAATCTACCTACAGTTTAACAAGCAAAAACCTTGTCAACTAAATGACATGATGCAATGTGATCATCACAAAGACATTTATTGATCATGTGTATGTAAACCTGCACAGACATCAAGTCATGGAACAAATCAAGCTAATACAATAACTCATTTAAAGGCTCAAGTCAGGCATATTAACACACAAATAACTAATAATTTGCTTTTTTCAACAAAAACAAGGGAGACTAAAAAAAACTGAGACAAAAATTGAAATTTGATAAATAATATGTGGTAATAAAATAAATACACTGCATTATTATTATTTTTTTAGGATGAATTGTATTGTATTGAACTACTACAGTGCTCTCGGTTAATCCAAAATGTTAATAAACCTCAAACCTGAAATGTTTAAGACAGTAAAAGTGAGGTTTTTACTTTTTAGGAGAATATGTGCGTTCACAATTATTGGGCGACTATTAGTGTGCAGACAAGTGTGCACACAATCCAAAATAATAATTTTCAAATTAAATAAACTGTAAATAACATTTAAATAAAGTGCAAATTAAAATATAGCCTTATGATGTGAATGATATGCTTCAGCAGTCTTCATGTTTGCATGTTTGCATCTGTGACAGGTGGCTTTCACAGCACATTTGGAGTTGCTTGTCAGTGACAGGCAGACCTTTTCTGCATCTGTAATACATCGTCCTTTATCTGGAAAAATCCCACCGGGTTTCCCACGAGCGTTGGATGTTTGGTCTCTAGACATCGCTTTAGCTTTGAAGCCTTCAGTGCTGCGTTAGCTAGCTAGGCTAGCGTTAGCTAGCGTTAGCCCACACTCCACACAGGCTCAGGGCTCCGCCTCGTTACCTCCGTTCACAAAGCTCTACTTTGTGAAGTCAGGACTATACTTGCACACACATTTAGACGTTTGGGGGGTGTTAGCAGCACTTTCGTCTTCATGTTTTTGTTTTAAATACTTCTCTATAACTTTCGCTACAGGCTAGCTAGCTGCTGGCTGAGTTTCTTCTTCTGCATATTAGAAATTGTTAAACAACTGACTGACGCATTACCGCCACCAAGTGGTGGGAAGCTGTATTGTAACTGAGCGTCTCGTGGATAACAGTAATATCTCTGCTGTCTTCAATTGATAACCTATGCGTTCCCGCGGCCCACAGGTGAAAACGGAAAGTTTTTGGCGGCCCTCTAGGTGGCGCTCGCGGCCCAATGGGGGGCCGCGGCCCTATGGTTAAGAATCACTGTCCTAAGATGTCCCCCAGCAGTCTAGGCCTATAGCAGCATATCTAGGGGCTGTTCCAGGGCAAACCTGAGTCAGCCCTAACTATAAGCTATCAAAGAGGAAAGTCTTAAGTCTACTCTTAAATGGTCTAACCTTGTAGATGCGCAACATGCTTCAAGGTTTCCACCGGGAAGAGCAGTGCAGCACTTGTTCTCCATATCGTCATCTCTCTTTCAGATTGGATTCTTAACACTCTTCCTCCCCTTCTATTTCTATCTGTATCTCACACACACACATTTGTTCCATCCTGCCCATCTCAGAGCTGTGTCCCTGTTGTTTCATTTCCCCGCTGACCTCCGTTAGTCTGCACCTCGTTAGGAACCACAGGCACAGTGCAGGCAGGCACTCCCTGTAGTGTGTCTGTGGTTGCATGTTGACAAGTGAGTGCTAATTAATGAAAACAGCTGTGCCCTAGTCCTCAGATGACACCTCTTGAAAAACACATGCAGGAAGTAAACATGCAAATATATTCCCTCATACACTCTCCTAAAGGGAAGATTATCCTCTCTTTAGTTTATCATTGAAGTTTCTTTTTACTTTTCTCTGCAAATTTGTATCTTTAGTTTAAGAATGGTTTAACTCTTAATCAGTTTGAGATTTGCATTTTGTTTTAATACTCAAGAAGGAAAATGTACACAATGCCATTTAATATCAGTGGTGGGCCGTGCATTTTTTACCTAGGCCTGCTGTCTGATATTGTATACATAAATACGCGCATGACGGGATGCTGTTCGGCGCACAACCCCCCCGCGAGCGCTAGTTAGCTCGCAAGCTAACAGCAAGCTAGCGCAGACCTGCTTTCCAGTTAGTTTCCATCGCGCATGGCCAAGCAGGGTGAGATGCGCCGCGGGGCTGGGAGTACACAGAGAAAGTCTCTGCAGCTGCAGCTGCTTCTTCTTCTACACGTATAAGTGGTGGATTGCAACCAACTTGACTAGGTGCATACCGCCGGCGCCACCTAATGTACCGGACTGTGTGTGCAGGGTGCTTTGCTGTTTCTGCTAGCCTAAACAGAATCACAAAGTTTAAATTTAATATATATATATATATATATATATATATATATATATATATATATATTTTTTTTTTAATATAATAAAAAAATTTGAGCTATTTTATAATTGTATTGTTTTTCACAAATACACTACATGTATTATCATTATTTTTCCCTATTAGCTTATTTTCTCATTACCCAGCTCCTGTGTTGCTCCGTTGTCTGCCTTCAGCCTTCAGCCTTCAGCCTGCTGTGTGGCACGGCTTGTTAAGGGTCTTCTCATCCAATCACATTTCACCTCTGTTTCTCTATGCAATCGAGAGCTGGTTAAACTATATGGAGAGGCCTGCTAGCATTATGAAACGTGTGTTTGGCCACATGGCCTGCGTGACCATTAACGTGCGCTGTGATTGGTCACAAGGAACTCCTCGGGGACCGCCAAAATCTCATCAACACCAGGGATGAATATGGCAAGTTGCGCAATATCTCTAGTAATGTCAATCCTCCTATCCATTCTGACTGTTGGCTCAATGGTTAGCATGCCCGTCTCTCAATCAGAGGATTGGTGGTTTGCTAGTTTTTCTTCTTTTTTTGTGTGTGGCTTTTTGTTGGATAAATCCGCATTTAAAAAGAAGAAGAAGAAGAAGAAGAAGAAGAAGAAGAAGAAGAAGAAGAAGAAGAAGAAGAAGAAGCTAGAAGCTAGGAGCTATCCTGACTCTCAATGATTTATTATGTGGTGAGTGGACCCCATGAGACACGCAGCAGCACATTTAGAGGAGACAACGAGGAGGACGTGACTCTATGGGGAGGGGCGCCGGTTAGACAGCAGGCGTACGTCCAAAACCACGGCCCGCCTCTGCCGTCACCATGTGTTTAACCGGCGGAGAGAGAGAAGGGAGAGAAACATAGAGAGAAACAGAGGTGAGATCTGATTGGATAAAGAGCGTTAAGGAGCGCGTTGAGGTGGACCAGCTCCCTGGCCAGAGCAGAAGCAGACAGACAGGCAGAATGAACAGACAGGAGACAGGAGCTGTGCAATGAGAAAATAAGCTAATAGGGAAAAATAATTATAATACATGTAGTGTATTTGTGAAAAACAATTACATTATAAAATAGATATAACTTTGTGATTCTGTTTAGGCCAGCAGAGAAGGCTTAGCAGGCCCTGACGGCCCGCCACTGTTTAATATACATGTGTTTTTGGAGTCTTGTTTGTGTCCACGTGATGCATGTCCAGTATTTCTTTCTCTACCAACTCCTGAGAGAAGTTTCTGACTGCTAGATGTTCACCAGCAAGTCACTAACTTTGTGTCTCTGTTTGGAGCTGCAGGTCGTGTTCACGCAGCTTTTTCCCCTTTTAAAAAAAAAAATCATATCCGTTCGTCATATTACATATTTACATACATACATGAAATGTGGTCTCTGTATTTAACCCATCCTAAGGAGCAGTGTGCTGCTGTGAGGCACCCGGGGAGCAACTGGGGGTTCAGTGTCTTGCTCAAGGACATTTCAACATGCAAACTATGGATGGAACCGGCTACCTTGTGGTTTCAGGACGACCACATGAGCTACAGCCGCCCCCGAAATGCCATTGAGAAGATACTTCAAAACAAACTGCAGGCCAGGAAACTAAAGCGCTAAAATGCTCTGCTAATGGGAAGATAACGGTTCAACCCCTGGTTCCTCCCGTACGCATGTGGAAGTGTGCTAGGGCAAGATGCTGACCCCTAAAGTGTGTGTGACCTTGATGTGTAAGCAGTAGTGTATGGTATAGGTACTCAATATCTTTAAGGTATTGACCAAAATAAGGCGGCATCAAGTGGTATCAATCTTCTTCAGTCAAACGATACTGCAATCGATCCTTTCGATGCCCAGATCCAGTAAAACAAATAATATTTGTATGGTTTTACTTGCAAAAATTACCGTCAACGTTCTTCGACTTAATGCAAAGTGTGATTGGCCCACTAGACCAGCAGCTGCCGTGCCTACAGCCGGACTGCCTGCACACGGCTCTGAACAGGGGCTGTAGCTGCTGTATGAGCGCTGTGCAGTGCTAGCGACACACACACACACACACACACACACACACAGCATCCATTCACATGATGGCGGTCACATGAAGTACTCAGTTGGTATCGGTATCGCCTTAAGGGTACTGGTATTGTTACTGACATCATGATTATTGGAAGCCCTAGTGTGTGTGAGTGAGCAGTAGTTTACAGCCTGATGAGTGTGTGTGTGTGGAGTAAAGCTTTATAAAGGCGCTATATAAATGTCTCAAAGTGCCCGAAGGGAGAGGGAATGGCCACGACATGATGTCAAAAATATGAAATCATCTGCTTTTGGAACAGAAAGTGTTAAATAGTTAAATAGTCGTTGATGTGTTCTGTTTTCGTCATGTTCTTTTCATCTGCTGAATTTCCATTTTGAATCAACATGTCTGCTTTAGGTTAACAATTATAGTTGTCTCTGTGTAGATTGCAGAGCTGGTAGCCACGGAGTTCTTCGATCAGGGGGACAAGGAGAGACGGGAGCTGAACATTGAGCCCAGTGTAAGTGCACAGTGACAAACCTCAGCAATCTATAACTGTTTGTAACCTGATGATACTCAACTCTATGTTGTTGTGTTCCCCTGATGACTCGAGGACTATTGATGCCCTAAATACTTAGATATATAATAATTATTTATCGAGGGCATGTTATATATGTAATTATGGATAACCTTAAAGTTATGTGACACAACTCATTTGTTTAGAATTAGAATTATTTACGATAATATTATGAATCATCTTATCCTATGGAATTTCCAAATGACTGCCATTTATCATTCTTATCACCTCTGTCATAAATTACATGAAGTGTTGATTAACACTCTGTGAATTGTGTGCGGATTAGTGTTCTGATTGTATTATTGCTGGCTGTGCAACAAATTGCCCCACAACTATATATAATAAAGATGACCTTACCCTTGTCCATACAGAAAAACTAACCAGTTATGATAGTTGTTATGAGTAATTATGAGTCTCATAACTTTCCTTTCAGAGACCCACCCTGCGTAGTTTTTTTTGCATTCGTTGGAGAACAATTAGATAATTGTTTCTCAAATTTTCTTTTAGTTTTTAAATAATTGTTTAGGATTTATCTAAGACATGTCTCTGTTTAGAGCTGAAACAATTATTCAATTAATCAACTAGCTGATCAAATAAACAATAAATAATTATTAAATATTTTTTACAGTAATTTCTCGAGCAGAAATGCCACTAGTGACAGGTTCTAGTGACAGGATTTGCCGTTTTATTTGTCATACATGATGGTAAATAAAACATCTTTTGGCCTTTTGACTAAACAAGCAATTTATGTAGGCCACGACATGATGTTACATGTCATGGACATTTTGTTCATTTTGTTTACATTTCAATCCATTTATTTACCTTAGGATCTGATGAATCGGGAGAAGAGAGATAAAATACCCAGCATGCAGGTGTCCTTCATTGATGCCATCTGCACTCAGTTATATGAGGTAAATCCACCAGTTGACCTTGCAGTGACTACTGTTTTTGTCTCTTTAGACCACTGCACCGAATGAAAAGCTGGAAAAGGGCCAATGATGGACCTCCATTCTATTATTTTCGCCAAAGATGAATAAACGTTTTCTTTCTCACTGTCACAGACCTTGACTGGCATGTCGGAGTATTGCTCCCCGCTGCTGGAAGGATGTCAGAAAAACCGGCAGCATTGGAAGTGTTTGGCTGAGGAGTGCGAGAAGGGACTGGTTAACGGCGTGCTGTGATCCCAACACCAGTTTGGTTTTCAACCAACACAAATTACCAGGGTTTTTTCTGTCCAACCTGGTCTCTCAAAATTTCATGAAATTAGCATGACATCTAAAAGAACAAATGAGATAATTTCCCTGTCAAGAAAATATTGTCTGGTGGAGAAAAAAAAACATTAGATCTGTTGACAGTAAAAGGCAGACACACTTTCCCTCAAATTTACAAACTCTTGAGCAAGTTCAGGTCCCAACTTATGCAGAGAGTTTTGCTCACACATGTAAAATAACTGCAGTTTCCTACAACTTTGGTCTCATTTTTGTAGGTTTGTCCATCCTTCCTGTCTGTAATAATAAAGTTGTACTCACCAAGTTAAATATTCAGATCTGGGAATGCGACTAAGAGCCATACTAGCAGTCAGGCTTTACTTAGAGACAGCAGTGCTTTAAGTTAAATGCTTACATAAGCATGCCAGCAGGTTCACAGGGGCAATGGTATGTTGATGTTTATGGTACTGTGTTGAGGTACTTTATAATTGCCATGTTCTCAGTTTAGCGTATTATAGCTTGGGCGGTATACCAGGGTATCCAGCAATGTCCATGATACTGAAATGATGTAATGTATTGTACCGCATAGCACACACCACGACAAAGAGAGTGTGAGGAACCAGTGAGGCCAAGTTAGCAGTAACATTATAGCTGTGAATGTCATATAGAGTACATTAAGGTTAATGTCAAGAAGTAGGTATGGGAAAAACAGATGCCGCCCAAGTCCAGCGTCTTAGCATGCTAACTCGATTATGGTGGGAATGTTATTAGTTTTTAGTCATTAGCCAATGTATCGCTACAGGAAAGGGATCACTAGAATGAACCCTCTGGGAAGCAAGAATGACGTTACAAATTCCGTGGCAATCCTTCAAGACATTGAGAACAATCATCCAAAGAGGCGCTAGCATGGCTAAAAGGATCCTACGCAGCACAGAAGTGTGCAGTCAGCTTAGCAGGCTGTCTGTGTGAGCAAACCCTTAAGCTTTGGAAGAGAATATAAAGATACGAGGTAATTATTAGCCAAAATGTCTATTCGACTTGGTGGAAGAAGAAATGGTGATAATCAGGCTAACCTGTTGTTGCTGGCTTGTTTACAACCGTTCTGCTCATCTAATTTACCTTACTAACCGAATAGAACAGATAGAAACAATGGCTGAATTTACGAAAATAAGACCCTGGTTGTAGTATCCTTTCACATAAAACCTTAAATAAAGTGTCATGTTATCTTAAGTTGACTGTCGGACAAACAGATGACAATGAAGTGCAATATTGTGCTCATGCCACATGATCCTTGTTTCAGAGGTCATGCTCATTTCGCATTTCGAGAGACTTTTCTTCCTAGTCACCGATTTGTCATCACTCACCGGAGAAAATAAATCAGCACTAAGCTATATTTATTACAATAGCATTTTTTATTTTTGCACAGAGTGGCTTTCATCTTGAAGTCTCACTTTCATTGTCACTCACAGGTAGAGACATTTAGGGGAACACTGAATGGTGAGATGGATCACTAGGGATCAGCACCAGTTCAGTGGGAAACAGATTATTGTACTAACAATATATTTTACATAGTGTCACAATAATCTGATAAGCTTGTTAAATACACACAGGGTTTGAGTCTTTTGTAACTTTTTTTTCACACAGTCTTAACTATTGTATATTTATTTTTGTTTTATATATTTATTAGATTTTCTATATTGTAAGTCCATCCTTTTGTCAAGAGCACACACTTCTTTATAGGAAATGTAGTTTTCATACTTAAACAAATCCTGTATGCTTTTTTGAAGGACCTTTCTCAAGAACAACTCTTTCAGATGACATTTGGAAATGTACTGTTTTGTGTTGTTTGAAACTTAGACTTTTTTATGTAAAAGAGCCAAAGAGTAGGCCTGCAATTTCAAAGGGAAAAGGGTCTTCATTTGTCCACTGCCGTGTGATAAAAATGGATCAATTCACAATTAAAAGAAAAAAAGGTATTTGTATTTGTCCACACGTCTTTGCACCAGTTATTGCTTTTCCTTTATAAGAGGCTGTTTGTTTTAATAATTAGTAATGTAATGTTTGCGTTAAATTGTGGGCAGCCTGACCAGACAGATGTACGGTCTCTTTCATTTCAACTTCTTTGCTGAAAACCAACCAATATGATGGCACAGGGATAGCATCCAGCTCTAGTTACACTCTGTAATGTATAAACACTGTGTACCAATCACCAAGCTTCTCTTATTGAATTGATGGACAAGAAAGTCACTGGGAGAAAAAAAGATTGGCCCAAAAATTTCTGACAGTTTCTACTTTTACTCCAAAAACCCGATTGTTGGAACGAAACTTGGTGAAGATCTTTCAGAAAGTATCAAGGCTTTATGGGGAAACTGGTTCTTTAAAGAACCAGGAGAAAGAACCGCATGTCGAGGGCAATCTGAAGGCAACAGAACATCTTTTATGCCTTTCCCCAAAGAGGCCTTCATAATTTTTTTTTGAGCCATGATAGACGGGGATAAGCCGCCGCCCCATCCCCCCCCAGGGGTGTGCACATGAAGATGGCAGCATGAAGCCTGTGTTGTAAGTTTCCAATATGCTGAGCGGATGATAGCGTAGGTAGCCGTTAAGCTCACTTTGGACAACGTTGCATTACTAAAGTTCAGTTAAACAGCAACTGAAACGTTTCATTACAAACACAAGGTCAAGCAGGTTCCGGCCTGAAACACGAGTCGGCCTGTCTACACAGTAACAGGTGCATTGTATTACACAAGTCTTATTTTTTCATTTGTAGTTGGGTTTTGCGTCTGTGCTTCTTCACAAAACTAAATATCCATGTCCTTACCGCTTCAGTCTCTGGGTTGTTCTGAACCGTTTTGGGGGATGTCTTCATTGAACACTGTGAGCCAAGTGTTCTATTAAAGAACAATGCTTATTTGTCTGTGTCCTGTGTTCTAGAACTTGACACACTGTAGTGTGAACATACATACCAACAGAATCACCTGCAACCAACAAGTTGCACTGCCACCTTCTGGTCAAAAGAAGTACAACTACGAACAGAAACCTTTTGAAAGACGTTTATTCATGAAGTGTTAAAAAAGATTAACATATAAAGCACTAGCATCTAAAACAGACGTTGACCATCTGGGAGAAAGGGAAGACACTACCAAAGACAAGAGACAGACGGATCACAGCTAATGAAAGAAATATTTACATCAGTGGAGACAGAGCAAAAAGACAAGTGAAACAAAGTGAAGATCAGAAGACAATGGCGGGAGAACACTGGGTTCTCAGAGTACAGAATACTTAGACAGTAAGGTAGGACAGGGCCTGTAGACTCTACTGTTGTATATACAGCTCATCGGGAGGAGGGGACACTGGTCCAGAGGTCTAAGCGGAGTCGGTCCTCTTGTACGCCACCATGCTGTTCACCTTGTGGATCGAGGTGGTGAACGAACGTAAACGCACCTCCTCCGATTGGTCGATGATCTGCGGACCAGACTCCTCCCACTTATCAGGAACCATCAGGTCTTTGTCTGTGTAGACAAGGAGGTCAAATGCACCTGAAAAGCAGGGGGAAAAGGTCAGCATGTCAAAAGGATCAGTCAACTGACAACTTGGTGAAAACTGAGACCCATAGTTTGGTAGAGGAGGCCGTTACTCACATGGCATGTCCAGCAGCGGCAGGAACGTTACTGTGGCCGTAATCTGCCTGATCACTGAGCGGATCTCATCCTGGATGGTCTTAATGGACTTCTCTCTGGGAGCACTGGTGACACGAGTAGTGAGTTAACATGCGTGACCTGAAGTACTGGTAAACACACTGCATGAGGCGTAATGGTAGGAACGTTAGGAATCAGCTCATGAAGGAAAATAGCTGCTCGTCTGATACAAGGGGGACTTCAGTGCTCCGTCTGAACTGAGGCAACAGGAGTTTCCCCTTTACATCTTTAACTAACAGGTTCCTAACCAAGATGAAAATCCTAAAAAACAGGTCACAAACCTGTTTCCTTTTCAGAAAGGGTCCAATAATGGAACAATGGAGCTCTATGGCACAGAGGTAAGATGATACATCAGGCTCTGATACACAATACTAGTTAGTAGATACTCATAGTGTATCCGGCTCTGCACAAAGAGTGACTGGCTGATGAGTCATGACTGCCACCTGCTGGAATCTAACACATTCTGAGAAATGTTGCCTTTAAATATTACAAATAAATAACACTCTGTAATAAAATAGTCTGGAATATTACTAAACTATTTGAGCTAAATAAACCACTGTAAGACTTGTAAAGGGCCAGCAGACAGGAGCTGACCTGATCTCCTTGGCTGATTTGTCACACTCGATGTCAAACTGCCATCTCTCCAGCACCTTGTTGGTTTCCAGACATGTGATCACCAACACAAACTTCTGCACGGAGCACTCAAACAGCCACTCTGCAACACAGACAACACAGTCACTGACTTGTTCCCGAATAGTCTAAATACTGCCAGTACAAAATAGATATGAAGATTCCACTTCTGCTGTTTTTTAAAATACTTTTAGCTGATTAGTCCATTTATTTTTTAATTAATGCAAAATACAATGTTATCCTAAACTCACATTGGACCGCTGTGTGTCCAGTCTCAACATGCTGAAGCTATAAGCAAAGTGAGATCTTCATCATAACTTGTTCACATATGATTAATTACAAATAATTTGTTCTTAAATAGGTAGTGGACTGTACTTGTGTCGCGCTTTTCTCAAAGCACTTTTACACTACACGTCATCATACACCGACATGGTGGCAATGTGTCATCTGTTTTGAATTATCAGATTAAATAATTTAGTGTAGTTCAAATTACAACAGCAAAAATGATAAAACACTGAATCTGTTTGGGTTTTGGACTGTGGACAAAACAAAGTATATGAAGACATGACCCTGGGCACTGACATGGTCATTTCTTTAGTTAACACTATGGACCAATTGATTAAGCAACAATTGTTTTGGCAGACAAATTGATAATCAAAATGAGTGTTCATTGGAGACCCATACTTGACCCAAACCCGGCCAGTTCAGCACATTTAGCTGCAGCAAGCTTTAAGCTCAGGGTGCTTTCAGGTTTGGTTACTTTCAATTGCAATGTACATTACATTTCATTTAGCTGACGCTTTTATCCAAAGCGACTTACATTTTTGCTCTATACACCGTAGACACAGCAACGGGGAACAATTTAGGGTTCAGTGTCTTGCTCAGGGACACTTCGACGTGTGAGCTATGGGGGGACTGGGGATCGAACCGGCTACCTTGTGGTTGCGGGACGACCACTCATCCCCCTGAGCTACAGCCGCCCAATGTATTTAGAAATGTTTCAGTTTGTCCAATTGTGCCATGTTTAGCTATGCTGAATGGGAACAGTGACGGAGACAAGAACTCAGACAATATGTTGCATTAGCATGGCGACATATGAAAGACACAAAGCAAGAATATAGCCGTACAGGTCAGATTCAGA
This sequence comes from Myoxocephalus aenaeus, assembly GCA_038501785.1. Lineage (NCBI taxonomy): Eukaryota > Metazoa > Chordata > Actinopteri > Perciformes > Cottidae > Myoxocephalus > Myoxocephalus aenaeus. Next base: position 4,070,228 of record JBAMJR010000189.1, read on the forward strand.
CATTTTGGGCATGGACTGGGTTCAAGTCTTAGTCTGATGCTACGTTCACACCAAAAGCGTGAGTTTACTCGCTCGACTATATGTGGTTAATTCGCGTCATTCAGGGGGGCGCGGCTTATCTCCATGGCTTTTCTCCGTAAAAACAGTTACTATTTCCGCCATCCACCATTTAAATAACCACTAGTTCTGCTTTATACTTGTTTATACTTGGAAGTCACACAAACGTCGGAACATCAAACGCCTTTGTGTCTGGGTTCATAATTTATATATACAGTGGAAAGTATTCAGACCCCTTTACATTTTTCACTCTTTGTTTCATTGCAGCCATTTGCTAAAATCAAAAAAGTTCATTTCATTTCTCATTAATGTACACTCAGCACCCCATCTTGACAGGAAAAAACTGAAATGTAGAAATTTTTGCAAATTTATTCAAAAAGAAAAACTGAAATATCACATGATATGACGCTGAGTTAAGCCTCTCAACGCTGATCGACTTAACTCAGCGTCATGTAAATTTTTCTTTTTTTGAACGAGGCGAATTTTTAACTAACAGGTTAAAAAGGCCATTCGCACCCGGCGGAAATTCGTATTGTTCGCAACTATTTGCGTCTGTGCATTGACTTTGCATGCAATCTACTCTGCGTGAAAAATTTGCAACACTTTTGGTGTGAACGCAGCATTACACCTGTGCAAAACTAAATCATAAACCACATCTGGGCAACAGAACAGTCCTCCCAGGGGTCAACAAAAAAACTAAGTTTAGTTCGAAAGGACTAAATGATGTCACCTGTTGCCTCAACGTGAAACTACATGAAAGCATTCCCTCATTGTTATGAATCCACCTACAGTGAAATCCCTCTGGGGGAAAAGGCAGTGGAAAGCCCAGATGTGGGTCAGTCAGGGGTAGAAAGAAGCAATGCCCAGAGACAGAGACTACCTTTGAGTTGAGATACCACATTGGTCAGGTAGTTCTTCAGTTTGGAATCAGTGGTGAGTTGAAGGCTCATGTCGTAGTGGGTGACTCTGGTGAAAGTCTCTGGAGGATAGATGCCCCGCTGGTACAGGATGCTGTTGATGCCAAAAGCTGTGGAGGAGAGCGGAGACCACAGGAAACCATTTAGTTGACCGGGACTCAACGTGGAGATAAAGGAACACAACCAAATGACTTTATACAAACCCACACATTAGGAATCAAAGTATGCCTGAGAAGTAGTGGTGGAACGGATCACGGATGGACCGGGGTTCATCAGTGTTTCCCCTACTATTATAATAGGGGGGCGGGGTCATTTCTGTCTCTACATGGTCGTGCGTCTACTTCTCTGCTCTCTGTGTCGCACACAGTGGACAGAGAGAGAGAGAGAGAGCGGTGAAAAATATGTCGCGTGCTTTTCACAATGGGATTTGCTGCTTTAAGCTATCACTATTTGAAGCTATCAGCCATCACTTCTAAAGCCTAACACTTCATGTATTAGCAGGTCAAGACAAACATCCAACAGGCTGGTTTCCGACTTCGCATATCGAGGCTCTGGAAATATTCTTCCAAAAGCACGAAAAACACACTGCAGTGACAAAGCCTGCACACTTTGTGGTTGTCATTCAAATAAATGAACACCATGTTTCCTTTAAGTCAGTATTTATCAAACTGGGGTTTGAGAGCAGCTGTATCAAATCTACAACCCAGTTTTAAAAAGATTTGTAGAGGAAAGCAGCTCACTGCAGCCACTAATACAGCATGATGGCTCACACATCTGCACTCATTGTTTGGCAAAAAAAAAAAAAGCTAATTGTTTTACTAGTAACTCAATATTAATTATTTTTTGCTCAACTTTACTTTAATTTTTCTAACAGTGATAGCACTTTTTTTTGTCTGATGGAGCAATCTAGTAGTACTCTCTTGTAAATAAATCTTGTAGTACTGTGAGGTACCACGATGTAGTATGTCCGTCTGTCTGTCTGTCAGTCCGTGTGTTTTAATCCATAAAAATACAATCTTTTGTTTCCTTATTTGAAGTGTGTTTTTAAAATGGGGGGGGAAAACTATAATTTGTATAAAAAGTATAGTCTGGAGCCTTGTAGGCCAGCTGCTATAATCGAACAAGAGCGGGATCTGACGATGCCAATATGGATCATCAATGATCATCAGTTTGTATCGCCATCTAAAAGTTAGATTTGCTCCCTTTTTTAATGTTGTGCCGTTCCGATCCATGATGGACATTGACACATTCACAAAGAGTTAAAAAAAACAAAAACAAAAAACATTGAATAACAGTGTTCGTTGCTACAGCTGCTGTAGGTCTACTCAATGGAGCTTTGCACACATTTAGTGTCATCGACATGAAAGCTTGTCCATAACCGACCGTGAATGTAGAAGACATCTCGGAGCGGCTGGGCTTCCGGTTGCTTTGGTGAACACTTTCTAGCCTCAAATGAGAACACATCCAGTGGACCACACGGGACTCCGCTTGGTTGTGTTCCCGCATGAGAACGAGTGCGCGACGCTCAGCTGCAAACGGGATGTTGAGCTATTTGACCGGAGCTCCGGCTGGCTGCCATGTTGGAGGTGTGTTACGGTGACGTTAGCGTGTTAGCGCGTTAGCGCGGCACGTCTGCGAGCTGAAAGCAGAAATACTTACAGAAAAACTCGGCCACCAGCTCGGCGCTCCCCTTCAGAGTAATGCCCTGCAATGCGCTGGTCATCTTCTTCGACGTTTGGGCAAATTCTTAACAATGAACCTCTGTTGTGTTTTCTTTTCTTCTTTCTGTCCCGAATTCAACTACCCGCCTTCCAGTTTGAAATTTGTCTGCTCCAGGCTCTTGCGCATGCGTGAAATATTACGGCGCACTGTTGATGACGTGTCAATGATGGTTACTTTGGTCTCGCACTAGAGGGCAGTGCACGATAACTCAACGTTTTGCTCGGTATTTACATGTCATCCAGATGGGGAACGACTGACCTAATACTCATTCATTAATTTCAGAGCAATTTCCTTTAGAATTCATTTGAACATTGCACTCATTACTTTTGCATGGCCAGGCGCCAGAATACATCAGTGAACCTTGAACTCCCTATTGTCCAAAAAGGCCTCTCAGAGCTGCTGGGTATGACCTGTTCCAGAGTCCAGGTGCAGGTCTGAGGGGGACCGAGCGTTTGCTACTGGCCCTCAGCTCTGGAACAGTCTTCCAGTTAGTATCTGATCGGCTGACATGGATTGAACTTTTAAATCACGTCTTATGACACATTTTTACCCATTTGCCTTTTCACCTGACAATTCATTTGATTTATTGCTGTTTCTATTTCTTGATATTGTGTCTTGTAACTATCTGCTGTCTATGGAAAGCACGTTGCAGTGCTTTACAAATACAAGTATTATTCATATTATTATTATTTGGTAAACAACAGTAGGCTACATTTTATGTTCACATGTGTAAATTAAACATTTGTCAGTCTCAGTTTGCCCTATGAATCAGGATCAGTTAATGGCAAGGTATAAGTAGGCTACTCATATCAGGAATTTGAGTCAGTTTTTTTGTATTTTACATATACATAAACATAGAAACGGCTATAAAAGCTAAAACAAGGGCAACATAGCTGGACAAGAGTCAATATAAACATGTAACTATATTTCCTGTGGTGAGTTGCATACAAAGATACAGCTCAAGAAACTGTAGCATTAGGTTTACCAAGCTTTGTATTGAACATTGACCAACCCAACAAATACACACTGTCCGGATCCCATCAATCTGCACATAGATCTTGGTCATGGTCACCACCTTGTAAAATAGCATAAGCGCTAGAATAACACAAATAACACAAACAATAACACCCATAAAACAAAAATGCAAACCCAAAGCAACGTTTGATTCTGTGCGGACAGACTGGCACGCTTCAAGAAGTCAAATTGTTGTCTGGATTGGCATTAACACATGGCTTTCTGATGTTGGATTTAGGAGGGCTGAGTCCAACAATGTTTCCCAAAAGGACAATCTGACCAACAGGCCCACGTGGCAGTGATGGACCAGGTGTATGAGGTGTGAATGCAGTAAAGACCAAACTTCTCTCTCTTGCACTCTTTTTCAATTATTTGCTCCGCTGCTCCCGGGATTTTTTGCGCGTACAACCAAGCACAAAACCAGGAATGTCTTTGAGGAGCGGCTTGTTTAAGTGCACTGCCATTCCACACGTGTGACTGGTGTTTACATTTAAAGCATACTGAAAGTTTTCGAGTTTATTTGTCTGTAAAACATACTCCATCAAAAGATCCAATCAAGTTGTACACCAAGTAAAACCTGGTTCATTTGTGTTGTCATCTGTAGATTTATTTCTGTAACAAAATATATTATAGTGGTACTAATATTGTGAGCGAAATGTATATTTTATCTTAACTAACTATAATATTATTGAAATAGACCTTCAGCATCTCTACTAACTAACCATGGCCACAACTTGCCACACATACAGCCAATACATTTACAGACGGGCAAACATAAATAAAACAATAGAAAGTTGTGCAAACTGTAATCCCTTCAGCAGAGTCGGTTGGTCTGTGCTCATTTTTAACTTTAGCCAATATCCTCGAGCGTCAGGTGTTGCAACACTGACGAAGATCCCAGTGGGAAACCCAATGGTGTCCTTCTAAAGCGTAGCTGGCCACTTTATATAGAACGACCTCAGCACCAGTCATGCCTCATAACAGAGACCCGGTAATGGCATCAGAGCCTCTCCGTCTGGCATCATGAACATTATGTCCTTTTTTGTGATGGTTCTCATGGGCATAAAGGATTTGTTAAGTACCTTTTTTATTTATACAGCAAACCTCAAGTCTAGTTATGCATCTGTAGGAGAATTGAGGAATTTAGGCAATACAGACGACCAACACATATTAGCCTTTCACCAAACTTTAGTTGTCCAGACGTGGATATAATAATAATAATAATAATAATAATAATAATAATAATAACATCATATTATGATGGTCTCTGCTCCCAAACCACAGATACGAAAAGATATGTGAGTAAATTAGTATTTAATAAAAGGACCGACTATGTTAGTATTTATCATTGGTGCAATATCTGTCAGTTGGCACTAAAAATCGAAATTCAAATTTTTCCTTCATTAAATATATGACAAGAAAATGGCGGTTACTTATTGGAATAGCATCTATTCAGGGGTGGGCAAACTACGGCCCGCAGGCCGTATACGGCTCGTTGTGAGTTTTAATCCGGCCCACCAGTCAGTTGATCCCACTCCCCAGTGCGAACGCTCTAATAGCCCTTATTAAAGTTGTAAAATGAACAAACAGCTGAATCCAGAGTTATGTCTTCGGCATGATGAACGCGCATCAGACCCACAAGAATGTAGCGCCCTGCGCACTCATGTGTCACATCGCTTTCTGCCTCCAGCTTCCTTCCCCCCTTGACAAGTGAAGAAATGCAGCAAATCGCTGGACGACCAGCACGGAGAATTCTGTCGTCGGTTCTCTGATAAAAAAAATAAAAAAAGTCTCTTCAGCTGGTGTCACGTCCCCTCCCAGGTAGCAGTGAACTCGGCCGTATTGCGGCTGAGTGTCGGCTGATCAGCTGTGTTCCGACCTGATGCGGCCAAATGTGAGCCAGCTTTGGCTCATTTAATTGTTGCCATACCTAAAGCAGGTTCTGGCCCGTTGATGGCTGCCGAATCTCGGTCGAATCTGGCTTTATAGAAATTAATCGGCCCGATTCTGGGACATCGTTCATCCCGAGTCGGCAACCGGACCCGGGCTGACGCGTTTCTTCTGGCATTCTGGGTTCGGGCCGGTCCTGTCCCCGGTTATTGACGCCAGAATCGGGCCAGTGTATTCAGCATTACTATCCACTACTTCAGACGCACCAGTAGCAGTTTGATTCAGCAACGGCAGTGATGACGGGCGGAGCATCTCAACGCTGATTGGCTTTCGCAACTCAGCGTCACGTGTATAAATTTCAACTCACGCGTTTGAGGCAAATTCTTTGCAATGCGTCGTTCGCAACTTTGCGTCTGTGCATTGACTTTGCATGCAATCTACTCGCGCGAAAAACGCAGAATTACACTTCACGTACTATTTTTAACATTATCAATGGACATAATAAAGTTGACATTCGATTAGCAAGTGCATAGGTTTGGTTTTAGAAGTGAGGAATACAAACAAAGAATTTGCTGCAAAATGTGTGCAGACTTGTCAGCTGGTCCAGCCGTTTCACAGACTCACATTTGCTTCATCTGCATACTTGGCTGAACTCTCCCACTATAACACATGCAAAACACTCCTTCAATCCTCGCCCATAGGAGGAGGAAGGAGTGTCTGGAGCATTGCTAATTACATGTGGACAGCACCGAATATATCAACTTCCGTCTCTATGCAGTGTAATGAGGTGTTTGCCACACATTCCTGTCCTACTTGGATCCGACTGGCTGTAGTGATGGGCGTGCAGCGCTCTGCTGGTTGGACCTGTGCCTCGTGTTCCCTGGCGCTTCGTGTGAAACAGCTGGAACTCTGCAGATGACTTTTCATCTCATTCACACGCGAGCATGCATTCCTGCGTTCTTGTAGATATACAAACCAAATGTGAGCATCTGAACATGAAGATCTGACGTTGAGTGTGGCTCTGCCCATCTGCAGCCTATAGGATCATGGTTACACCAGTCTGTGTCATCTTGATTAACAAATTCTTTTGTCCTTCAGTTAAAACCTCTCTGCCAAAGTGACACCACAGCTTTCCGCATGTGTGTTTATTGTAAGTTCGGTTTGAACCTGAAAAACGACACTCATTGTAAAATCCCGGGTTGTGTTCGTCTCACAAGGACCCAGAGTTCCTTCCTCTTACTAGTGAGTTTATATGGCGGCCTACAGCCCCAGGATAGACTATCTAAACATGCAGGCCCCAACCATGGACAGATACCCCTCCAGAGTAAACACGGTCTAATTAATGGTGGGTGGGATGAAAGCATATACAGTTTCTCAGTCAAGCCACCTGCACTATGTCCAGATGAAATCACTCCTCCCTGCACATATGCAGTGATCAAGGATTGGTGGAGTGCAGAAAAGACCTATAACATGAACAAACTGCACACACACCAGAAGAAGAGGGAAATGGTTTAGTTTTCTGCAAGGGCAGGGATGTATAGTCTTAGAGCAGTACCATGCATTTTTTCTCTCCAATAAAAGCAACCTCAAGTCTTAGCTAAGGTATTTCAACCTATGAGGGAATAGTGTACAGTATCACTGGGGAACTGCACAGTCCTGTGCGAAACTAAAAGTAAAGATTGACATTTTGTTTCGCCCGAGTCACTCGCTAGTGATGTGAGTTGATGTGAGTTGCTAGTAAGTCAAGTAAAGTCCTATCATCATACTGTAGTGGACTCTGCTTGGAGCACAGAAGTCAGCAGGACTAGTGGTGCAGCGGGAAGTAAACAGGTTAGGACTCACAGGGAGATTACTATGATGGCTTACGTCCCTTTAAGAGTGGTATCGTGACCATGGTAACGCAATGGCGTGTGGGGGTTAAAGGTGACGGGATGTCAGTGTCACGAGAGAAATGTTTGAGTGGCTGAATAAACGGCCAAAGAGGTGTGCAGCCAAAAAGAGACGCTTGTTGTATGGAGGACTGAAAATGACTTAAGTATAAATAAATAAATAAATAAATAAATGCAGGAATAAATACAGGAATTAATAAATAAATGCTTAAATAAATGTATAAATAAATAAATAAATGCAGTAATAAATAAATAAATAAATAATTAAATAAATGTATAAATAAATAAATAAATACAGGAATAAATAAATAAATGCTTAAATAAATGTATAAATAAATAAATAAATACAGGAATATATAAATATAAGTTATACCTAAACAGGACATCATTAAATAAATCTATTTCTACATTTCTGTATTTATTCATTTATTTATGCCTGTATGTATGTGTCCACACGTATTTATACATTTATTTATGCCTTGTATTTCTGTGTCCTTGTATGCAAATGAGCTGGGGCGGTCCGAACCTCTGTCTAAAGCATGATTGGTCACAGGAGTGTGATCGCTCCTGCTATGTTGTGCTCTACTACTTCTGCCTTCACATGTTGTTGAAGTTGGCAAGCTCAGCTAACCGTTAGAAGAAGTCCGGATTTTCAATGCCCTGTCCGGCGTCCGGCGCAGCATCAAGCCGGACGCGTATTTGTCCTCCTTTTTGCAGACCTGCAAACTTGTCACCTTATGGCGAAATTCGCCGTTTTGAAATCAAAATATGTGAACTGGCCGGCCAGCGTTTCTGAGATTGGAGTGGTCGTGATCTTCATAATAGAAGATCTTTGATAAGTCTTGGCCAATCAGCGTTAAGATGTCTCCAGCAGCCGTTTCTCAATACGCGTTCTTCTCTGTACTTGATGAGGAAACACACAACTGAAAGTTGACGTTCTCTGAATACTACTGTTGTTGAGTCACAACATGTACTTTTAGGATGTTTTCAGGCGAGAAGTTAGTTGTTTAAGCATCAAATCTGTGATCGGTTATTCAAGAATCAGCCGACTTAAAAAGATACGCCGACGAGTTGAGGTCCTGCTGAGGGACCGTGAGTCCCGCAGCACCGGGCCGTCAGCGCTGTGCTCCCCGGCGAGAGCAGCCTGATCCCGGCAGGACTTTTAGAAATGATCCGCTGATCCCTAGTGGTGCTCAACCTGCCCTTTTGCCCTGGATGAGAAAAGTGCCCCTTCTGCTGGAGCCCAATGTTTTTCTTCATTCATCAGTATTTAAGAATAAAAATGACTCTCTCTGTCATCAATTCCCCCCAAATGTGTTTGATATCTGGGGCATTTACTTGAGTTATTGTGAGAATTTCGCCCCCCCCTCCTCCTCCACATAGTGCTCATGCAGCTGAGCGCTAAACTGGTGCAGCTACTTCTGCTCTGACCGGCAGCATCAGACAAACAGGTGATGATGACGTGTTTGTGCAATCCCCGGACGTTGTTTGGTGATAAATGAACCACAACATTAGCGCCGCTGAAAACATTACGTCGCAACTGGTCCGACGTTTCCTAAAAAATAAACAAACTAAAAACTCACGAAATCCGTGATTTCAAAGCCTTGTCCAGCTGTTTACTGACGTTTGTCATGTTTAATGGAGAGAGAGAGAGAGAGAGAGAGAGAGCTTCATCAAACGCTCTGCAAGAAGAAAGCCTGGACCACAGCCTACAAGCTACTGATGGTGTAATTCACACAATAAGCATTGAGGTCTGAGGAGAAGTTTGCCGAAATATTTCAAAGTGCATCAGAGAAGCTGTGACTAGCGGGGCTTTCAAACAGTCCGTCTCCGCATTAAATGGGTCGACGTATTTTTTGCAAAATCAATAAAAAGATTTTAAAAGAAAAATAAATAAATAACACAAACACAAACTTCGATATGAACGTAAGAGCCGCATGAAACCAGGCAAAGAGCCGCATGCGGCACGGGAGCCGCGGGTTGGCCAGGCCTGCTCCAAGAAGATCAATTACAGTAAAAAGGGCTCACATCTCTCTTCACACTTAATAAAATCAAACTGCACCCCTCCTGTGCAATTATTCACAGCCTCACAAAATACTGCATAGTGTCCTCCTTTTTGGTGTTATGATATGGTCACCCTAGCCTAGACAGCTTTTTGACTTCATCTACAGGGGCCATGTGCCAGGGATCGGTTGCTTCTGTCTTGCTCCCCTACTTGACCAATCCTGTTTAACAATGAGGTTCAGACCGCCCCAGCTCATTTGCATACAAGGACACAGAAATACAGAAATAAATAAATGAAGAAATACGTGTGGAAACATAAATACAGGCATAAATAAATGAATAAATACAGAAATGTAGAAATAGATTTATTTAATGATGTCCTGTTTAGGTATAACTTATATTTATATATTCCTGTATTTATTTATTTATACATTTATTTAAGCATTTATTTATTTATTCCTGTATTTATTTATACATTTATTTAAGCATTTATTTATTCCTGTATTTATTTATTTATTTATACATTTATTTAAGCATTTATTTATTTATTCCTGTATTTATTTATTTATTTATACATTTATTTAAGCATTTATTTATTTATTCCTGTATTTATTCCTGCATTTATTTATTTATTTATTTATTTATAATTAAGTCATTTACGGTCCTCCATATTGTCGACTGCGTTCATCCCTGCGCTCCTACAATACCATGCTAAGCTAAGGGTTTTTGTTGCTTAAATCAAACTTCCTGTGAAGACAGAAGTTTATCTTGAAAGGATGCTATATATGTAACGACTAGGGTTGGGTACCGAAAACCTATACGACCGGTGCCTACCGGACCGAAACTCTAAAGTCTATTCACACTACTTAATGCTGCGTTCCCACGACGCTTTACTTTACTTACGCTAGATGCACCAGAGAGGAGGAGGAGGGGCGTATCGCCATGAAAACAGTTCATTTATCCGTGAATGAGGCGCACATTTTCACGTCGTGCCATTCACGCCGCCCGGATGAAATGCGCATCGCATCCATACGTGTCTGTGCATTGACTTTGCATGTAATCAACTTGCGCGAAAGCTATAGCAACGCTTTTAGTTTCAACGCAGCATAACTCCAGACTTTGAGACTTGCCAGGAGCAAACATCCCCAGTTCTCCCAGTATGAATTCCTCCAGACTCAGGTCTATTTCAGGTTGAAAGTGAGTGCTGCTTCATGTTTTTCAGTATTTACCTACTGATAAGATAATCAGAAGAAAAGTTAATTTGGTAAACTTTAATCTTTTTTTATTGCACTTTTTGTTTAATACATTTTGAGTTTGATGATAAAAGCTGCTCCTCAAGACACATACTTGTTTCCATAATGCAGCGTTGGTCATAGATTCAGTGAGTGAGTATTCTCAGCTAAAGTTACATAATTACATTATTTGGGTGTTTTTGAAACTATTTCTCAGTAGTTTGGCTTTTTTACTCGCGAGCTGTGGGATGCTTCAGTTGAAGCTTACTCCTTATGGTGCTCTGCTGCAATATTTATGGCAGCCCAGGAGAGAGGAAATATTAGGTCTAAATGTTGATTTTGCTTCAGGCAAACATTTGATAATTCTGGGCAGGCATAGACATTGGTGGGATTACAAAATGCTCTTGATGCAAGAAGACCTGATTCCAGAGGGAGCCAAGGACAGCCAGACCTGGTCTGAATAGACCCCGAGGATAATTGGACCCATCCACCCCAACGGACCCGGAAAAAGAGAGACCACCAACACTAGCATCACAACCATACAAAACAGATATTGCACAATTCTGCAAACGTCCAGATTTCCAGAAGTTTTTTAAGATGAATTGCCAATATTATTTAAAATTCTACAATATCTGTACATAGTAACTACTATATGGTTAGGGTAAGGATAGGTTTCAGTTCGGGAAACACACCATGTGGTCTGGAAACACCCTGACTCGGTCTTAGATAGCAGTTAAAAGGAATAGTGGACCAGCAAAGACCTCTACAAAATGGATGCCAGAGATCCATTCTAGCAATCATTCTAACCTTTGATGGATGAGTAATACCAATTGTCCCAAATTAAACTACTCATCATAATAACCAAAGTTCTTCACGGTTGTTAATAATAATAATAATAATAATAATAATTAATTGTTATGGTTTCTATTTGTTGTGGTTTTATCTGCATTTTGAAATGGAGTACCTTTGAGAGTTTGAGCTGCTTGCATTATCCATTTTCTTTCTTTGGACATAATACTGCTTTTTGATGCTTCACTAGCATTAGCAAGGAGGATCAGAGTGAATATGCCTGGTCAGACCTGGCATACACAGGTGTCTTGGGTGATTCGATCACAACTGGATAGTTGTGAATCGCTCAGACCACAAGGAGGTATATGGCCGTATTATTTTAGCAGTGTGTCCAGGGCTACATTGAAGGACCGCTGACTCAGCTGACGTCCTCTGGGAAAGCAGAAGTACTCATTCAATCTCACGCTAACAGGCAAAACAAGAAAGAAAAAAAACACGTCATTCACTCCATGTCCCGGGGAATGTGATGTGTTGGACTGATGCGCCAGTGTCCAAAAACACTTACAAAAGAATGTGACCAGTGAAGCAAATAATGCAGGCTTTAAATTCGGCCAATCTAAGCAATTTTTGGTCCAATTTAGGCTGATAGAAAAGGTGCATATTTACAGTCTATAAATCTGGCCTCATGAAGCAAGTATAGTTTTCAACCATACATATTTATACAGAAAGTCAGCTGGGTGTCATTTGTGCCTGCATACCTGAATGGAAATAGTATTTTCATTAGGTGGAGAGAGAAAAGGGAATGGAAAAGCATGTAAAACATACAGTATTTCAACAACAATATATTCAGAGTCGGTAAAGCTTATTCCACACTTTCAAGACTTCTCTATTCCCCGCCGCACCTTAACCCTCACTGTCTCCGTTCTCCCCTCTCCTGCAACACGATCCCTCCACTGCAAGTTTCAGTGCCTCATCAATGACTCATCCTCAGTCAAGTTGAGTCCTGACCTCTCCTTTCCTGTCCGCCTGCACGGCTCTCTTTTGGCTAAGCAAAGCCGAGACCTTGAAGATTCATCGGACAGTTGTCATTCATTCTACATGTGTGTATGGCAGTGTGTGTGCACGTTCTTCCATCCAAGGACCAAAATGTGCAAAAGGTTTTGCAACGAAAACAATTCTGCAAATGCTTACTTCATCAAGGAGTGAGACATTTTAGAGACTAAAGATTATTAGGTGGCAGAAAATATTTTGCTCTTCGGTTACATTTAGAAACGGCATCAGATTTAGATTAGGTTAAGGGTTGAGGTGAGGTATTTAGCAGTGTTAGGGTTAGGGTTAGAGGTTAAGGGTTACTGACTATGTTTGAAACTACTTTGTATGGCGTGTCATTCGACCACATCTCACATTGATAGGCTAAAATGTTGTAGATATTTGGAATGGCCACACTCAAAGACGTCTTGAAAACCCATAGCGTCATGAAGTGAGATTCCATCCACCTTTGTGTATTTGCATTTTCAATTGTGGAAATTCAAATAAAATAATTAAACATTGCAAAAGCATTTGCAGTGGCTATTTGTCTCCCATCCAGCAGCATTGAAAGGATTTATGCGTTTACCAAGGTTTATTGTCAAGGGTCTTATTTTTGTGAGAGGGTGATCCTTCACCTACTTTCCCCTACTCAACTCTGGTACTGTCTCATGTATCTTTTTCCCAGTTTGTCTAAATGGGCGGCTGTGGCTCATGGGTAGCAACCGCAAGGTAGCCGGTTGGATCCCTGGTTTCCCCATAGTTCACATGTTGAAGTGTCCTTGAGCAAGACACTGAACCCCCCAGTTGCTCCCTGGGCGCCTCACAGCAGCCCACTGCTGTGAGGCGCCCAATGCAGAGACCAATTTGTCAAAATATGTAATAAAGTTTAAGTTTAAATTTGCAGGAGGATCTGCTTTGATACACATTCTGTTTTTGCAAGAGTACTTTCCTCTTCCTTCTCACTTTCAGAATGGAGCTATTCATTTGTACATCTTGGCCATAGAGGACTTTTCCACTAGCCCTGGTAGTCATATTTCCTGTGCATGGTCATACTTGTATATGTGCACCTTCCTGGGGCTAACAAAACTGATTTATATGTGAAGCCCTCTTTTCTGTTGACGATCCCGATAAATGTGTCATGACAAACACAGCTGCTGAGCTCTGAGGGTATGGACGGATGGACAGAGAAGGATTGATGGATGGGCAAAAGTAGGACGTACGGTTGGGGAGGAAGAGGAGGAGGGGGCAGGGTCTTCTGGAACATCTGTCCGTCTTCCGTCCCTGCAGCGCTGACGCAATCACGAAGGCACACAAACACACAGCCACAAGAACACACTCATCTGGCTCTGTTTAGCCACACTGCCTGCCTGTGGATTACTAGATCTCCCATTGCGCCGCCTTTATTTAATAGCAGCTTTAGTGCAACATGAAGGGATGTTTATGTGGCCGAGCTTCAAACAGCCAAATGTGGCACTTCAACATCAATGAAATCATGCATTGAAAAATCAGCAGTTTTTTCTAAAATAATAATTTGACAAACTATGACCAATACACTGGAAGTCAAACTAAATAGCTTTCATGCTAATTGTTATTTTGCTTATTTTTTTTACATTTTTATAGTTTAATGATGACTCAAATTCAAATCTAGGTCTGTTTTTACCCCTATTGGACATATTACACAACATCTGGTTCCGCAACTACTCAAATTAGCATTAGCTGCTCTTGTAGACCATTGATGCTATCTGAGCTACACTTATAAGTTTTCCTACCTATAAATAAAGTAAAATTTTGAGTTTTAGCATCAATAAACCACCACATTTAGAGACACACGTTTATTTACAAAAAACAACTGAGAACATCACTGGCAACCTTTAAAGTTAAAGGTCCAGGACCGTATTTTCCAGTGTTTTTGTGTCTAACTAACACATAATCATTGTTGGGGTAAAATTTTGGGGAAAGCTGGTACTGTCATTTGCGTCCACCAGTGGCGGACCGTGTATTTTCGACCTGGGGCTTTTGTGCCGTCTGATATCGTATACCTAAATACGCGCATGACGGGATGCTTCATCATTACGGACAATGCATGTAGTCCACATCAACAACCAGTCACATTTAGTTATAACAAAACATGACAAAACAATCCAACAAAACTGTGGAGCTAAAACACTAAAGAGCACGAGCCATGATCAGAAGGAACGATATTAACTACCGTAAAATTCGGGTTATAATCAGCTACTTAAAGCCGATTCTCATTCCACGTCTCCAGTCGGTGGACTGGAGCCCAAGCAGTTTACCACTGGGGTCCATTTCCCAGAGCCCCTGGTTCTCCTGGGCGCAGAGCCCCGGCTTCCTGGCCCCAGGAGCGCATTTGTGCGCCTGGTGACCGTCCTCTGGCCCGCCCCCCCAGACTATTTCCTGCCGTGCCCCTGGGCAAAATATTCTTTTTAACTGTTGCTTTGGCATTTGGGTCCTCCTCCTTCTTCCCCCACCCCTGACATTATCACGTCAAGATGGCGCCGTGCCAGCGGCTGCCTGTCGCAGTAGCTGCCTGTATGTTTTCTCTTTTACCGGGATGAAGCAGATTACCGGCTTCAAGGTGGGAGGGAGACAACCAGGGGGCTCCCTGGAGAGGGCCAACGAGCTGAACTGTTTCTTCAACAGGTTTAGTTCACAGCCCTCATCCGTCTCCCCCACACAACACACCTCCCAAACTCCTCCACCTCTGTCCCCCCTGTTGAGCTGCACAATCACTGAGCCCTCAACATCCAATGGCTCTCCCACTGAGCCCTCAACAACAACAATGGGCTCTTCCCCCCCTCCCCCTCTCTCTGTGAGGACTGACCAGGTGAGAAGACAGCTGGAGAAACTACACCAACGCAAAGCTGAAGGACCTGATGGCATCAGCCCCAGGGTCCTAAAGATCTGCGCCACCCAGCTGTCTGGTGTCCTGCAGCACCTCTACAACCTGAGCCTGAGGCAGGAGGAGGTCCCGGTGCTGTGGAAGACGTCGTGCCTGGTCCCTGTCCCAAAGAAGTCATCTCTATCTGGCCTCAATGACTACCGACCGGTTGCCCTCACCTCCCATGTGATGAAGGTGCTGGAGAGGCTGGTCTTGGCCCACCTCCGACCGCAGGTGAAGTCTTCGCTGGACCCTCTACAGTTTGCTTACCAGCCTCATGTGGGTGTGGACGACGCCATCATCTACCTGCTGCAACGAGCTCAGTCGCACCTGAATGGAACCGGTGTCTCTGTGAGAGTCACTTTCTTTGACTTCTCCAGTGCATTTAACACCATCCAACCACTGCTGCTGAGTGAGAAGCTGCGGGTGGTGGGGGTAGACTCGTCCACCATCTCTTGGATCACTGACTACCTCACAGGTAGACCACAGTTTGTCAGAATGGGCGGTGTGCTGTCTGAAACGGTGGTCAGTGATGTTGGAGCCCCACAGGGAACTGTTCTGTCACCCTTCCTGTTCACCCTGTACACCACTGACTTCCAGTACAACACGGAGTCATGCAGAAGTACTCTGATGACTCTGCAGTGGTCGGGTGCATTAGGGATGGACGGGAGGCGGAGTACAGGGCAGTGGTGAGTGACATTGTGGAGTGGGCCGGTGAGAATCACCTGCTTCTGAACATGACCAAGACCAGAGAGATGGTGGTGGACTTTAGGAGGAAGGCGACTGCTCCTAGACCTCTGAGTGTTCTTGGAGAGGACGTGGACATGGTGGAGGAGTACAGGTACCTGGGTGTTTCCATCGACAGCCGACTGAACTGGAAGGCCAACGTCAACGCTGTCTACAAGAAGGGGATGAGTCGACTCTTTTTCCTGAGGAAGCTTCGATCCTTCAATGTGTGCAGCAAGATGCTGGAGATGTTCTACCAGTCGGTTGTGGCCAGCGCCTTGTACTTCTCCATTGTCTGCTGGGAAAGCAGCATTGGAGCCGGTGACACCAACAAACTTAACAAGCTAGTTAAGAAAGCCGGCTCCATCATCGGCTGCAGGCAGGAGTTTCTGGAACAGGTGGTGGACAGGAGGACGCTGAAGAAACTTTTGTCCATATTGGACAACCCGGACCACCCTCTCCACCACCTACTGCAGGGACAGCGGAGCACTTTCTCCAAGAGATTCCTCACGCTCCGCTGCAACAAGGACCGCTACAGGAGAACATTCCTGCCAACGACATTACGGCTTTATAATAAATCACCGCTTGCCAGATCCTCTGATTAATCACATGTATATATTTTGCACAATCCCAGCTATTTCTATTTTATTATTTTTATTTGTATTATTGTATATATCTTTTATCTTTCATCCTGCTGTTTTTATATATTTATTTATTTTTGTTGTAAATTGCTGCTACCCCGACACCAAATTTCCCCTCGGGGATTAATAAAGTATATATTCATTCATTCATTCATTCATCATTATGTGTGTTGTTGTTGTTGTTTTTGTTTAAAACAATACATTATAATATGTTTTTGTAATATAACAAAGGAATAGAAACTAATAGTAATTTGTCCAAAAGAAATAACATTAATATCATTGGTGATATTAAGATTTC
The DNA here is from genome assembly GCA_038501785.1 of Myoxocephalus aenaeus. Taxonomy (NCBI): domain Eukaryota; kingdom Metazoa; phylum Chordata; class Actinopteri; order Perciformes; family Cottidae; genus Myoxocephalus; species Myoxocephalus aenaeus. The sequence goes on from JBAMJR010000189.1 coordinate 4,087,335, forward strand.
TCAACAGTGATTCATTATCTAAAGATCTTTATGTAAGAGATCTATAATGACTTATCCTATCTATCTATAATCTAGGATAGATAGGATAAGGATTCCATGTGTGTTTCCACTAATATGCCAGAGTAATGTCCATAGATCCATCATAACCTGAGGCGCACACACACACACACACACACACACACACACACACACACACACACACACACACACACACACACACACACACACACACACACACACACAGAGCCATATTATCATTGCAACGTGCGTTGGTGAAAAAGCTCTTTTCAGCACAGTTCATGTATGGTGAAAGAAAGTCAGTGTGCCACACAGAAACACTGCTCATTTATTTGTGTCACAGCAACCTGGCTGACACACACACACACACACACACACACACACACACACACACACACACACACACACACACACACACACACACACACACACACACACACACATTATATATACATACATATTATATATACACACTGGCTGACTGCAGCGTGAAGCCCACCTCACACACCTCCAACCTGGACTAGCATGCTCTGGGGTGGTAAAAATAGCTCAGCAGGACCACTGTGGGCTTCCTTTGTGTTAGTTTGGTTGGGACGTTATTAAAAAGAGGGGAGGTGTAATTACCCCCCTCTCCTCCAAATGCACCACCAGGGCTTTACTGACCCACTTTTATTCATATCACACAGAAAAGTTAATCTCCACATGTAGATGGAACGTGAAAACATAAATACATAGGTTGACTTAAACCTTTCAACTTGTATTATATCATGTACATTCTAAACATATTATGAAAAGGTATTTGTTTTGCTCTGTGCATCCTGTTCTATTTGCATCATTAGAAATCTTTTTGCTACTGACTGTAGCAGCAAAACAGCTGAGTGAGCAAAATGTGTTTTATAACCATGAATGCAGTGGTGTATAGTAACGAAGTAGAAATACTTCGTTACTATACTTAAGTAGTTTTTGGGGATATCTGTACTCTACTTTACTATTTATATTTCTGTTTACTTTTACTTTTACTTCACTACATTTTGCAAAGAAAAATGATACTTTTACTCCGATACATTTCCCCTGAAACCTTCGTTACTCGCTACAAAATCAAATCTATCTTTAGAAGAAGAAAAAAAACACAATGTTGCGAATCACAATGTTTTGCATTTTCCCTCTACATCCTCTAGTCCAGCGCTCCCAAACCTTTATGCGTCACAGACCGGTTACGTGAAGACAATATTGTCACCGACCGGGTCCGACCTCGGAAAGACGGGAGACAACGACACCCAACGTGTGTTCGTTATGTCCAGTCTACTGACTCTACTGCTAACTAAACCTTTAGTCCAGTCTACTGACTCTACTGCTAACTAAACCTTTAGTCCAGTCTACTGACTCTACTGCTAACTAAACCTTTAGTCCAGTCTAGTGACTCTACTGCTAACTAAACCTTTAGTCCAGTCTACTGCTTAACTTATAACGCGCTGCACAAAGACAGGATGTTGAAATGGAAGCAGGTTTTCATGCTTTTCTGGCGATCTCAGGATACTCTGCCTTGGTTTCCAGATCACCGACAGAGTTGTAACAGACTTAAGTTTCATTTTTAGAGTAACGTAACATCTTGACATGTGTCAAGAGATTCCGTCTGAGGTTACCACAGACGGATGTATGCGGTCATTTTTCACAATAAAACATCTTTCCGGCCTTGATTTTTTTTTATTTAATTGAAATGTTTCATTCATTCTTTCTGTGGCCCGGTACCAAGAGACCCACAGACCGGTACCAAGAGCCCCACAGACCGGTACCAAGAGCCCCACAGACCGGTACCAAGAGACCCACAGACCGGTACCAAGAGACCCACAGACCGGTACCAAGGGACCCACAGACCGGTACCAAGAGACCCACGGCGGGCGGAATGAGCATACTTATAACCACACTGTTACAACTCCTTCATAGTGTCATATTGCTTTTTGGAGAATTATGATGATAAGTTCATAGTAGATGCAAAAGTATACTTAGGTACAATATATTATGTTGAACATAATATATATGGATGGATCCCAGCCAACCCAGTTATTTTATCAACACAACTCCTGGTCCTTGGTCACGGTGACCACAGCGCTTAAAAGAATAAACTTCATAATTCTCAAAATTCTGACCCTTTGCTTTTTTATTAAAAGCATGTACTTGTACTTTTACTTTCAATACTTAAGTACATTTTATATCAGAAAAATACTTTTGATACTTAAGTACAGAAAATATCAGATACTTTAAGACTTTTACTCAAGTAGTATTTTAATAGGTGACTTTTACTTTTACTGGAGTAATTTTCCAGTAAGGTATCTTTACTTTTACTCAAGTACGGCTTTTGGGTACTTTATACACCACTGCATGAATGTAACTTTTCATTCAAGAGGAAGAGTGCAAAATGTCTTCTTTCAAAGGGGAAATAGTCCTTCTTTAGTTAGGTAAACAGCATTCTTTCCCCGCTGTGGAGCTGGAGCTGTTGGCCTTGTTTTGCTGCCACACAACAGAGTCTCTGTGCAGCTCTGGCAGGAGGGAAGGAGGTGAACATGGAGGCTTCCCAGGGGACCAGCCACTGCTCTGGACACCATGATGTCTCGTCATGCAACTACACACACACACACTCTCTCTCTCTCTCTCTCTCTCTCTCTCTCTCTCTCTCTCTCTTTCTCTTTGCAGATCATTTGCTAAATGAAACACTTCATTCAAAACGATACAATAATTAATTTATATAAAAACCCAATTTTTCTTTCACCGCATGGACGCACATGGCTCATACGATCTGATTCTGTTTGAGCCAGTTACACACTGCTGTGCTCGATCTAAAACACAACTTCTACGTTTCTATTTTTTTGTGATATTATCAAAGTGAAGTAAGTACATATTGACCAAACACAACACAAGAGTGTGTTGCAAATATCTATTTCTCTCCACATCGTACAATCAATCAGAAAACCAATGCCTTTCCTAAGGTTGCATTTTGCACTGTAACTCACATTCAATTCAATTCAGTTTATTTTATACAGCCCAACATCACAAATACAAGTTTGCCTCGGAGGGCTTTACAATCTGTACACATAACATCCCTGTCCCGGGACCTCACATCGGATCAGGAAAAACTCCCCTAGAAAGATAGTAAAAACCCTTTCACAGGGAAAAAAGGGAAGAAACCTGAGGGAGAGCAACAGAGGAGGATCCCTCTCCCCGGATGGACAGAAGCAATAGATGTCATGTGGCCAGAATGAATAGCGTAGTTACAGCACATTCAATGAATATGACAGAAATTATTCATATAATGAGTATTAGGCATGGTCCATGATCCTGATAATCCATGAAGCAGAAGGCGGTAGAGAGGAGGGGGGCATCAGAAGGGCCATGGCAGCAGGCAGGACCAGTTCCAGGCCGGTTCCATCAGCAGGGCCATGGCAGCAGGCAGGACCGGTTCCAGGCAGCCATGGATCCATGGCAGGAGGGGTGGGTGGGGGGGCGGCAGGACCCGGGCCAGGACCCGGGGTAGGACCCGGGGCAGGACCGGTTCCAGGCAGCCATGAATCCATGGAAAAAGAAAGTAGAGTTAGTAATGTGCATTGAAGAGACAATAGTTTATCCAGATGGAGAGAAAGAAGAGGAGAGGAGGAGTGAAAGAGGAAGAGAAGAGGAGCGAAAGAGGAAGAGAAGAGGAGCTCAGTGTATCCTAAGATGTCCCCCAGCAGTCTAGGCCTATAGCAGCATATCTAGGGGCTGGACCAGGGCAAACCTGAGCCAGCCCTAACTATAAGCCTGAAACAGCCCTAAGTATAAGCGCTATCAAAGAGGAAAGTCTTAAGTCTACTCTTAAATGAGGTGACTGTGTCTGCCCCCCGGACTGAAAGTGGAAGCTGATTCCACAGAAGAGGAGCACATGAGGTCAGACAGGATCTCAAGGTTCTAAGCACTGATCTCTCAATAAAATCTTTATCTGGAAATAGTATTGAGCTTCCCCCTTGCATTGTCAAGGACTCAAATGACATCTCTGACCAAGCCATGATGCTTGACTGTTTTAATGAGCACTTCATTGCCTCTGGTTCCCTGTTTGACACTCTAAATCATCTACATGAGAAATCCTCTGCTTGTTTTGGTATTGAGGAAACTGTTAGTCAGTCCTTCAGTCCGTTACTGTCACAGAGGTGCACAAAGACCTCAAACTTTTAGACACAGGTAAACCGGCAGGTCCGAAAACCTAGAACCATATTTTTTAAAGTTAGCTGCTGATTTTATCGCACCCCCTTTAGCATATCTTTTTAACCTCTCCTTAGTCTCAAACGAAATTCCCCTTATATGGAAGTCTGCCTTTGTTCTTCCCCTGTTAAAAGGAGGAGACCCCACACTTTTAAACAATTACAGGCCTATCTCCAAACTGTCTGTTTTAGCTAAGACACTAGAATCCCTCGTGAATGAGCAATTTAAGGAGTTTTTAATCTCAAACAATATTTTATCTGATTATCAATCAGGTTTTAGAAAAAAACATAGTACAACCACAGCAGGATTAAAGGTAGTAAACGATTTTATTGAATCTTTGGACAACAAGCACCACTTTGCAGCCCTTTTTATTGACTTTTGACACTGTCGATCATGCAATAATGAAGCATAGACTTCTTACTATTGGACTGTCAGAACAAACTGTCTGTTGGTTTGACAATTATTTATCAAACAGATCACAGTGTGTCCAGGCTGAAGGCTTCACCTCTAGCTCTCTTAAAGTAATAAAGGGTGTGCCCCAGGGTTCGGTCCTAGGACCACTTTTATTCACAATTGATATAAACAGTATCGGTCAAAATGTGCCAAATGCAAATCTTCACTTTTATGCAGATGATACTGTTATTTACTGCTCTGCTCCTACACAGTATCAGGCTCTCGTTCAGTTGCAAAAAGCCTTTGATACTGTTCAACACACTTTGTATGAGTTGAAATTAATTTTGAATCCTGACAAAACTAAACTGATGATGAATGAATGAATGAATGAATGAATGAATATATACTTTATTAATCCCCAAGGGGAAATTTGGTGTTGCGTAGCAGCAATTTACAGACAGAAAATAAGATATAAAAACAGCAGGGATGAAAGATATAGACAATAATAATACTAATAAAAATTTTAAATAAAATAAAATAAAAATAACTGGGATGAAAGAAAAGAGAACAGAGTATTAATTTAGGAATTAAATTAAACTCAATTTCAAACTCAAAGAAAAAGCCACTGAACCTTCCCGCTATAATTACATTTCAGGGCAATGTGATTGAGTCTGTATCGTCATATAAATACTTGGGATTCTTAATTGATGATTCTCTCTCTTTTAAACCTCAGATTCAACAACTTGTGAAGAAGTTGAAGGTGAGGCTGGGTTTCTATTTCAGAAATATGTCTTGCTTTTCTTTTGATGCTAAAAAGAGACTTGTTGCTGCTACCTTTATGTCTGTGATTGATTATGGTGATGTTTTATACATGCATGCATCTTCTCAATGTCTTCACTCCGTGGATACTGTCTACCATGGAGCATTGAGGTTCATAACAAATCTTAAGGCCCTTACTCACCATTGCTCCCTGTATGCTAGGGTTGGTTGGCCTGCATTGTCCATCCGTAGACTAAATCATTGGCATGTCGTTATTTATAAGGCAATTCTTAATGTACTTCCATCTTATCTGTGAAAGTTAATTTATCAGAAAAATGCTGGTAGCTACCGTCTTCGCTCTGTTTCTCTGATTTGGGTCTCTGGGAGCCGGTCTCTTTAGGTGTTTAGTTGTTTTGTGTTAGATTGAAAGAGTTGGAGGAAGGTTCATCTGGTTGTAGATGTTTTTGACTGAGGATGTGCACCTGTGTGAACTAGGATACGATGACTTGAGTCTTGAGTCTTAGTTTCGTTTTTACTCATGCTGTGATCTAAAAATGTTCTGTCACTGTTTTATGTTGTATGTCTGAAACTTTGTTTTAATGTGCTACTGCTGTCTTGGCCAGGACAGTCTTGTAAAGGAGATTTTTAATCTCAATGAGGCTTTTTCTGGTTAAATAAATTTTAAATAAAAATAAATAAAATCTCAAGGTTCTATGCTCTGATCTCAAGGTTCTGTCTTCTGATCTCAAGGTTCTCTGATGCTCTGATCCCAGGGTTCTATGCTCTGATCGCAAGATTATATGCTCTGATCTCAAGGTTCTAAGCCAGGGGTGTCAAACTCATTTTCACCCCGGGCCACATCAGCATCATCGTCGCCCTCAAAGGGCCAGTTGTAACTGTACAGAGGAGGGCCTTGGATTTTCTATCTGCGCTTCAGTGGATCAGCTGTTCGGATCTCTAATCTCAAAGTTCTATACTCTGACCTCATTGTTCTATGCTCTGATCTCACTGTTATATGCTTTGATCTCAGGGTTCTATGATCTAAACCTCAGGGTTCTATGATCTAAACCTCAAGGTTATATGCTATGACCTCAGGGTTATATACTCTGATCTCAAGGTTAAATGCTTTGATCTCAAGGTTCTATGCTCTGATCTCAAGGTTCCATGCACTGATCTCAGGGTTCTATGCTCATATATCAGGGTTTTATGCTCTGACCCCAGAGTTCTATGCTCTGATATCAGGGTTCTATGCTCTGATCTCAGGGTTATATGGTCTGATATCAGGGTTCTATGCTCTGATCTCAGTGTTATATGGTCTGATATCAGGGTTATATGCTCCGATATCAGGGATATATGCTCCGATATCAGGGATATATGCTCTGACCTCAGGCTACTCTGACCTCAGGGTTCTCTGACTTCAGGGTTCAATGCTGTGATCTCAAGGTTTTATGCCCTGATCTCAAGGTTCTATGCTCTGACCTCAGGGTTCTATGATCTGATCTCAGGGTTCAATGCTCTGACCTCATGATGCTATGCTCTGATCTCAAGGTTCTATGCTCTGATCTCAGGGTTCTCTGACCTCAGGGTTCTCTGACCTCAGGGTTCTATGCTCTAACCTCAGGGGTCTATGATATGACCTCAGGGTTATATGCTCTGACCTCAAAGTTCTTTGCTCTGACCTAAGGGTTCTATGCTCTGACCTCAGCAGTTCTGTCCTAACATAAATTGAGTCTGAGAAGTGTATTCAACATTTTGGACGACAAAATAAGATACGGAGAGGCTTATTAGTTACTTGAGCACAGCTGGATGGCAGAGTTTCTCATAAATCCTAAATAATCTCACAGGGTCTTGATGTAAACTGTGGCAGGGACATTTTGTTTTCTTCCACCCCAGTTTTTCATCTACAGCAGGTAGGTCTAGTCCCCCACTGTGAGACCAAGATAAGGTTTATGTTTAGGCTCACTGACCGCAGGGGGACGGGATGAACTGTAGAACAAAGTGTAGAAAGAATTTGTTTGTGGTATCAACATCTGTCCAGGGCTGTGACTTTTAACCCACAGAGGGCAATGTGGCTCACTGACAGGAAGCTTGTGGTGGTCAGCAGTATACATAACACATAGCCACCTGTGTTGTTGAGCCTGAACAAACAGAAATGAGTGTTATCCACAGCAAAACAAGTGCAAAACCACAGAAAGGACGAGTAATAAATTATGGAATTATTTTTTTAAAGGAAAGGAGGGAAAATGAGGACTTGTAAAAATGTCCTTCACATCTCCATGGCTTCAACAAGAGTGACATCTGATGACAGCCCTGAAGTACCATTTGCAGCCATGCATTACAGTAGAGCTGCACAGCTTAGCGACTTCTCACTGGCCCCCAGGAATGATGAAAATGTATAATGTGGTAACAGGGTTTACACAAGCAAACACCAACAGGCTTCTATTTTTGCAAGGTTGGGCACGAGGGCCCCCCTTACAGATAAGAGTTTTGCTCATACAAACATTTCTCTGAAGCAGAGCAGAAATATCTGGTTGAGTAAAACCTCAGTTGGTAAATCCAAATCCAAATCTGGAATGTGAAGCCAATATTATGTTGTTTTTCTACTTATGTTTTTCTACAGCGTGGCAATTTATGATATGAGGTTTGGGTTAAATTGTTCAAACTGATAAAATGTGACAAATGACCTGCTCAACAGGACAACTTACAAATCCTCAGGCCTCAGTATGCTTTAAACTAGCGGTCTGTTGTTTATGTCCAGTCTACTGATACTCCGTAACTTAAACCTTTATGTGCACGCTGTAACTTAATTAAAACCGGCTTCACAAAGAAAGGATGTTGAAATGGAGGCAGGGTTTCAGAGCTTTTTTGTCGATCTCAGTATACTCTGCCTTGATTTTAATCCAGAACACCGGACTTTTAAGTTTCATTTTTGGGGTAACGTATCACGGAACCTCTTGACATGTGTCAAGAGGTTCCGTTTGAGGCTACGCACAGACGGATGTATCCGGTCATTTTTATAAATTCTTTCTCTCCGGCCCGGTACCAAGGGACCCAAGGACCGGTACCGGGCCGCGGCCCGGGAGTTGGGGACCGCTGCTTTAAACAAACAAGTTTGTACAAAGGGATGTCCAACCACATCTAAAGTAAAACGTTTGTAACCCTGTCATAAATGAATGGCTACATACAAAAGGTGGAGTGAAAAGCCTCATCATAGATAAAGGAGTGAGATGCAATACATCACACACGTTCAATGTTGCGACACAAAAGTCCCTTCCAGAGTCAAGGCTTCAAGTACTACATTTCCAAATAATAGGAGATAGATGTCATTTTTTTTGTATTATGTTTATTTTATAGGTTGAGGTGCAGCCTGAGAAGATGAGTTTCTAGAATGCTATGGATGATGTGTAGTTCCAGGTCTCCTGATGCCAAGGACTAGGACTACGTTGTTATGCTACGTTGTTATGCTACGTTGTTATGCAATTTTTTTAGAACAACAACAAGTTCCTTGTTTGACCTTTGATGGTCTGTTAGGTAAATACTTGCAGAACTAATCCCCCATGAATGTAAGTGTGAAAGTAAAGCTTACATTGTAGTCAAAGACAGCAACACAACACATCTACTGTACAGCATGGAGCGGTAACTCAGGATGTGATGGCCTTACTGGCTGGTAGGAATCTTCATGATCTCTGTGTGCTGGCCTTGGATCAGTGTGTGTTCAGAGGATTAGCAACAAGGACAGTTGTTCCTTAGTGGGGGCCCTCAAGTGCTGACTAAGTTTTGTTTTTTATGTCTATGCTGTCTATCCTAGCAGATTTTGTGCTATACAATATTAATTAGGGCCCGAGCACTGACGTAGTCAGAGTCGAGGACCTATTGAAATGCCAATGTTTATTAGGGCCCGAGCACTGACGTAGTCAGAGCGTAGGACCCTATTGAAATGCTAATGTTTATTTATTATTATTATTATTATTATTATTATTCTCCACCGTTATGCAAGGAAAAGAGGTGCTTGGGATAAACCTACATTCTTCAAAATTTGCACACCCATCCGACTCGGCGAAAGTGATAATCTGATTTGGGTGTCGGCCAAAAGTCTGAGAAAATGTTTCTCTAGCGCCCCCTTTAGGTTGAAAGCCCACGCTTTTTGCAAACTTTGGCCGATTGACTTGAAATTTTGCACACATGTCCGGGTGGGACTGCTCTACAAAACACTCATCCGCGAAAATAAAATGCGCCTAATTAGATTTTCCGCCATTTTGAATTTTGTAAAAAACATATTTTTGCCCACTGCTCCTAAACGCTGGGTCCATTTATCACCAAACTTTCTGTGGATCATCATTGGCTCAATGTGATCAAACGATATATTCCACTTTGTTGATATCACATTGCGTTCAGAAGTTATTAACCAATTAAACTCTTAGGGGCGTGGCTCAATGTGTCAATACACATAACTTCGGAATTACTTGGCCTATCTTCACAAACTTTGTAGCATATGTCAATATTGTGTCCCTTAACATACCCAAATTTTTTCCGAATTTTCAAACACTAGAGGGCGCTGCAGTGAATCGCTAAATTTTTGCATTTTCCTTGTTTTCAGGCGTTGTATTCTGACGAACTCCTCCTAGAGATTAAACACGATTGATTTCACGTTCGGGTAATATGATGTTGAGACCTTTGCAGGGAAAAGTTATCAAAGGATTTAAAAAATATCGAACTATGTGAGCGCAGAGCAGCGCCGAAAAACACAATTTTCCATGAAAATGGAA